>CM034308.1:2699150-3037509 GCA_019925795.1 Dendrobium chrysotoxum
AACCTGAGGACAAAAGTTTGAAAAGATGAGGATCCGAAGCAGTACACTAGGTGGGACAACAGCAGAAAAATAAAGTATTATACGTACAGTTCTTTTATTTTAATATGATTGCAATAGGCGATGAACCTAGACCATTAATTGATAAGAAAATCAACAAATCAAATCACAGAAATCTCCATAATAACAAATTATAATTATAATTATACTTCACACGTTAACCTCTTTCATGTATTATATTGAATATGTCCATTTATCATTATTTATTTTCTATATTTCTAGAGGCATCCGAATTGCCTGAGGACATCAGTCATGCAAAATGACAAGATACTCATCATCCCACTAAATGCTGGATTAGCCAAGTAAATGGTCCAAAATCATTGCATTAGGAAGCAAATAAGTAGGCGAGGTGATTACCGATTCCAAGGACAATGTTGCAGCTATTAAAAGATGTATACAACTATTAAAACGGCACTTAAAGCCAACAGTTGTTGTACAAAATAAATATTTATGCAGTACATGCATGAATAATAGAGGGATGCTTTAAAAGATGGTGTTCAGTATAAATTTATTAAAATAAAAGAGATGAGAGACAAAAATAAAAATTTTCCTCATCACCATCTTTTAAAACATAAAATATCAATTTCATATGAAGTTGCTTTGCTAACTTCATGGGGACTTGTTAAATCCTAGCTAGTCAGTATGCTTAATCGGACAACTTGCATTACGCGATGAGTTCATTGTGCTTGCAGCGAAAGCCAACCATTGATCCTTCTTAGCTGATTTGGATTTGGATTCAAATTATATTGATAAGAGAATGCAGTCTAATTCAGTGTGGATGAATCCGAATAATATATCCAACCCAGCCGAGATGAATTAATCAGCAAGAAGGTTAGGAAAGCCATAGCCCACACTTTCAGCAAATCTCAGGCAGTTTTTCAACTTTCAAAACAATTTTGCAGAACCTTAATCTAACACGCAAAGATATGTATTTACTTTCCAGATAAAGATGTAAGAAAGATACATTCTAAAATAATCTGATGCAAATTCCACAAAATAAGATGGCCATAAACAGATTGATATTTCATACTAAAACAGTAAAACTACAAGTTATATTGCTAATAATTATAAAAAAGAAAAACCTTCAAGTATTTAAAAAAAAAAGAACGAAAGAAAGGGAAAAAGTCCTTAATAATTAATATACAGCCTATCCATTTACGCTAGAGCCAACTAGCCAACCCACGAACTGTTTTGTTAGCTGAGAGTATGAATAGTATGCCATTATTCTTCATAATTTATGCGTCATGTAATCTATTCGCTAAGCCCATACACACGAGAGATTATTTTGTACAGAATCCGAACGCATTCGGAGGCGAATCTGAATGCGCCACATCATCGGATGCATTGGGCCCCGGTGACATGGCACGCCCTAATTCGCCTCCGATCACATTCGAATTCCGCACAGAATAATTTTTCCACACATGCACACACAAAAAAAAGCCAAGCAACTATAAAAATATATTTTTTAAAGAGCGTTTAGAATACTTTTATTATTATTTTTTTAAATAAGTTAGTTATTGACACGTGAGTTTAAAATTATATTTATTTTTAAAAACAAAGAAAAGCATTTTTTTACGTTTTAGAAATTTTCAAAACAAAATATGAGAATTTCAAGCTGCAGCTTGAACTTGAACTTGAACTAGCATATAACCACCAAAACAACTATCAGGTCATCATAATTTTGGGATAAGTACATATAAAGAAATTATATTTTTCAACAACTTTTTATTTTTAAGATTAAAAAAACATATAAATAGAACTTTTACAATATTTATGCTGAATTCTACATTGTATTATCATTGATTTTCCAAGTAAATATGCAAAGCTGTCTGTATTATAAAGATGCAGAAGCACATCTAAGAGAAAGATTGCCAGTAAAGTAATATAACAATCAGAAATAGCCACAGAGAAATAATGCCCAGATATACAAAAACAGCTCAGGAAAGAGGGAGACCTGAGATTCAGAGAAAAAAGAACCAAGTCAACAATGCCTGCAATCACTTGGAATATTAACACAACCTTAAAAACTATGAAAATAACTTCAACCTGACATCATCTTAATAGATGAAAATAAATTTTACAAAGATGTAGAAAAGTCTTTAGAGACCCTCAAACCTGTCAAGAAAGCCAGAAAGTTACAGTTCAAAAATAAATTATAAATAGTAGAGATCCCGCGATGATATGCATGCCATAAAGCATCCTCATCATTGCTTTCTTAAACCACATTCATGGTTAACGATAACATGAGGAATCATATCAGGCTCACCTTACAGTATTACAATAGCAACATAAGTAGAAAGGATTACAAAGCGTCACATTACAAAGTACATAGCTCAGTAACTAACAAATTATGACAACAGACGCATTCATGCTTCAGCTGCTAAAACTATTCCAGCCTAAGAGAATTCAGTTAAAACATAGCCTCCATAAAGGGCTTACTCAGTAGGAAGCTCGACCCACTTGTCCAAGCTGCCTAAGCAAAAACGGTAACACAATGGTTATAGGTTGACGATAAGCAACAACTGTTGGAAGCATTAAAGCTGAAGAGTACCTCAACTCAATACAGAAGAATTGATTTGAGTGCTACTGGGTGCATCGGTACTGAGAGATGGAAATGAAGGAATAGATTTCAGGATCAGTTTCCGGCCACCCTTAAGGTTAGGAGACATCCCAAATCCATTGAGTGGTAAAGAAACTCTTTTCCCATTGGGAGAAGCAGTCTTTACAGCAGTACAAGGTGAAGAGTTAACTCTTAAATCTTCAGAAGTATCATCATCATCATGAAAAATCTGGTCAGACTTGCATTCTGCTTGCTGATTTTCAGATCTGTTCATTAATGAAAGAGTAGAAGACCGAGGAGGTTTTCCACTTGAGAGAAATGGCAATTTAACAGAAGACCTATTTAAGGAAATCTTTAATAATCAGCTACGAGGACGAAAACAGAAAATTACTAAAAAAATATACATATGGATGTCAACCTGCAAGAAGGGAAAGGAGTGACGGGTAAAATGCTTTCTGATAAATGATGATGCTCAAGTTTTGGAACATTTGCATTAGCTTTGCCATCATCTGACTTTACACCTTCCTTCTCACAAGCATCAAGCTCTTCTTCATATTCAATTTCCTCAAATCCTATAAATTATGAATCGCAAACAATTCACAGAAGTGAATACAAAATCAACTTATTAAGAAAAACAGAAATGCTCATAGTTAATGTGAAGAAACAAAACAAGTCAAGCTACCAACTCAAACCGCATATAGCAACGAGCACATAAGATACAAGTTTTCAGAAGAAAGACTAGAAATTTATCAAGAAAAAAATGGATACAAATACAATTTAGACGAATTGAGATATAATAAAAATTTCAAGTTTCCGCTTATTTTAGACCAAAGATGTTGTAAATAACTGTAAAAAGTTCCACTCTTAACACATTAAAATAATTTAAAAAGTGCAAATAGAAAAAATACAGCCAAATTAAATGTATAGACAATAGAAGATTGAGCGGGTCAAACGGAAAAACCACGGGCCCAAAGAAGGAGAATTATGACCATAGTCAAAAAGTGAGACGTATACAACCTCGTAGATCCCTACCTTCTGAAGGGTGTGCCTGTGGGCCTATAGGATGTATCTGGCGCAATGTACCCATCAGCTGGGCTCTGGACCTGTCCGACTGTAGAATCCTGTGGTCACTCCAAAGAGAACAACTGCAGCTGACTGTGACTGAGTAATCTCGATTATCCCACTCACTCGAGTGTATCTGTTGCAGGCACCAAAATGTCACATGTACCACAGCTGATCTCGGCAACAGTACTCTGTTAGGCGTAAGCCGGCCCAAGAGGGGCCGGCTGGACCGGTCCAGCAGGGACCGGTCCGGTTCTACACCCGCCGGCCCAGGAGCGGGAACCCAGCGGGCGGAACCAGCCGGGCGGACGCCTAGGAGGGGGGCAGAGGTTCCGTGGACCTATTGGGAGGGAAATTTTGAATGGGAAGGGTTGTTTAGACATTTTGTAATACTCCTTTATGGTTAATTAGGAGGATGGGGGGGGAAGAAAGGGGTATCTTGAATTTGAATGCATTTTTGAGATCTAGGGTTTCTTGCTTGGGCTCTTGGCGTTGCCGGAGATTAGGAGAGTTGTTCTTCCTCTCGAATTGAAGAACATTGTATCTTGTTTGTTGCTTTTGCTTGATTAGTGAAAATCCTTGTGTTTCTCTCAGATTTTATTGTGTTTTTGGTGAGATTTTCCGCTGTTTTCTTAGATCCTTAGGAAACACTTGAGATCTTCAAGTATTTCCTATCAAATTGGTATCAGAGCAACGACTTGGGACCATCGGCGGCTGAAATCCAGAAATTTCAGCAGGATTTTGGCATTCGGAGAAGTTTTTCTTGTGTTTCATGGAAGAAAGGATGGCCGGAAAGAAGGTGGAAGTCTTGGAGGGCGAATTTGGTCAATTGAAATCAGATCTGGAGGGGAAGTTCCTTGAAATCTCCACCAACAATGAAAGATTGGAAGGGAGGTTTTCTGCTATGGAGGAAATGATGAAGAAATTACTTGAAATGAAGACCAATCCGGCGACATCGGAAGTAAGGGAGACCACCGACAGCCATGGCATAGGAGGAAATCTGAACCCATCCCGGGGAAGGAGGATGCCGGAGGTGGAGATCCTTGAGGGGGAGAACGACATGCCTCCTCTAGAACCACTTTCTAGAGAGGAGATGAGCATGGGGTATGACAGAAGGGGTGTTGATCTTGGCGGGAGAAGGGAGGAATTCCATCGCCGAGGCACTGGTTTTGAAGGTAGAAGGGAGGAATACGATGAGGGGTTTGGCTATAATCGCCGGAGGGATGATCGGGACACTTGGGGAGCACCTCCTCCTCGAGGATTGGGAGGATACGGGGGATACCGAGGATATGGAGGAGATCCGAAGGTGAGAAAACTGAAGATGTCCATCTTTGAGGGAGAGGATGGCCATGGATGGATTTACAAGGTGGAACGGTACTTTGCCGTCAACGGGTTGACGGAGGAGGAAAAGTTGACGGCGGCGGCTCTGTGTTTGGAGGGGAAGGCGCTGGCATGGTATCAATGGCGGGACAGGAGGGAGCCTATCCGGAACTGGAGGGAGTTCAAAGAATGCTTACTAGAGCGTTTCCGAGCCGATGGGGGAGGAGACTTCTATGAGCAATTCTTTGCCTTGACCCAGGAGGAGACCATAGCGGATTACCGCGACAGGTTCGAGTTTTTGGCCAGCCGGTTGGATCATATCTCGGAGTCAGCTTTGGAAGGGAACTTTATGAAAGGGCTGAAACCAGAGATACGATCAGCAGTCAGAGTGTTGGAGCCGAGGAATTTAGGGAAGGCTATGGAACTGGCACAGCTGGTGGAAGATCAGAAGAAGTCCGAAAGGGGAGCTCGGGGAAATTACTTGGGGGGATCGTACAGAATGACGACCACCCTCTTACCTTCCAAGGGGCCAAACCCCGGGAGTTTGAAGGAAGTGCAGAAGGAGAAGATGGGAGGCGGAGGAAATGGAGGGCAGTTCAAGAAGCTGACAGAAAAGGAGCTCCAGGAGAAGAGAGCAAAGGGGGTGTGCTTCCGATGTGATGAGAAGTACATGCCGGGTCATAGGTGCAAAGACCGGACTCTTCAGGTTCTCCTCGTTTGTGAAGATGAGGAAGACGAAGAGGGGGGTGGGTGCCGGTCAGAAGAGGAGGAGAAGTTACACCTGGATGTGGCAGAAGTCTCTCTGAACTCCGTGGTGGGATTCACATCGAGTCACACCATGAAAGTGAAAGGGGTGATATCTGGCCATGAAGTGGTGGTATTGATAGATAGTGGGGCAACCCACAACTTCATTTCCACCCAAATTGTTGAGCTGCTTGGAATGGAGTTAGTGGATACAGGAGGCTATGGGGTAATGATGGGCACTGGGAAGGTAGAGATGGGTAGAGGAGTTTGTAGGGGAGTGGTGCTGTCTATTCAGGGAATACAGGGGAGGGAGGATTTTCTTCCCTTAGAATTGGGGAGTACGGATGTGATTTTAGGGATGAAGTAGCTGCAAACTTTGGGGGAGACCAAGGTGAATTGGGGGGAACTGCGGATGGAACTGGTAGTGGGAGGGCGGAGAATGGTGATACAGGGAGATGTCGGCCTGTCTAGGACAGGGGTGTCTCTCAAGTCCATGATCCGAACCATCCAGGAGGTTGGGGGTGGATATTTGGTGGAGCTGCAACGATTGGAGAGAGTCAGTGTGGGGGAAGAGGGAGACATTCCTTGTGAAGTGCAACCAGTCATACAGCAGTTCAGGGAGGTTTTTCAGTCCCCACAGGGTTTGCCACCTCAGAGAGAGCTGGAGCACGCCATTACTTTGAAGGAAGGGGAGGTACCGATCAACGTTCGCCCTTACCGCTACCCTCAGATCCAAAAAGATGAGATAGAGAGGCTGATCCGGGAGATGTTGGAGGCGGGGATCATAAGACCAAGTGTAAGTCCTTTCTCTAGTCCAGTCCTCCTGGTCAAGAAGAAGGATGGGAGTTGGAGATTCTGTGTGGACTACAGGGCTTTGAATAAAGGCACTGTACCAGACAAGTTCCCAATTCCAATGATCGATGAACTATTGGATGAACTATTTGGGGCTGTGGTATTTTCCAAACTGGACTTAAAGTCGGGATACCATCAGATCAGAATGAAGGAGGCAGACATTCCCAAGACCGCTTTCAGAACACATGAAGGGCATTATGAGTTTCTGGTAATGCCCTTTGGTTTGACTAACGCTCCTGCTACTTTTCAGTCTTTGATGAACAGGGTCTTCAAGCCGTACCTCAGGAAGTTCGTACTGGTGTTCTTTGATGACATTTTGGTGTACAGCAAGACTGAGGGGGAACACTTAGAGCACTTGAAGGTGGTTTTGGGAGTATTACAGGAACATCAGTTACAAGCCAACCTGAAGAAGTGCAGCTTTGCCCAGGCGAGCGTAGAGTACTTGGGACATGTGGTATCCCAAGAAGGAGTGGCGGCAGACCAAAATAAAATAGAGGCAATGCAGAAGTGGCCACTGCCTAGGAACCTCAAGGAGTTAAGGGGGTTCTTGGGACTGACTGGATACTACAGGAGATTTGTGAAGGGATACAGTGCTATTGCATGGCCGTTGACTGAGCAACTGAAGAAGGATGGGTTTTCATGGGGAGAGGCAGCAACCCGGCCTTTTGAGAAACTAAAGGAAGCCATGACTACAGTTCCAGTATTAGCACTTCCAGATTTTAGCCAGGTCTTTGTAATGGAAACTGATGCGTCGGGATATGGGTTGGGGGCAGTATTGATGCAGAATCACAGGCCAATAGCATACTTCAGTCAAGTACTGTCAGCCAGGGCTAGATTGAAGTCAGTTTATGAAAGGGAGCTAATGGCCATTGTCTTGGCTATTCAGAAGTGGCGGCCTTATCTTTTGGGGAGACATTTCATTGTGAGGACTGATCAGAGAAGTTTGAAATATCTGTTAGAGCAAAGGATGGTGACTGAGGAGCATCAGAGGTGGTTATCCAAATTGCTAGGCTATGACTTTGAGATCCAATACAAGCCTGGTTTGGAGAACAAAGCAGCCGACGCCTTATCCAGATGTGTTTGGGAACTGCAGGAGTTAGCAATGTCAGTTCCAATGATGCTAGATTGGGGGGCCATCAAGGAAGAGAGTATGCAGAATGAAGAGCTGAGAAAGATCAGGGAGGATCTGGGGAGGGACAAGAGTAGTCACCCGGGCTACTGCATGGAAGGGGAGAGACTATTGTATCAGGGGAGGTTTGTGATGCCACGAACCTCCATACATATTCCCCACTTGTTGCAGGAGTTTCATTGCAGCGCAGTGGGAGGTCATTCAGGAGTTCAGAAGACCTACAGGAGGCTAGCATCTGAGCTCTACTGGAAGGGGATGCATAAAGACGTTGAAGAGATGGTGGCAAGGTGTGAAGTGTGCCAGAGAAATAAATACATGGCCATGGCTCCGGGGGGACTGCTACAACCATTGACACTCCCAAACAGAATTTGGGAGGAAGTGTCCATGGATTTCATTGATGGCCTACCGAAATCAGAGGGGTTCACAGTCATCTTGGTGGTGGTTGACAGACTTAGCAAGTACGCACACTTCATCCCCTCTTGAGGCATCCTTACACCGCAGTGTCAGTAGCAGCAGCTTTCATTAGGGAGGTTGTAAGGCTGCATGGGGTTCCTGAATCAATTGTGTCTGATCGAGACAAAGTGTTCCTCAGCCAGTTCTGGAGGGAGCTGTTCAGGATGCAGGGCACTGTTCTAAAGAGAAGCACCGCCTATCACCCACAGACAGACGGACAAACGGAGGTGGTGAATCGAAGTCTGGAGACTTATTTGAGGTGTTTTGCTTCTGAAACACCGCGGTTGTGGGCAAGGTGGCTGCCTTGGGCTGAGTATTGGTACAACACCTCATACCACTCCGCTTCACAGATGACCCCTTTCAAAGTGCTATATGGAAGGGATCCTCCACACCTCGTGCACTATGGGAGAGGTAGTACACCAGTATCATCAGTTGAGCAGTACTTAGAGGAAAGGGACAAGGTGCTGGAGGAACTGAAGAAACATCTGATGAGGGCACAACAGATCATGAAGAAGCAGGCAGACTCACACCGAAGGGACATGCAGTTTGAAGTAGGGGAGAAGGTGTTCTTGAAACTACGACCCTACAGACAAAGGACAGTGGCTAGAAGGAGGAATGAGAAATTGGCACCAAGGTACTTTGGCCCCTATGAAGTTTTGGTCAGGATTGGAGCAGTGGCATACAGATTGAAGTTACCCCCCTCAGCCACTATACACCTAGTATTCCATGTGTCTCAGCTAAGGAGAGCCATAGGGGATCATGCAGCGAGTGCAGAACTACCAGCCACTATGACAGAAGATTTGGAAGTGGTTTTAGAACCACTAGAGCTTGCAGGTGTCCGTTCAGATGAAAGGGGCAACATAGAAGTGTTAATCAAATGGAGAGGCCTTCCTGATTTCGACGCTACTTGGGAGTCGTTTGAAAGAGTGAAAGAGCAATTCCTCTCTTTTCACCTTGAGGACAAGGTGCGTTTTTGGGAGGGGAGTAATGTTAGGCGTAAGCCGGCCCAAGAGGGGCCGGCTGGACCGGTCCAGCAGGGACCGGTCCGGTTCTACACCCGCCGGCCCAGGAGCGGGAACCCAGCGGGCGGAACCAGCCGGGCGGACGCCTGGGAGGGGGGCGGAGGTTCCGTGGACCTATTAGGAGGGAAATTTTGAATGGGAAGGGTTGTTTAGACATTTTGTAATACTCCTTTATGGTTAATTAGGAGGATGGGGGGGAAAGAAAGGGGTATCTTGAATTTGAATGCATTTTTGAGATCTAGGGTTTCTTGCTTGGGCTCTTGGCGTTGCCGGAGATTAGGAGAGTTGTTCTTCCTCTCGAATTGAAGAACATTGTATCTTGTTTGTTGCTTTTGCTTGATTAGTGAAAATCCTTGTGTTTCTCTCAGATTTTATTGTGTTTTTGGTGAGATTTTCCGTTGTTTTCTTAGATCCTTAGGAAACACTTGAGATCTTCAAGTATTTCCTATCATACTCTCAATCGGGTTATACTCCCCGCACTTTAATCTGAGGTTGCTGACCCACCTACTTGGATCCTCAAACTCCACTGAATCTGCAAAACACTCCGGAAATAGGAGAAACGAATAAAGAATCCGTGAAAAAAAATCATGCCACCGTAACATGTCCTCGTGCTGCTCGAGCCTGTCTCAAACATCAGCATCATCCTGAGAATCCTGTCAGTCAATGGCATCCCAGATGCAGCCTCACTAGGTTCGTCGAGAGGCAAATCATCGGATCTCTCCCAATGAAGCATGTTCTTGTGAGAGGAGAAAATGAAAATGTGTCAGATATCATATAAAGAGCTAAATGCATAAAGGAAGAGCTGCAAACGATAGTAAACAGCTTCACAACAAACGTGGTGTGTTCCAGACGCACGCCACATTTGTTGGAGGGCATTAGTTGACCCCTACATCAAGATACATGCAAAAAAGGGGGAAAACCCCTAGTCTAATAGGACAAGATCTATCAAAAGGGACGACCGACACCCGAAACTGACGCGCGACATTGCTCAAACGATGTCCGATCGCAAAATGGACTTCACCGTTGCGTTTAGAACGTCGTCAATACCTGAAAAGGGCCCGTCCAATCTTTCCACCCAGTCCATTCAAGACAAGTGCCCACTCGTGCTCCTCTTCGATCTCCATTTCCAGATCCTGCAACTCTCAAACCAAGCAAACCCATACCAATCTCCAAAGACACAAACCAGCAAATCCTTTCCTCTCCCTCACTTGTGTCGCCCGATATATCTAGCCGAACTCAACATCCAAGTGACTCTAACCCTCACAGCTGCAGATCCAAGCTCAAGCCACCTCAGACCTGTACGTGAACCCAAATCCTCCAAGACTCTGGACCGTCCACGATTCCCTACCTGCCTTCTTGCTACAAACAAACTCCAATTGCCATCGTAGCAAGCCAACAACTACCTTCCATCTCTTTTATTATGTTAGGCCCTACTTTAATCCTCCATCACCTGTTAAAGCATCCACCCACACCACTTCAGCCCATCTCCAGAGCCCACAACCCATTTCCCCTTTTTTTGAATAACCTGTTAAGTTCCCTACAAGCCCATTACATCTCCTACTCACATACTCTGAACCAAACACCACTCCTCTAATCACTCAACTTCAACAGCTCACCTAACCAACTTCAACCCGCGGTCTCAAAACAACTCTCATATTCTTTCAGCAAAAAAAATAAATAAATAAATAAAAACAGCAAGTTATTTATTTATTTATTATTGTTAGCATTAATTATTATTATTGATTAATGTAGCTAGTGTTATTTGTGTCCTTACAAGCTAATGTTACTAATTATCCGTATTATTATTGTTATTGCAAATTTTAAACATGTATATATATATATGCACACACAAAAAAGAAAAAAAAAAAGAAAGAGGAAGAAGAGAGAGCAAAATGAGATAAAAAATGAAAAATAAAAAATGCTGATAAAAAGAAAACTTCAAAAAGCTCGTCCTCGGCGCTCGTGACGCACCAGGAAATCACCTATATACGTTTTTCTTAGCGTGGTAGGAGAGAACCCGATGAAACACTTGTAGCGTCCTGTATACGCTTTTCTTAGCGTGGTAAAAAAAACTGTGAATTTCAAATAGGTACTCCTGGAGACCCATACACGCCTTTCTTGGCGTGGTGGGATTGAAGATCACGGCCGCGGTGTCACCCGACATCTACCATACGCGCTTTTGTTTGCATGGAGGGAAGACCCAAATTCCTAAAATTTTCTGTAAATGAGAGAGACGCCTGGAGGATGCCAAAATTTGGACTGAACGCACAAAACTTAAATAAAATAACAGGGGACTTGATTTGAACAAAAATGAATAGCAGATGACGGATCTTAAACAATCACAGGGAACTGGAACTTAAATGAACTGCATGGAACAAAACTTGAATAATAAAAGGGAATCGGACATTTAATTAATGAATGCATGGTCATAATGAAAATCTAAATGATGAATAATGCTAATAAAAAATCTGAATTATTCAAGTGAACATCAATGATCAAACAAAGGAACTCGTGGTGAACAAGTCCTCAGTGCGCACAGAAACGAGCGACATGTAAACAAATACAACCACCTGCCAATCAATGTGCATGGAGAAATCAAACATGAATACAACTCATCCGATAGTCAGCATTGATTTGTAGATGAACGCACTAACTCACCAGCAAACAACAAAACCCCTTCACAAATGCACACAATGCGGCATGCGACTAATGCCACTGCAAACAAGCAGAACGATCATCCTACATACATGAACAAGCAACAATGATAATAAGTGAGCTGTGAATGTAGTAGTCGTCCTATGTTCAACATCAGCCAACTTGTTCAATATCAACCAGCTTTCAAATGTATGCGGCAGTTCCCACGAACGCTGAAAGACATGCAAGCAAAAATAGTAGCTTGCCAATCAACATGCATAAGAAAATTGACGACGAGCTAGCTCATCTAGCAGTAGATATTGACATGCATATGAACACACTAAAACTACAGGCAAATGGTGATAGTCCCTGCAAACATACAAATACAATATGCAGTAAATGCAAGGACATTTGAGCAGTCAATAGCAACTCAATGTCAGGTGAAATACATTAATCCTTACAAACAAAGGTGACTGATATGCAACAAATACAAGCACCTGCAAGCTGTTGTAGGAAACATGTCATATACACAACGTATCATCTGTAGGCAAAGGCAACATATCTGCAGCACATATGAAGCACCTACAAGTTATTATAGCAAGAATATTACAACATCCTCACAGTCAACATCAATCAAGCATCTAGTGAATGCACACAAATTCCTATGAGCCACTATAGGGGGTTCTTCATCCATACAATAGTCCACCTACGAATGATGGCTAGCAACATGCAACTAACACACAGAATTCCTTGCAAACCATAAAAAGTGTGGTGTATGATAAATGCTAACACTTGTTGAGGACAACGAAATATTTCCCCACATGCGTAACAGTGTCAATCAGTAACAGGCACAAAATGCTATGACACCCTAGCAGTTAATAACCATCCAATGTAACGTAAATATATTGACGCCCTGCAAGTGAAGGCAAATGATATGCAACAAATGCAAGCACCTGCAAGCAACTGTATGAAGCACGTCATGCATATAATTATCTAATCTACAAGCAATGATAATGGACGAGCTATGAATGTGGTAGATTCCCTACAAACGTACATAAGCATCATGCAGCAAACACTACAAACGCAGTAGCCAGCTTGTAGATTCCCTGCAAACGCTGAAAGTCAACATACGATGAGCGTAACAGGTCGCCAATGAACGTATGCGAAGAAAATCAGCAATGAATGCAACTCACCCGGCAATCAATGTCAGCTTGCAAGTGAACATGTTAATCTACCAAATTCTTCTCTAATCTATTTTTGCAAGGACTGAAATTCAAATTCAGCAAGGGAAATTCTTGTGCCTACAAACGTTTCCTATCATATTCATCCCAAGTCTACAAGGAACCCTTAGACGAAAAACTCATGGCTGCCGATAAGGATCCTTCTGTCAAGTTGGGTCGACTACCTGCTTTGACTAAGTAGACTAGGGACCATGATGACCCAGGACGACGGAACTATGGGATCTTGATCGGGTCCATTATCACTCCCCCCACCATCCGCTTTAAGTGTAAGGTGGTAAAATTTAGAATTTTAAGTATTAAATTTCAAATACCAAATCATGCTGCTACTATTCACCAAATACTACGCACCACTACGTATCTGTTTGACGAATAGCCTTAATCGAAAGTTCTCTCACGTTATCGGGAGGGGTAATTAACTATAGGGGCTAACTCCTATAAGAAACCCGAACTCAGATCATAAAGTCCTCGCAAAATGAGGGTGAAATCTCTGTGTAATGTCTTATTCAAAACCTAATCTGCCTTCTGAAAATTTTCCTCGGAACTTAAACGTTAAAACTCTCCTTGACGACCCGAAAAAAAGGAAAGGGTTCCAGAGAGAGGCCAGGGCGCGAATTTTTTAAGGCCACAATGTAAATTGACCACCAGTATGCGTCTCAGGTCATTGTAAGGCTTGACCCATTGTTGGACTACTGTTCTAAGGAAAAACTACCAGAATTAAAAATAGTCCAGAGATTCTTAGCCTGTCGAATTGCCCTCAGCTCACTTATTTGATGACCACTTGATATCATGTTTTCGGTTTTTCTTTCCTTTATTGTTTCAACAATGTTCTCTAGTATCTTCTAACTATTTTCTTCGCTTTATCTTTAACGAGAAGGATATCTACCAAACCTTTCATCCAAAAAAGAATGTCTTTACGTCATACATAAAAGTAATTATTAATGAAAAATAAAAACAATCAAATTACTAATGATTCGTTAACATAAACTTCTATTCTACTTGTACACTTACTAAATGTACCTCAATTGAAGCACATAAGATGGAAACTAGCTACATACAAAACAAGGAATCAATCATTCCAAAAAGGGTTAAATTTCAAAATAGCCCACCGACTATTCGCATTTGGCTATTCTAGTCCCAAAGTATAAAGTTGCTCCAATTTAGTTCCTAAATGAAAATAAAATTTTCTATTTTTATCGGCGTATTAATAAAACCGAAGTCAGAGAGACTTTAAAGAAAATGAAGGGTGGAAAAGCTGTTGGACCTGATGATATTCCAATAGAGGTGTGGAAATACTTAGGAGATGAAAGAATTTCTTAGCTTACTAAACTTTTTAATATTATTTTGAAGATAAAAAGATACCAGATAAGTGGAGAATGAGTGTGTTAATTCCTATTTTTAAGAATAAAGATGATGCATAAGATTGTGCGAATTAAAGAGGAATTAAGTTAATGTGTCATACTCTAAAACTATGGGAGTGAGTTATGGAGCGTAAGTTGCGTCGTGATACAAATGTTTCTCAAAATCAATTTGGATTCATGTCAGGTAGGTCTACTATGGAAGCCATACATTTATTGAGAGGTTTGATAGAGAAATATAGAGAGAATAAGGAGGATCTACATATGATATTTATTGATTTAGACAAAGCATATGATAAAGTTTCAAGAGAAGTGCAATGGAGAGTTCTTGAAAAGAAAGCAGTTTATAACGCTTATATTCAAATCATTAAAGATATGTATGCAGGAGCTATTACTTGTGTTCAAACACAAGGTGGTTTGACCAAGTATTTTCCTATTTCAGTTGGATTATATCAAGGATCAGCCTTAAGCCCATATCTTTTTGCTTTAGTCATGGATGTTCTCACAAGACATTTGCAAGAGGATGTACCTTGGTGTATGCTTTTTGCTGGTGATATTCTTCTTATTGATAAGACTAGAGAGGGAGTTAAAGGTAAACTTGAATTATGGAGGTCAACCTTAGAGTCTAAAGGTTTTCGCTTGAGTAGACCTAAAACGGAATATATTGAGTGAAATTTTAGTAGTAATAGACCTAGTGAGAGGATTGTGACTTTGGGCGATCGAGTTATTAATAAGAGTACACGTTTTAGATATCTTGGATCTATTGTTCAAAGTGATGGGGATATTATTAGCAGAATTCAAGTTGGATGGTTGAAGTGGAGGAATGCATCGGACTTGTTGTGTGTTAGAAAAGTCCTCCTCAAACTTAAGGAAAAATTCTATAAGATGTAGTGAGACCTGCAATGCTTTATGGTGCCGAATGTTGGCCATTAAAAGAGAAGCATAATACTAAGTTAAGTGTTGCAAAGATGAGGATACTCAGGTGGATGAGTGGCTTTACCCTTAGAGATAGGATATGAAATGAGCATATAAGTGAAAAGGTTGGAGTAGCTCCAGTGAAAGATAAGATTAGAGAGAAACGCTTTAGGTGATTTGGTCACATAAAACGACGGCCTTCTGATGACCCGGTTAGGAAAGTAGAGGTATTAGATTTGACTCATGTTAAGAAAGGTAGAGGTAGACCTAAAAAGACTTGGTTAGAAAATATTAGAAATGATCTTTCTTTATTAGATTTAAATGAGAATGACTTTTATTATGACAATGGAGAAAAAGGATTCATGTAGCCGACCCCATGTAGTGGGACAAAGGCTTGATGATTTTGTTGTTGTATAATCAAGCATATATTTGACGCAATAAGGAGATTTTTTTACCTTGATTTATATGAAACATTTAACTTAAAATTTGTTGATTGTACCATTCATAGAGGATATTTTTTAATCTATTTAGAAAGAACTTTGTTTAATCATCCTTATGAGTCTTTGTTATAACAATGACCATAGGGCTTATTTAAATGCATTGAATGATTATTAAAAGTGTTGTGAAATATCAAGATGTCTACTGACTCTTACTCTCCCTTCTCCAATGTTGACCTCAACTCAAATAAAAAAAATTAAAAAAAAACTCCACGAATTTCGCCGAAATCCCGCTTACCTACTGTTCGATGCAGCTCGCATCTCTTCTCGTGAATCCCACAAAGCTCGCCTCGATTGCAGCCTTGATCGCTGATAAAACGAAGACGAAGTGAATTCTTATGTTCTTCTTTGGCAAACAAACACTACTCTTCCTCCATCCGAAACTCCCTCATAGCAACTCCTTTCTGCTCTCATGTCCCAATCCCATAAGCCTTCGAACCAGCCACACCTCCTGCGACAGATCCCTCTTCCACCTGCAGCCCTATTCAGAACTTCCACACAAGCTGATCCCTCCAGAGCCATTCCCAATCGGCCTCCTATTGTCGCAAGCAGCCATGAGCCTTCTTCTTCCACCACAAGCAGAAACCCTAGCCACCACACACGAAATCCCCTAACCAATGTCTTCTTCCTCCCTTAGTCAAAGCCCGTCGAACACCTCCCAACTCCGATCTACCCATCTTCCATCTTCTGCTACAGCTCCCACTCACGAGAACTCCATATTCAAACAAGTACCTCAAGGAAATTGTGCATTTTAAACAGGTACCTTAAAGACCCATACACGTTTTTCTTAGCGTGGTGGGATTCAAGATTACAACCGCAGTGTCACCCAAAGCCTAACATACACGTTTTTCTTAGTGTGGTGGGAATGCCCAGCTCCCCAAAATTTTCCTAAATGGGGGAGACGCCGTGGTGCTGCCGAAATTCAGAGCAAGAAAAGGACTTGATTTGAACAAAACTGCAGGGAACAAAATTTGTATGGACCATAGGGAACTGAACTTGAACAATTAACTGGGAACTGAACTTGTAAATTAAACCACAGGGAACTAGACCTTATACCTAAAACAAAATTATAAATTCCAAGACAATGGAATTCTTAAATGCAAATGAACGGGTAGGGTATTTGTGATGCACATAGCGGATCACCTGTGAACGACAGCAAAGAAGGTGAAACGAACGTGGCAACTTGCTAGCGAGCATAAATAAGGAAGTTGAACCAAATATTAGTCGTTTACAGTCAACATCAAATAACTCGCAAGCGATTGCATTAAGCTCCTGTAGCCGACGCTAAGCAAGCACAGCAACTCTCTGCAAGCAAAAGAGATTGGCAAGTGGCAATGCAATGACGTGTTAACCAAGATATGTTCCAGGAGTTCGAATTAAACACGGTTTCTATGTCATTAGTGTCGCCTGATTGCAAAGAAATATGGCAACCCGCTCGCAAGCAATTGCAAGAGATAGCAACACGGCAAAGAATGCAACAATGACAGTTTTATCATCAAGCAACATAACAAAAGTCAACCTCATTTCGCAAACAAATACATCACACTCTTGCAAGTGATGAAGACCGATGTGCAATGAGCATGAAGAATCCCCACCAGATACTGATATGCGGGTTCCAACAAACACAATAGATTGCAAGCAACAATGACAGATACACTGCAAGTGTGATGGGTCACCTGTGAACACAAATACACACGCAACATACCATCTATAAATAAGAACCAAGGGTCTACAGCAGACACAAACACCTACGGGCGAGAATCAAGGATCCATTATGTATACAACAGTTCACACAAAGGCATTAACAAGCAACAGGCTATGAATACATTAATGCTCGACAGTCAACACCAAATTACAAATGAGTACATTGATTTTTGTGCAAGTAACAATGGAGGATAAGTTGCAAGTATAATAGATCCTCTAAAAATATAGATATGCAACACATCATCTACAGGCAAGGGTAGAAGAATGCAGCGGATGCAATCACCTACTGACAATAACGAAAGATTTGTCGTATGCATAGTACTATGCCTACGAGTGGTGGCCAACAACATGTAATGATTGCCAGGATAGCCTCATGGCCAACGTCAATCAAATATCTAGCAAATGCATGAGTCTCCTACAAGCAGAAGAGTTTGATAGGCGACATATGATGAATTCAAATATACACAACGCAGCTTGCAATGAAAGCTATGACACTCTTACAATCAACAACCATTCAATTTAAAAAAAAACACTAATCTTCTTGCAAGCAAATACGGATGACGTGTAGCAAATGCAAACACTTGCAAACAGCTCTAGGAAACTCGTCATACACCCAACATGCTATCTATAAGTAGGATGCAGAGGAAATGTAGTAAATGCAAACATCTATGGGTGGCGCTGAAAGATTTGTATTCAACGCAGCTCGCCCACAGATAACAGTGGAAGGTTTGCAATGCACAAAGCGTTCTGCCTACAAGCTAAGCTAGTATTTTTGAAAGTTCGCTAACAATGTACCATCAACGAACAAATCCAACAAAGCTTATAATGCATAATAGCTCGCTTGCAAGAGACAACGGGCAACCCATAACACAACACTACAATTCACCTGTAAGAACAAGCAGGGCATCCATAGTAAAAACTGCGGGGACTGATAAAGCAAGGCAGTAAATTTGTGATGTCAGACTGTCACATCAGGTAAATCAGTTCACCTGTAAGTGATAGGTGGAAGACTCCTAATACATTGAACAACTTATTTACCGACAAAAATACATTACTGCAAGCTGAATGCTGAGAAGACTAACAACTAGCAAAAGACAAGGCAAACTAAACAGCACTGTCGATGCGCAATAAACAAAGTACAACGTCATACCACCGAATCTGCAACACTTGTATAAGCGGACATAAGGCATTTCTCAAGCTTCAAATAAAATATTGCGCAAGCTATAGCGACAATCACTTAGCGCAAATAATTATATTTAAATATTTAAATACTCCCCCCTCATGCATTAAAATATATTACCCGCATGGGCCCCGACGAGCGTGATGGTGCACATACGTGACAATTGAGGATGTTGTGCGGGTCAAAAAATGAACTTAAGTTCGAGATTGATCCTTTTACATGAATAGATAGGAGTCGACTTGGCTCTAACTGTTAAAAACGAATATATAATCGCGACATCAGCCGGGATATTTGTTTTATACGTTCATATTATGCCCTCAAGATCTAATACAAGAAAAATCCACCAACAAAAACATAAAGCCAAAGACGAACCTAATCCTCTGTCAACAAGTAGACAGAGTCAACAAGGCTCAACCAAAAAGATAAAATTGCCTATAGGAATCCCAATGATGGCCATGTTGACAGAATATCTCAATCGGAGGGGACATCAAACATCTAAAAAAGCTTCCCAAATTCCCAAGTACCCATAAAAATTCAAAATTCCAAAAAAATGTCAAAATTTAAAATACTCGAAATTAAAATAAATCATCAAATATTTAAAGGAAAATCCATCCACCCTCCGAAATAGTTTGTCGAGGTAGACAAGTCTGAAAATCACTTCAGCTTACAAAGAGCGAATGTCTAGTCGAGAATATCACTATGATTCATTCTCAATACGTCTATTGTCAATAAGGATATAGCATGTATCCTCTAACCGGTGGTTTCACCGGCAAATCACACCACAGGTAAACGGTTATGATCGGGACCCTCTAAATGGGTGATTTTATTGCCAAATGGCACCATTAAATTACGGTCATGGTCAGAGCCCGAATGTTCCCCAACGGCGCTAAATCTTTGAGTAATGAATCAATAGGATATGAGCGATAGGGCATAAAACCCTCTGTTAACTAAGGTGGATTCAAATTTTTTCACTTAGACAAATATTCACCCCAAGTCTACAAGGTACCATTGGATGAAGCAACCCATGACAGCCAACAAGGATTCTTCGGTCAATTTGGGTCGACTACCTCTTCTGACTAAGTAGATCATTAACTATTATGACCCGGGACGACAGAATTATGAGATCTTGATCGAGTCTATCATCACCCCCCCCCCCCCCCCCCCACCATCTGCTTTAAGTGCAAGGTGGTGAAATTTTAATTTTAAATATTAAATTTCCAAATGCCTAAAGCCCTGCTGCTGCTACACGCAAAATACCATGTATCTATTTGACGACTAGCCTTAATTGAAAGTTCTCTCTCGTTACCGGGAGGGGTAATTAACTATAGGGGCTTGCGCCTATAGGAAACCTGAACTCATATCATAAAGTCCTCACAAAATGAGGGCGAATCTCTGGGTAATGTCTTATCTAAAACCCAATCTACCTTCTAAAAATTTGCCTCGAAACTTAAGCGTTAAAACTCTACTCGACAACCCGAAGAGAAAGAAAATGGGTTCGTGGAAAGGCCGGGGCGCGAATTTTTGGAGCCCACATCCAACTTTTATCTTTTTCTCATCCTTCACTCTCATAGCAACTCATCCCTCGCTAATTTTTTATCTTTTTATCACTCACAATTGTCTCTATATTTCTTCACAAATATCCCCCTCTTGTTATTTTCCATCTTCCAACATACCTCATTGGCCCATCAATTCAAATCTAAATCTCTGCATTTTGATGATATAAATAACATGCAAGGTTTGTAATTTACAATCATTGCCAATAATATGTTCCCCTATTGGTTTCCTAATTTTAGATATTTAAAATAACTCATTTGATTTACGATTCGTGATATCAATTACTATCATTACCAATAATAGATTGCCATATTTAATTCCCTGATCTTAATGATTTACAAAAACACATTTGATTTGTAATTATCATGATAGATTGTATATCATGTGTATATATACACTTGAATTCATACACCGAGAAAGACATCAAAAGCTATCCACAAATTCATCTCTTTATTATTACTCTATAAAGGAACCAGAGCGTCCCAATAGTCAACAACCTAGCCTCCCCACACCACCTCATTTACTTCAGTGACCACCACCAACTCTATAATCCTCAATACCCATGAATCCAACAACATTATTATCACAATTAATACCACCACTAAAAATTTAAATATAATGCTTCAAAAAGAATATGTATAAGAACAGGCTGATAATGTGACAACCTGCACAGGTATGTTGACAAAGGAAAATCCATTCAAAGGAAAAAAAGGGTCCTTTATTTAAGATGCATATGATGATTTGTAAAGTTAGGACAACAAAGGTGGGCTCATATGTATGCAAAAGGATTCTCGACAAATAGCTTTTGAGCTTACGATAGCTATAAACCACTTCTACATACATGATACATCCTAAAGCTGAACAAAAAAGGGTATATGATATATGTAGCCAATAAAAAAAATTCCACAGTTAGTTACCAAAATGATATTTGTATACACTTTTTATGAAACATTGTTAATGTTTGAAGCTCCAATATTTTACCTAAAGTTCTATTTCTAATTAAATATTTTATATATGAGTAAATCAGATGTTAATTCAGATATTTCATATGTGAGGATTTCAAGTAATATAGTAGACTAGTATATGAGTATAAATAAACATTTTATGATAATTACATATTGTTTTAAAATTGTTTATCTTGTTTAATTTTAGCTTATATCATATTACGTTGAACGCAATTTCAATTAAAGGAAAGGACAAGGTAGAACACAAATAAAGGTAGCAAAATTCATCAACTTTCCGCAACAGTTTGTCGAGGTGGATAAATTTGAAAATCGCTTCAGCTCACAAACAGCGAATGTCTAGTCGAGAATATCACTAAGATTCATTCTCAAATCATCTATTGCCAGTAAGGATGTGATACGTGTCCTCTAACCGGTGATTTCGCCGCCAAATGGCACCACAAGTAAACGGTTATGATTAGGATCCTTTGATCGGGTGGTTTTGATAGTACCACTAAATTACAATCATGGTCAGAGCCCGTATGTTCCCTAACGACTTTAAATCCTTCAGTAAAGAATCAACAAGATATAATTGATAAGGCACAAAGCCCTTTGTTAGCTAAAGTGAACTCAAATTTGTCCCCTTAGAAAAATATTCACCTCAAGTCTATAAGGTACCATTGGACAAAGCAACCCATAGCTGCCGACAAGAGTCCTTCGGTTAGGTTAGGTCTACTACCTCCTCTAACTAAGTAAACTAGGGATTATGATGACACGGGACGACGAAATCATGTGATCTTGATTGGGTTCATCAATATTCCCTCCATCATCCGTGTTAAGTGCGTGGTGATAAAATTTCAATTTTCAATATCAAATTCTATTGCTACTATGGATACTATGTATATGTTCGATGACTAGCCTTAATCGAAAGTTCTCTCTCGTTATCGAGAGGGATAATTTTACACCTATAGGAAACCTGAACTCATATAATAAAGTCCTCAAAAATGAGGGTGAAATCTCTGTATAGTATCTTATCTAAAAAACAAAATATGCCTTCTGAAAATTTATCTCGAAACCTAAAACTCATTAAAACTCTCCTCGACCCGATACAAACAAAAAGAAAGGGGTTAGGAGAGGCCAGAGCATGAATTTTTGGAGCCCACATTCCAAGAAGTCAAGTTTTCAAAAATTAAAATGATCATGCATGGCCAGTGTGTCTCATATAAAAAGCCTTCACTTAAGAACCAGATAATAAAAATCTGCATTTCAGTGAGTCAGCATTTTACATATCCATATGGTCAGGCATCTTGGCCTCAAAGCTAAGCTGTAAGTTTAATCTTCTAAATAAAAAATAGTCTTCCCTACGCATATGCATTGAGACCAGACTGCATGGTTTTAAAAGAGATTATATGGGTTTAGGTGGTAGCCCTTTCCGAGCAAGGCAATAAATCTAGAGGTCGGGCTGATTATATCTCATGTGAGGTGTAGTTTGTAAATCCTTCGCACTCATTTAGACTTAGGTTCGAAGCACCCCTTAGTAGTCCTCACCTCAATTCTCGGATCCAAGGCTATTGTTGATTTCAGTCACTTCATAAGCCCTCACCTTTCGGGTATTTTTTTTCAACATGTGTTGTTGGAATATAAGCTCCAACATTCTAAATTAAAATAATCAACTTAAACAAAAAATTAGATTCTAAAATGTAAATCCAACAAATGATAACTTGAGTACCTCTGAGTTTCCTCAGAATCAAGTGCTCATTAGCTCTCATTTTCTTCCCTTAGCTCTCATTCAAAATTTTGATTAAAGTTGAATTCACCTCCGTGGGAATTTCCAAAGATCAATCTTTGAACAAAAATTTCATAAACTTTAAAATGAAAATGTTAGCCAATATTTTTATGACTAAAAAAGGAAACCACTAGTTTAATCAAAAGTATTCTCAAGTAATAAATGAAAAACCCCTATGGGACATCTGTACCCTAGAATAAAATAAACCATATTCAACCAAATATTGAATAGGAAAAAATCTCTGTTAAAATTAAAATTGTGAGTTTTGTTGTTGAGTCCATAGCAAAATAATATTTTTGTCCTTCGGAATAATATATTACTTTCTATGTCGTGCTCAATCACAAAATATCTCAATCCGTTAAGGATGACAAAATCTCTCCAATAGGTACTAGCTAGGTACGCAACATATATGTGCACGTTAAATGAAAATGTAAATGATTTTACATTCATTGGTACAAAATTAGATGATGCTCCTGTAATAAATGAAATGTTAAGGGAGTAAAGTTTATCTACAACAATAACAACATCAAGCCTTTATCCCACTAAAGTTTATCTAAACTCTAAAGAAATAAAATTTTGATCTATATTTATATTAAATATTCATATATATGTTAAATGAAAATTTTGACAAATGAACATAACTACTTATATACATGTTTAATTGCAATACTATAAACTGTAATTACCCACTAAGTTTATTATGAAAAACTCAAATTATTAAATTGAAATTTTCAGGTAAATCTTTTGTGGATTAAATAACTAAAAAGGAAGTGTTCGTGTATAGAAGAAAAGGATCAAATGAAAATAGGTGAGATTTATTTTTTTCAGACTGAAAAATTATTTTGGTGGCTCTTCAATGATATTTTGGATATTATTCTATTGAGTAATTATTGTTAATGAAAAACTAATAATAATCGTCCGACCGTCTATTCCCGCCTCATTAAATTAAGCTTTCGGGTCAGGTAGAGACATTAGATATGCTGATAAGAAATGGGTAAGCCGTAAGCAAGCTAAGAGAACAACCAAATACAACTTAATATTTCTACTACAAAATTCACTAACACATACTGTTTTTGGTGAATTTTAATAATATCAATTTTCGTTCATTAGCTTCAATTATTCACAGTGATTTATTTGTATTTCATGCTAGTCAAAAAACACAAATGATCTATGCTTTGTTTTATAACATTTACTAAAATAAGTTGCCCGCAACACTTAATAAAGTAGAATTTCATACAGTGATACAGAGTTGCATCGAGCTAAATTTTAGCAAGCAATTTTATTTAATTTAACTTGAATCAATTTTAAAATATTTAACTTCTTCCTGCTATACGATTTATCTTAAATAATCAATGCTCTAATGCAATCAGATTCAAATTATGTACGTGACAATAAAGAATAAATACTTTAATTAAACAAGTCTATGTAAAATAATAAGTTACTCATAAGTTAGTATAAAATAATGAAATTATATTCGGTTGTTAAAATAAAATCAACAAATGTACTTTTTATTCCCTTCAACCTACATACAATCGGTAAAAACAACATTCATGCTAATGAATATCCTACATTGTTTAATTATTATATAAGCTGTATCTTCTAAAAAAAAAATTATTAAATTATACAAACTAATAGCCACGTGCAATTTGAGCGTATCACAGGCATCTAGCATAAAAGTATTGTGTTTGACTATCCCACAGTATAAAGCATAAAAATAATGTCAGTTTAAGAGCATTGCCAGAAGATATTGAGAAAGTAATCATATCTGAGATAACATAAGAAGTGACAGGCATGAAGCTTACCATCTTTCCTTCCAAATGCATTTTTGCAGCCTTCACATCGACAGCTAAAAGAGCATCCGACTCCACCCTTCGATGGAAAACATACATACAAATCAAACAATAGATAGCATTAATAGTTCTGTGATAGTTAAATGTAGATGCAAAACCTGATAGCATTCACAGTATTTCTTTAGGCAATTTGACTTCTTGCAATTACACCCTCTTTTATGCCTTGCAGAAGCTGGCGTCTTGTTGCTTTCTTCCTATTGGGCATCATAAAGAAGCTTATAGAATTACTAACCTAGCAAATATTTAAGAAAGGAGGAAATTAAAAAAATAAGCTTGAAATTTTTGGTTCGTACCCCCATTTCCTGATCATGCTCAGATGTTCTAATAACTTTAGGGGCAAATGCAAGAGGATTACGTGATTCAATCTGCTTGCGGGTAGCAAGAACAGTCTCTTCATGGACGGGCTTATTTAGGCATCCTTGACATGAGCATGGCTCAACACAATATACTCCAGCAGCAAAGCACTCACAGTATCTGCTCAAGATATATAAATGAGATATGAAGTAAATAGCTCATTAAAAAAATAATTACCTTCGGCTTATAAACAATAAAACTTAGCTGTGAAGCAAAGATCGAAATTCTGCCAAAGAAAAGAAATCATACAACACTTGAACTGAATCCACAAAGGAAACCAAATCAACAGGCATAAACGGACGATATTCACATCGCAGAGCTTGTAGGAGGCAAATGTGAAAAAGTTCTAAAATAGGTAAATCTAAAACGGATGATATTCACATAGAAGAGCTTCTAGAAGTGTAAAGAGGTGAAGGTTCTTAAAGAGGCAAATGACTAGTTCTTGTAAGCTATGCACATGCAATGAAAAGTAACAAACTAATGGTCTACTTATTTGAACCCATTGAAGCCATGAGTAACTTAGAAACCATTCATTAAAAAATTTGTAGCCTGATTATTTTTTGGCCACTTGATTCAGAGGCACAATAAGATACAGTTATTCTTGACAATGCATTATTGAGAATATAGTATGCCTCATTGAAAAGAGAAGGTAGAGAACTCTGAGAGTTACAATTAAAAGACTGAAATGCTTTTTTAAGTATAAACCACAACAAAAGTGTGGGCAAAATCATCAAGTATTGATAGTTAGCTCAGCAAATATCAGCACTATTAAGTCAATATTTAAGCCGCGATGTGGAACCGTACAACAACAGCAACAAGCCTTTATCCCACTACATGGGGTCGGCTTCATGAATTCTTTTTCTGCATTGTGTCCTATTAAGAGTCAAATTTTCATTGAAATCTAATAAAAAAAAGTCATTCTAATATTTTCTAGCCAAGCATTTTTAGGTATACCTCAACCTTTCGTAATATACACCATATCTAATACAACTACTCTCCTAACAAGATCATTACAAGATCGACATTTTATTTGATCAAACTATCCAAGAGGACTATAATCTTATATGCCACTGGAGCTACTCTAAATTGTGGAACCATGAAATAGGAAATTAATCTTATTATTACATCGGTAAGAAAGTAATTTAATGTTATTTTGAATTTAAGAGAATGAAAAGAAATGAAAAAAACTTACAGCTTCAAGCATTTGGACTTCTTGCAATTGCATCGCCTGCAGCCTTCATTTTCACCACTATTTTCTGTCTTACGCCTGTTTATCAAGGTTCAGGAGCTTTAACAGTATCCCCTTAGCTCACAAAGAAGAAAGTGAAAGTGAAGGGAACAGGTGCCAGGTGGTAGCCCATACCTTTTCTTTTTAGGGCTAGTTGATTCTTCAATCCCAAGTGCAGGTATCAGTGAAACATCAGAATGCACAGCCTGACTGTTATGAACTTCACTGCCATTAGGATCTGGGCTTTGGTGAGGATCTGAGAGCTTAAATGACTGTTTTTCTCCAGCTATTGCCGGGGAAAAAGGGCGCATAGAACAAGGCCTACTGATAAATTCTCTCCCAGGAGTCTTAGTTTTCTGTGAAATTGGCCTATCCTTCGAAGTTCTTGCAAGGGCATTCAAATGTAACCCAATGCCAGGTAAAACATATGGGACTGGAGTTTTAGAGGTCTTTGAAGACACTAGCTGTCGATTGTCTGAATTAGGCTTTGCATTGATTGGCAAACTAATAGATGGAGGAACATTAGAGTTGTTATGCATATTCTTTTTAGAAACTCCAGCAGCCTCAAAATCAAGGCAACGCCGTCTCACTCCCCGATGTTGCTGAGAGTCAACCTAAACAAAAGAGAAGACCTTTTAAACTTTCTATCCGAAATAATTCAAAGAGAATGACAAATGAAACAATAACCCATCAAAAAATTATACAAACTTAAAATCCAACAACAATAGGAAGAGACTAAGGGTACTGCAGCTGCTTAACTGTATATTGTTGCACTTAAGTAATTCTTTTGAAAGAAGTTGCGACTATTATATTTTTTTTCAATTTGAAAAAGTCTAGCAACAACTTTCATATAACTATCACACTCTAGTCGATCTAGCCGTAAAAAATTGTTTCTCGTTATAACTCAAAAACATCATGAAAGTTGCAGCTAAATAGAAATGCAGCTTCGATTTGAAAAACAAAGAAAAAGAAAAAGCACAGCGAAATGAATCCTAAACTTCAAATGTCAAGTATTGTAAAGGTATTTCATAATGTATTTATAAATCTAATGGAGTTGAAGGTTCTGAGTTGTGAGCTATTAAACGCACTATAGTGACTATTCAAAAAACATCTTAAAAAGCATCAAAAGAAGAAATATTTAGTATTTTCTTTTTCTTCTTTTTCCTTTTTCCTTCAAAGATTTGCTATCAAATTGAAATATTTACAATTTACTTATTATTTGAATCAAGTGGAAAACTAAATGCCATAAATCATCAAACTTAAGCAGTGACGACAAAAGTTAAACCAGAAGATTGAAACATTAAGACTTTTGCACCGTATCTATTTTGTATGAAAACGATATTTTATGGTATCAAATTAACCTTCCCCAATGTTGTTGCTAACAATATACTGCAGAAATTGTGGGACATAAAACTCAATAAATCACTTCTAATATGGAACAGAGCAATGTGAAGCATTCCACATTTGCAATTCTTTCACTAAATACATTTGGGCACCGGATAGCAGAGTGATCTGGCAATTAGTTATTTTATCAAGTATTCCATGTTTATTCTATCATATCAGCAGGATGAAAGAAATAGGTCAACTACCAGCTAAGAAATATCCAAATATGATCACTATCAATGAGTCAATATAATCGGTATCCATTTAAGACCTTTGAAATATCAGGCTGCTTCACTCATGAATAGATGAGGGATGCTCTGCATGAGTCAATTATACAAAAAACCGGCTATACATCAGAGGGAGATTCTATTAAAATGATGAGCAGTCGAGGCACATCCTGATGATGGCTACTCTGGCAACTCAAGTTCATTAAAAGTTGTTATATTTACTAAATTAACTTCCATAAGAGGAACACATCCTGATGATGGCTACTCTGACAAGAATTGCTCCAAGACTAAAGCATGTGTTTATTATATAAAAGATTAACTGAATTGGAAACTTGGATTGAAATTCAATCCTTTAATCTCTTAAAACATTACAAAAAAAAGTACAAGATCTAGTCCATTGTCCCACAATAAATAACAAATCAAAACAATCAGATTTGAAAGTCTAGTGATCATGTTTTCAATTGTCAAATTGCAAATATAATTTTGAGAGAGAGACCATGAATGGAGAAACCAAAAAGCTAACCTAAGAAAGCTATGCAGAAAATAAGGTTACCTTACAGCCTAATGGTACATCATTATTAAGTTCAGCTTCGGTTTTCAGATTTAAATCATCAAAATTTTCGTGTTCTTGGCAAGCGCTAGACCGCATGGGGCTCATTCCATCATGCTCGTCAGTCTCTCCATCATCATCCATAAAAGAATCTTGAGAAACATTGTGAAGGCAAGAAGCATTGCGCTGTGAATTCAGTGAAATTCCATAGTCCTTTTCTTCAGACTTGCTAGTTTCTGAACCAGTTGCTGGCTCAAAAATCAACAAATCATCAGTATTATCAGATATTAAGTTCTCCCAATCGCTTCCAGAAGCATCCTCCTTCATTTGATCTGCTGGAAACTGCACCTCAAGGCCAATTTTAGTGGTATGAGGAATTTGTGTGTTTTCTGTCATATCTTTAACTAACTTAATCCGTTCTGATGGAGTGCAGCTGATGTCTAGTTTAAAATCCAGCTTAACACCATAGAAAGGTGAAGTATTGTGGTTTGGACTACCATTATCAACTTGCACGGACTGGGAAAAATCAGGTTGGGTTGAGCTCTCATCCACAAGGTCAACAGAAGCCTCATTCAAAGAGCAGGTAATATCGCAATTTGCTTGGGCAAGTACAATGGAAGCAGAAAGTACAGCACCATTTGAAACCCTAGAATGTATGTTGCTTTCATCCAAGCCATCAGAACAAGCATCTTGTTTTACTGAATCTGGAAAAGGGTGCCTAGTAGTGGACAAATGGGCTTCTTTCAATATAACAAAACAAACACGCTTTAGAGAACGCAAAACACTATAATTATTACCTTATGAAGAATCTAGATTCCTTATGGAAGCTGACATGTGGTGAAGAAAAGACTGAAGAAATTGCCGCAGAACCAGGTGAATGAAATGTATGTATGCTGTGCACTGATTTAACAGGTTGAATTGGGGACAAACTATTGATGAAGTTGAACACCGGAGAATCCTGAGAAACAAAAAAATAACTAATAAAATCATAGCATATGCAATTACCAGAAGAAATACATAAAGAGAAAAAACAAAGAGAAGGTAGCCAGTCTATGTGCCTAAGAATTATAGGGTGTAACTGTGCTGTCTAGAAAACTTAATGTGACACCAAAAGCAAGAAAATTGTGCCACACCAAGCATAAATATGCATTTATTATAATTGCAATGTCACAATTTGTTATGTTACCACTGCACAACAGGAATGGAAGCAATACGTATTTAAATGCATAGACTAAGAACAAAACTTGGAAACTCAACAAAGTAAATTTAAGTTATGCCAAACAAGGAAAACTCAACTGACAACAAAGCGGAAGAACACATTACACAATCCAAAGTAGCTCAGATTGTGTGATAATCACATAGCCCAAAAAAAAAACCTAAAAAATATAAGCCAGCCTTTTTTTTTTAATAAATATAAGGCAACTTGTTATTATCTTCAGTTTTAGAGTGATTAGGAAAACAAACCAGACAGAGAAAACGAAAATGCTCAAAAGTATAAGATAATTTCATAATATACAATTGGAAACGGAACATCTAGAAACAAAGCTGAGACCTGTATAACCCAAACTCGTTACACCCTTGAAAAGCACTAATAAACAGGTATGTATACTCCTAACAGATCAATAATTGGATAAAACATTGTCACCTGCCCAAACCAATTACAAACGCCTACCAAAATCACTAGGAGTTGGTCCAGAGCAAGATATCTATCGATTCAAACATAGTCTATGGCTTGGCTCAATCTGCAAATAACACTCGCTTGATTGAATGTCAAGTCTTAGGTTAAAGGAAAAATTAATGGCACACGTAATGCAAATCTTATTTTCAAATGCCTCACCCAATGAATAAAATACTTCAAATAACTTGAACTAATTAATTGCACTATAAAAGCAAGTTAATCGCATTGTACTGAAAGAATCCGTGACTCAATGGTTAAATGAGAATGTTATTTCTCTAAAGTCATGAGAGAGCTGTATAATCCCAGATTTACAACCGAGCATTCTCCAAAAAAAAAAAAGTTAATAGCATTATAGTACCAAAAGCCTCAAATAACTACACATCTAGCAATTCGGCTAAACAATTACATCAGCTCAATTTGCTTATTTGACCCACCTTAATCAGGAGTTTTGATTCTTTCCAGAGAGCATTATTTTTGGAGATCTTCGTTTGGCGGCGCCTGTATTTTTTTCTACTTGTATCAAATAAGCTCAATAGGATGCTCAGGTGGATGAGTGGCTTTACCCTTAGAGATAGGACACCGAATGAGCATATACGTGAAAAGGTTGGAGTAGCTCCAGTGGAAGATAAGATTAAAGAGAGTCGTCTTAGATGGTTTGGTCACATAAAACGTCAGCCTTCCGATGACCCGGTTAGGAAAGTAGAGGTATTAGATTTTTGACTTATGTTAAGGGTAGAGATAGACCTAAAAAGACTTGGTTAGAAAATATTAGAAATGATCTTTCTTTATTAGATTTAAACGAGAATTTGACTTTTAACATGACACAATGGAGAAAAAGGATTCATGTAACCGACCCCACGTAGTAGGACAAAGGCTTGATGTTGTTGTTGTTGTTGTTGTTGTAGTAGTATCAAATAAGCTCAATAAATATTTTTTCTCAAATATATCTTCTTTAGATTGAGTTCTTAGTCAGTCTTTTTGAATCTCCTCCTGCGCAAAATTCAAATGACAATTTTTGTCACCAAGATCTCCCTCTCAAAAATAAAAATGGTACTAGTGTTTGACGTTATTGTTGAAAACAATTAATTAAAGGAAAAGCGTTGATGAAACTAGTTTCTAGCCATGGAATTCATTTTCACATCATCCATGAGATCCTAATAGTCTCAACCATGACAATTGTAATGAAGGGATACTCTCTGAAGATATCCAAGATTAGGTATTCAATCAGATGTAAAAGCTTCCTTAATGGAAGAAGTTAAACTAAATATCAGTCATTATTTTTCTTATTTCTACCATACAAGAGGATCATGGATCAAAATGCTGGTTTTTTTCTACCTATCTAAGGTTATGTACTATTTTTACATAAGAAGTAAGATGATGATTAAATTTGCATGCTATGGTTGAATGGAAAAACCTAGAAAAAACACAAATATTGATACAGAACCCGAGAAGAAATGATCTCACTAGAAAGAAAGTCAAGGAGTACAAATAGAGCAAACTGAAGGGATTAGCAATCAAAGCATACCAAGAAAAATAGTCAAACCATGGCGAACATACCAACTTATAAACCACTCTCCATATAATTTTATGAATATTCATTGTCAAATAATGGTAATAAAACTCTAGCCTCCTAGATTAAAATTTTGATCAGATTGAGAAGGTCCGTATGTAAGTTAAAAAGTTAGCTCACCCAATGGCGAATCAAGAATTCAAATTCTATATACCAAAAAAAAAAAAAAGGTTCCAAACAAAAAATTATTTAACACAACATGGCATAGCAAGGTTCTCAAAAAAATTATCAAGCCTCAAATTGTGGCAAGGTTTAAATCTAAAAATTATAAACACCACAAATCCTGGCAGGATTCAGACCAAAAACTTCAAATAACATAGATGAAGCTAGAGTTACTCCAAAATATTTCAGACAAAAGTCAAAAATGTTGAAATTATTCTAAAATCAAATCTTAAACTTCTGACAAAGTTGAGATGGCTACAATCATTAATCTTAATATTCTAAATATTATGAGTTGATTTTAATTGTTATCCTCAAAATTCCAAATAAATTTGGAATTATTCTAGCCATAATACATAAAACTCATAAAGTTCAAACGCAAAAGACCAAGTATGAATACTTAAAGATTGAGTTCCCTCGACAAAGCACTCCTTAAGAAAAGATTAAATTTTAAAAAGCCATGAACAATATCAATTTTTTTCTCCGCCAAGAGAAATTGATCAAAACATTCCGCATAGCATTAACGGAGCCTTCCATAAAGAATGCATCAAATTATTCAAGCTTAAGTCAATGTTGGTGTTGGAAAAACGCTCAAATTAATGGATTCGTCTAACTAATCATCCCTACAAAAAAGCTAGCCAAAAAATTGTTTAGACAAACTTTAAAACCATCGAAGAACAAAACATTATACAACCAAATAGCCATTAGCCAATCCTCGATATATGGGAAGATGAATTATGAGTTGAACATAAACTAAAAAGTTAAATCTCCTCGGAAATTGACTAACCAAGGAAAAAAACCATGGCAGTAAGAAGTGTTCCAAGTTGAGCAATAAAAGGATTAAACAAGTGTTTCAATAGAAATTAAGGATTACATTATTGCAACTTCAAAAGGGAAACAACAACAACAACAAGCCTTTATCCCACTATGTGGGGTCGGCTACATAAATCATTTTTTCTCCATTGTGTCCTGTTAAAAGTCAAATTCTCATCTAAATCTAATAAAGAAAGGTCATTTCTAATATTTTCTAACCAAATCTTTTTAGGACTACCTCTACCTTTTTTTAACATAAGTCAAATCTAATACATCTACTTTCCTAATTGGGTCATCGGAAGGCCGCCGTTTTATGTGACCAAACAATCTAAGGTGACTCTCTCTAATCTTATCTTCCAGCTACTCCACCTTTTCACGTATATGCTCATTTTGTATCCCGTCTCTAAGAGTAAAGCCACTCATCCACCTGAGCATCCTCATCTCTGCAACAATTAACTTAATATTATGCCTCTCTTTTAATGGCCAACATTCTGCATCATAAAGCATTGCAGGTCTCAGTACCATCTTATATAATTTTTCCTTAAGTTTGAGAGGGACTTTTCTATCACACAATCAGTCTGATGCATTCCTCCACTTCAACCACCCAACTTGAATGTAAAACCCAAAATTTCGACGATCATAGATCTCGCACGCTTCTCGATGCGTCGCGACGAAACTTAAGTGAAAAATCAAAGTTAACGGAATTTAACGAAAATAATTTTATAAAATTCTACGTAAAATTCTGAGCATTTTGATATATAGAACTTATACTTAATTTATTTATTTTGAGAGATAAAATTTATAGAAGTTCAAAAATGCCTAAAATACCCTTAATAAGTAGTGAATCGGAGAGGTTTTAAGTGAGGGCATAATAGTCTTTTGGAAATCCCTTCCTCTTATCTTAGCATAACCGAACCCCTCCCCCATTCATTCGGTCGAAACCGAACAGGGAAGAGGATCGGACAAGCAGGCGAACGGGAGAGGCGACGGGGGAGGCTAGGGCACAGCTCCGGCGACGTTTTTCCGGCGAAAAATTTAGGGGAAATCGAAGAGGAGATCAAGGGAATAAGAAGGTATGTCTTAGAATTTCATTCCCTCTTCTAAATCTCAAATTATTTGAAAAAGAAATTTTAGGGTTTTGCCAAAACTTCAAATTTCCTTACAAAAGCAATAGGGTAGGTTTATAATGACATTTTAACAGTAGAAAATGAATTTCCCTAAATTTTATTAAGTTTTGAAAAATTAGGATTTTTCCTAAAAATCAAAATTTCCTAAAGTAATTTCACAAACGTGATTCCTATGGGTCTTAGGAATGTTCCTAATGCAAAAATTTGAGTTTTTGTAAGAAATTTCATTTTTCATAATTTTCTAATTAATTAAATCCGAAAATGATTAAGGTAATTATTAAATTAGGTTTAGGGAAAAACTTTGGCATGACGATCTGAGGAAATTAATGAATTTAGGCTTTTCAAAATTTAGGGTTTTTAATAAATCCGAAAATTCAAATTAAATTATTTTAATTTCTGTAAGCGTGGTGAAGATTGAATAGTAATCAAAGAAGAGGTTAGACAATTTAAGAATGTATAAAGCTTTAAGGAAATTATCGTTGATATTCCTATTTGTGTGATCTTAGGTTCTGATCACAAAAAGACGCCTCGAGCTTAAGCAGCATTGGTGTGGATTACGATATTGTGAGGTAGGTGTTTGCATTTAAATTAAGTTCATGAATTTAAATTAAGTTAATTGTTGCACTCTCAATTTCACATACTAATGTTTATGAATTCCTTAATTATTTTTAAGTTCTTTAGTTTTACTTTATCGTTCATATTCCTGACATGATATCATAAATGTTAAAGTTTATAAAACAAAATAATTATAAGGCATAATTGTTCCCAAATTGTTATACAAAGAACATGGAAGAACATATGATTTTATGAATAATGTTAGTTTCCTTGATGTATATAAATATTACGATTGCATGTGCATGTTTGATCCGGAGTACCAAAAGGTAAAGAGACTCTTCGGAGTCAATGGTAAAGGGGTTCTTCAGAACCAATGGTAAAGGAATGGCCAAATTTGACTGTGTACCTGATCAGTACAAAACTCTGATACTTCTGGGACGGATGAATCATACCATGATTAAGCATATTATGCACTTAATACATTTAATAAAAGGCTATAACTGAGAAAGAAAAAGTTTATGAAAAGTCTAAGAAATTTTTATGGAAAAGCTTTTTGAAAAGTCTTATGATTTATGCCTATCAATGTTTATTTATTGAAATGTCTAAATTCATGTTATGATTTTTATATATATATATATAATATGATTCATGAATCTTAAGATAAGTGTTTATCACCTGCTGAGCGTTGGCTCATCCTACTTTTGAAAATATTTTTCAGGAGGAACTGATAAGTGATGGCTACAAGACGACAGTATACCTACCGTCTTAGAGGACCTCAGGAAGAAAGTTTCTTTTATTATTTTCTATTGAGTCTGAGTTGAATTGAGTTGAGTATAAAGATTGAGATGTGAACTCAGTTGTTATTTATGTTTATGCTTAAGTTTATGTTTATGTTTTATTAGTTGGATGTTATGTTGAAGAAGTTTGAAAAATTTTATGTTGAATGGTTAGTGGCTCTTTCCTTATGTATTGTTGGAAGATATTTATATTCGTGTTAATTGTGAATTGTAAGTTTTATGCTTTGAAAGTTTGATGTTTCTCCGTACGACCTTCTGTTCCCGCCCCGTTAATTCGGGCTAGCCGGGCCGGGTCGTGACATTGAATTCTACTAATAATATCTTTATCTATTTAACCATCAATCTGAACAATAGACCCCAGATATCTAAAATGTGTACTCTTATTAATTACCAAAAGTCGCAATCCCCCACTAGATCTATTATTACTAAAATTGCACTCCAAATCAACAAGAACAATATCATCAGCAAAAAACATACACAAGGGTACATCCTCTTATAAATGACTAGTGAGAACATCTATAATAACTCGTATTTTGACCTAGAAAAATTTTTTTTAAGTCATTATAACTCCAAATCGTAAACCGTCTTTGTCATAGCATTATTATTATAGTATTTTGCTTAAACGAATTTTTTTATTATTTTTTGGCACCGATGAAAATCCTCAAGATTTAAACGAGGATTTGACTTTGAACCGGACACAATGGAGAAAAAGCATTCATGTTGCTGACCCCACGTAGTGGGACAAAGGCTTGATGTTGTTGTTGTTGTTGGTGGTGGTGAAAATCTTCAAGAAATTGGTACCTGTCGGTACAAGTCAAAATTTTGGAACCGTTAGGTGTCCGTTTTGCAAACTGATCCTATCAATATTTTCTAAATAAAATGTATTATTTTATGAATATTTTTCTATAATTTTTAAATCCCAAAATAATTTATATGAATTTTATATTGAAAAATTTATCAAATTAAATAGTTATATTAAATAATTATATTATATTATATTATATTATAAATATCTTAAAGCATTAATAATAACGTTTTAAATCTCTTTTTCACTTAACATTTCGGCAACAGAGACATGGCTTGAGAGAATTAGAGAGATTTGTGAGGAGTGGAAAAAGAATTTTGAGATTTGGAGGTTGTGGAGTGATTTTCATCAGTCAGGCCACTTGGGATATTTAATCGTCTCGCTGTAAGGAACATCTATCATATTTCTGATTTCAAAGATTTTATATTTTTGTTATTTTTCTGATCAAATTTGTGTTTCTGTTACCGAAAAATATGAATAATTTTGTATTGATAAAACTTTTACCACGTAACTTTTTGTATGTTATAAAGATTGAGATTATTAACGTTTTGAGTATTTATTTGAAATTTTTCACTAAGTGATTTTGAAAACACAATAATTTTTGCCTACTCAAAAATTTATTTTGATGTCTAAAAATAGTGATTTAGTTCAACTAAAGCTTCGGAATATTATTTTATGCAATATTTGGCAATTTAGTTAAATTCTGAAAATATAAATTTTTGCTCAATATGATTTTTGTTGTCTACCGTTAGGACATTTTGACATTTTCTGAATTAAGCTCAATTATGTATTGTTTGCTGCAATAAATTAGAAATGAATGTGGATATATGATTGAAATTACTATTATAATACTGTGATAATATTATGTGTAAAAGACAAGTAAATATTGGTTAACTCGTTGGTTGGAGATTGATTGACCTGTACAAGATGGTGGGCAAACCGGATTTTTTTTAAATACTGTGATTTGGTGTTATCCTCTACTGATTCACGTGATACTGACTGGGAGTTATAAGGAGATGATTACTATGCCGACGGGCAAAGAGTGATGACTCTATTTACTGAGCTAACAGTTTACTGACACTGATACAATACTGAAAAACACCGTGATAATCAGAACTTCTTACTTGTTTAGTGTGACTACTGAAATATATATTCTTGAGGCATTATTTTTATTATTGTACAGATTTATTATTAACGTACGGATTTATTGTTATTGCATTATTCTACTGCTCCTGCCACTCGATTGTTATTGTTACTGATTTAGATGCTGATACTATTTGATACTATTGATTTATTGTACCGATACTAAGCATGTGATATTCTGAGCATGTGATATATAATATCTTGATAGCATGTGTACATTCTTATGTAATTTTACTATATTGACATAATTTTAACAGTCTTTACAGATATTTTGATTTAATGCTTTATACGATTTCTGTATTGATTGGTAATACGAATACGACGATTGCTTTATAGATTTGACACTCGTACTGGTTTACGGCTTTACTGGCTTCCATATTGTAGTGTTTTACTGTTTATAGATTCTACTACTACTGTATATGAATTTTATTATTTCTACATTGATTCAATGATCATATGAATGTAACTGTTATGATATGACTGTTGACATACATATTGCTCATTTGTTGTGCTTTGAATTTAGTTATAGATTTTGGTAACCTGCTGGGCTTTTTAAATTCATTATATGTGGTTAAATGATTTCAGGTCAAGGCAAGAGAATCAGAAATGTGAGGCTGGTAAGGATTCTTCAAGTTTTGTTTCTTTTTATTTTTCTTTTGTACTCAGTATAGAATAGTTATAATATAATTGTATAGATCCTAATTATTGTATATGATTTTTGGGAATGAATATAGATGTGCATATTAATGTTTTGAATTATAGAATCTGTTTTTCTATTTATTACTAATAGATGATATTAAATAGTTCTGGTTATTGTTTATTAAAAGATAAGAATAATTCTTCCAATTTAAATTCTGGGGCATTACAACATCCATGACTAAAGCAAAAAGATATGGGCTTAAGGTTGATCCTTGATGTAATATAATTGAAATAGGAACATATTTGGTCAAACCACCTTATGTTTGAACACAAGTAACAGCTCCTGCATATATATCCTTAATAACTAAAGCAAAAAAGATATGAGATAGGCATACTCACAATGAATTAATAAGTCAATACAAACCTCATAAGCAACTTGAACGATTTAAAGGTTAGAATTGAATGCTATTAAAAAATCAATTGTTGATGGAACTAGGCTATATAAGTATTAATTAACCAAAATCCATGGTTCATCTGAACCTGTGAGCAAAAATGACATTGTGGAATGTTCACTATCAGATTAATGAGATGATTAATGATCCACATAATAAAAAGCCACTTTCAAACAGTTAACAATTGATAGAATATTTTAAGTTGCTCAAACTAATTAACTGCACTATAAAAGCAAGTTAAAACCAATATATATCTCAAGAGCCAAATGAAAGTTCACATGGTGTCATTCAACTATCAGAGTGATGTTTGCTCAACTTGAACGACTCGCCTATTTAAGTAAGTCAATTCATTGGATTTTAATTCCTAGTCCTTAAGAATTTTTCTAAAATTTTTATACATAGGAATTTATCTTTTCATCATTGATATTAAAAAAGAGCAATAAAACAATTTTTCCCTAAAATTCTTTTTATTACTCTCATTAAATCATTTATTTATATTGGCCAAAATCCGCACAAGTATTTGTCACACCAATCTCCTCCTACGAAAAACAAAAAATATTATTAACAGAGACAATCTACTACTAATCAAGACTCCTTAACGCAAAAGCTTAAGCTGATAAATAAGGGTGAATCTCTAGAATACCTACACTTTCATTTCAATCACATAGCTAGAAAGGAAAAAGGAATATAATATTTAGTAAATCTCCAGCTAATTTTTCTCCTCGATATCAAGCATCACTACACAACTAAAAATTTTGGTATCTATCGTGATGCAATATCGGCACAGCAAAGAGCTGGGAAACAACAGGAATCTACACAAACTTTTTTAAATCATTGGAGGCCCGAGTGCTCAACTATAGGAGCCACAACTTGGAGCCCAACAAAACAGTCATCTCTGATATTACCTGTTGAGGAACAAATCATCAAGGTCTTAATCTAGCAAATAGACTAGTGTATTGAGACACATTCTACTCAAAATTTTAAGGTTAAAGGTGCAGAGCAACCATAAGTATATCTATTTATTTGTTTCAACAATTAATCGCTACACTATACCTAATACTTCCACGTACAATGACTAGAAACTTCTGGTATTGCGTAAGAAGTATCTCATAACCCATGACAGAAAGTTGACTTATAAATGTCAAATGGCTTCAAGTCCACGGTGTGCAAGGTCGCCAAAAGTTGGCTCTCTCACGTCCATTCCAAAAAAAATACAAGAGAAAAATGGCTTGGATACCCTGGTTAACAAACTCAATACTGTGAAGGAAAGGGGGGGCTGGAGTTCTTTTCGTTTCTATAAATAATCAACAAAAAATTGTCACAGTGATTCTACTGATAGGCATGCTAAAATATCAATCCTACATAAAACTAAACCAGCGATGTGAATTTAACCATATACAAGTAACTAGTAAGTGACGGCTTTGATAAGAATCATAATAGGCGCAACAATTGAAAACGCAGTTGATGTTTTCTGATCAGAAAGAGCTCCCATTAAGAAGGAAAATAATTAATCTTACTAATAGATGAGCACCTTGTTAGCAATTTTTGCCCAAAAAAAGAAAAAACATCCATTCAGATATTCCTCGTCTTCAAGACTTAAACATAAGACTGAAAAATGGCCTTAATTCTTCGCAGTTAACAAAAGGGGTTACATTGTCAGCAACACTACAGCCAAGCAGCATGCAATATATCGATAGACCAAGAAAACCCGACTTGCCCTATGCCCTAGGATGCCACCGAAAAACAAGATCGGCCACAATAAACTAACAGTGTCCACTCCTGAGACTGCAGAGTGGCATCCTACTTCTAACACCATCAATTTTCGAAAACTCAAACACAAACACACCCCGCTGTACAACCCCGCCTCCAAAACATGCAAAACCCAAGCAACATAGCATGCACACTATCCCAAGCAACATAGCATACACACTATCCACTTTGACGCCGAATAGTCAAATTTCCACAAACATCATTAAGAATACTAATCAAACCACACAATCCCTAATCAATGCCGAAACCCCATGAATCTCCGCCCAAAACCTAAGCAAAGCCGCCCAGATCCGCCAATCCAGATCACCAAAAAAACAAATACCGCATTACGCCCCCGACTAACAAATTACTCCCCAGAAAAGCACGGATGGAGCGTGAAAGCACTGGATCAGGCTCCGCAGATTAATGAATAACCTCAAACTTCGAGATCGGCGTGCCGCCGACCTTGCTCCGCTCCGGCGTGTCCATTTCATCCGATCTCGATAGAGCTCTCCCACATCCCTTGATTCCTTCCTGCTCTCTCTCTCTCTCTCTCTCTCTCTCTTCCTCGCTGCTTTATATATCTCCTGTCTTTTGCTGCTCTTGGCCACTCTACTATGCCTGATTTGAAGAGATGCCAGGAGCGGGAAGCCTATTTTTTCGCCTCTCGTTCGGGTCGCGGACCCCACCGCTGTAATTACTGAATATTATCGTCAAAGGATATATTTATAAAGAAAGAAAACAAGCAAATGGTTTGTTGAGTTTTATTAAGTATAAAAATAGTCTCTGATTATGTTAAAGATTAGTTTAGCCCTCAACTTCTCAAGAAATAATCAAAATAGTCTGATTATTTTGATATTTTTTAAAGAATTTGAGAGATAAAAATATATTTTTAATATAATTAAAAATTATTTTAATCTTTAATAAAAAAATTAAAGATATAAATGTTTAAATTTAAAGAGGCTAGAAGTTCAAAGGTGAGATAATTTTTCAATAGTGATGCGAATATCATAGATAATTATTTATTTTATCACCAAAAAATTGGTAATTGTTAACGGCAATTTGACAAATATTTGGTGGGAGACTACAGAGACGATTGGGTTTATCTGCGGCTTTCTTTTTTTAGGAATATGTTAGTAAATTAAGACAGATTCACACACACGTCGCATATGCAATGCTTGAACCCAAAACCTCTTAGGCTTCATTTGGGACTGTTGAAATCTGCACTAGGTGTTAACCTGCATAAGAGAATCAGTGAAGAAAACAAAGAGAAGAAGTATGTATTGCAGAATTCATCTCATCCTTTTCTCATTACTGTAGTAGTTTATAAATACATATCTCTCACGATTACACAGTAAAGTAAAATGATAGGTGGAAGGACCAGATGGAGCCGTTATGGATCAACGGTGTAAAACCCAAGCAAAACCTAGCCTAGCACTGCTACAACGCAGGGCACGAACCAGAATGCATTAACCGATCTGCTTAATACCTCCCCGCAAGCTAACGGTAGGTTCAGAAATGGTTAGCTTGGCTCGTAATTGGTGAAACCGTGTGATGGAGAGTGATTTTGTAAACAAATCTGCTAGTTGATCTTGAGTATAAATATGAGAAATATTTATACTCAAGATGTAAAACCCAAGCACGACCTGGCCTAGCACTGCTATAGCGCAGGGCACGAACCAGAATGCATTAACCGATCTGCTTAATAGGGACGGCTTTCTTGCTACTTCTTAAAGCTATTTTTTAGTACAAAAATTTTAATTTTTATACTAAAAAGTTGCTTTAAGAAACAGTAATAAAATCGTCCCAAACAAACAATCAACTGATGAAGATGAGCTGTGTCCTGCGTTTTTCCAAAAGAAGTAGGTAAAACACAATTAAAGTATTCACGAGTTTGCTCGATTTAGTCCTGCTCTAATTTGTTTTTACGTATTTGTCCATTTGAGCTTTTTCTGTTTTTTTTTTTACGTTATTAGCCCCACCCGCAGTAGTTACTGAGTTAGCGGCCTCGCAGGTGCGTTGTTGATAATCTTAAATGCTCCAACATTTAGGGTAATCTTTCATTTCTCCTTGTTTGGCAGCTCTGATACAGCTAAGGTCCATAATGTATTTCAAATAAAATAAACACTTTCTTATTTGAAAGTGGGAGTAATTATATATTTTGATTTATACGCTTTACACTCAAAAAAATATGAAGCAGTGAGTTCAATTTTTTATAAATGTTTTTACTAAAAGGAAATATGAAAATATTTGGGACATGATATTCACTAAAATTATATAAAAAAAATAAATTGTAGATTAGTATATTATAAGTTTTGATTAATTAATTATGTTTTATATAATTTTTAGAGCAAATCTAACGCCTTCATTTATGCATGGCTTTTTTAGTCATTCTTTGGTTGCAATTATGATTTGGTAAATTTTATAAATCTAGACTTACTATTTTTTTTTTAGACTTTAAGTTTCATTAAGAAAAAATCAAAGATTGGTAAAATTCTACACAAGAAAATTTAAAATTTTCAATTGAATTTATATTAGGTAACATTTTCTTCAAGTAAAAATATCTCACTTGGGTTATCAATCCTTATAAGGGAGCTCTAAGCTTTAATGAAAATAAGTTGATTTTTTTTTCGTTCGGGCATATTAATTCTAATGTTATAAGCATTCTTAGGCTTCGTTTGAGACAGTCTTCTTACTACTTTCTAAAACGACTTTTTAATATAAAAATTCCTATATAGTGGAGTTCCGATCTTCTATAAAATTGAGTTGATTGTTTTTATTTGGACATATTAGTTCAAAGTTCAGAGAGATCTTCTCAATCTTTATGGTAAAACTCTGGTATTTTTTAAACAAGGGTTTAATGTCTCCATTCTTCATATGGATTAGTTCTAAGATTTGAGAGGCTCTCAATTCCTACGACAGAGCTCCAATATTCTCAGAAAAATAGTTAAATGCATCTATTTGAATAGATTGGTTCAAAGCAAAAAAAGATTATCAATCCCTACAATGGAGCATTGATCTTCTCAAAAAAATAGTTGATCGTATCCATTTGAATGGATTGGTTCCAATATGAGAAATGTTTTAATATTGTTTTCCCCAATGTTCAAAAGTTGATCGTACACAATCAAAAGTTTTTGCCAGGGCTGTAATTTTATTTTTCAAGGCTATTGAAGTTTTTCAAGATGAAGATATCGGCTACCTAGAAGGTAAAGTTTAGAAAAATTTAAGGCTTTGTTTAGGACAGTTTTTTTATTGTTTTATAAAGCAATTTTATAGTACAAAAAATTTTAGTGTTGTTACGGGCTAGAATATTTACGGCGGTAAAGTACTAAAAACTTAATGTCTTAGCGTTGCACTAGAATCTAGCTTACAAACAGAGAGAATAGAAACACCTGAATTTTTATGTTTTTATGTGGAAAATCCTGGAGGGAAAAATCACGGGGCCATGCCAAGTTAAAATGAAATCCACTAATGTTGAATAAATTACAAAGATTGTTTTGTCCTTCAACTTGAAGACAATTAGATTACAGTAATAAGCTTTCGGGTTAAAATCTAGCGACGAATAGGGGTTGAACAAAAGTCTGGCGGCAGTTGATGGCCGGGAGGAAATCTGTCGAAAGTTCGGCGAGGATCAATGGCCAAGCAGAAGTCTGACGAAAGTCCGGCGACGGTCGGTAGCCCGGGAGGTGGTCGAGTAGGAGTATGGTGGCAAGAAAACTCATATTTCTCTTCATTCATTCTCTTCCTTCTCTTCCTTTCTTGGTCCTCCTCCAGTGAAGAATAAGGGTTATATTTATAGTTTTCAGAGAGTTGCAGGACCAATAAATAGGGCGAAGATCAAATAAATGTTTGGAGTGTTTTAAATGAATGGCTGATATTGATTCTAATGATTACAAACTATTTATTAGGTATTTGAATGTCTTATTGATATCAGAATTCAACGATTTTAGGTTCGTTGGATTTTTCTCGTCGAGCCGCTCGATTTGACTATAAGCATGTCACATTTAGAAATTATTTGGTCAACCAATTTATGGTTTTAACTTTCCAAATGCGCATCGGGTCTTCAATTTGGGCCCATTTGGGCTCGGATTGGGTTAAATTTGGTCATTGGGTTTGTCTTTTCAAGATGTTTAGTTCGACTACAACTTTGTTGAAATTGAAGTTCGGATAGTTCTGAATTTAATTTAAGTATTTTTCAGCTCAAAATTACCTCGAGATTCATGCCCTATTAAGATAAATTTTAAGAGTATATCAAGTACAAAAAAATTTATAATAGAAAGCTACTTTAGAAAATAATAAAAAAGTAATCTCAAACTAAGCCTAAATATTGTAAAAGATTTTTAAGAGATCTACATAGTATCTTTGCTTGATTGAAGTGAATATCAAGAAACGCCACTACCTTAAACATAGTTTGATTGGGTAATTATAAGAGAGGCATCAATTTGTATATATATATATATATATAACTTTGATATATCATCAAAAAATTATCTTGATCGGGCACGAATCTCAAGGCAAAATCAAATTGGAAATTTCAAAAATTAAATTTGGAACCATATTAACTCCAATTTCAACAAACTTAAAGTCAAACTAATTGTCTAGAAAATATGAATCCAACGACGCCAAATTCAACTATATCTAAGCCCAAATGGGTCAAAATCAAAGACCAATAGCACATTTGGAAGGTTCAAACCATAATTCGGATTACCAAACGGTTTCCAAACATGACATGCTTATAGTCAAATCGAGTGGCTCGACGAGACGAATCCAACAAACCTAAGATCGCCAAATTCGGATATCATTAAGACATTCAAATGCCCAATAACCAGTCCACGATCAAGGGATTCAACATCGGCCGTCCATCCAAACCACTCTCAATTTACCCTTAATCTTCTTCCCATTTCTGGGTCATGCCACCATAAACAATTTATAAATAGAACCCTCACTTCTCATGGAGGGGAGAGGAAGGGAAGTAAGAGAGAGATTGTAGATCGCTCTAGCCTCCTCGCTCCTCCTCAACCACCGCCCGAAGTTCCGTCAAACCACCGCCTGACGCCAGACTTCTGCAGGACCACCACCTGACGCCGGACTTCTGACGGACCATTGCCTGACGCAGGACTTCCGTTGGACCACTAACTAACCCCGAATTTTTGGTCGGCCACCAACTGATTCTGAATTTCTGCCCGGCCACCAACAAATGCCTGAACTTCTACCGGACCACTAATTAACATCGGATTTCTACTGGACCACCGATTACGATCCTTCCGACCTCCATTGACCGACAATAATTTTAATGACCTTCGTCACCCTCTGACTACGATCTTTTTGACATCTGTCGTCCGTCGACTATGGTCCTTCCGACCTATATCACCAGATAACGGTCCTCCTGACCTCTATCACTAGATTATAGTCCTTTTGACCTATATCACCAGACAACAAGCCTCTTGACCTCTATCACAATACTATGATCTTTTTGACCTCCAACACCCATCGATTATGGTCCTTTTGACCTCCGTCGCCAAATAATAGTCCTTCCAACCTCTGTCGCCCATGGACTACAATCCCATTGACCACCGTTACCCGACTACGATTCTCCGAACTCCGTCGCCTGTCAACTATGGTCCTTCCGACCACCGTCACTTAAATACAATCTTTTCAACCTCTGTAGCCAACCAACCATGGTTCTGCTGACTAAACAAACATATCAATTTTGATTCTTCCAATTTACACCATATAAATGCACTCTGTATGATGTATATTTGCTACATCAAGCTAAAGGACTTCCCCCAAATGAAGTGTCTCATTTGTAATCAACTACAATACTAGTGGATTCGTTCAATCTGGGCTAGGCCCAAAGGTTTTTCCCCTTTTTTAGGATTTTCACGTAAAAATCTTAGTATCTCTTATGAATTAAAGTTTGTTACATCCTGGGCTCATTTTTTGTGCTAGATCTTCGAACAAAGCTAAGACGTTAAACCATACATTTCTTTACCGTCACGAATATTCCAGGATGTAACAAACTTTAATCCGGCACTAAATGAATTTTCTTAGCTCATAGGGCAAAATATAAAATTTTATTATTTTAGACTTATATTAATTAACTTATTAATTTGCTTAAACATTTAACATTCAACTTTATAAATTGTTGCGTCCTAGAGTATTTCTGACGGTAGGAAAATATAAAGTTTAGCATCCTAACTTTATACGAAGATCTAGCACACAGATAGATAAACAGTTAGAGTGTAGCGTTCATAAGAGATACTAGAGTTTTTACATGAAAACCCCTGAAAATAGGAAAAATCATGAGGCCTTATCCAGTTTAAATTAACCACTAGTATATGCATTTGATTACAAAATGAGCCCCTTCCTTGGGGGAATGCCCTTGCTTGATGTAGCAAATAAACATCATATAGTATGCATTACACGACAAGAGTTGGAAGAATCAATGTTGATATGTTTGTTTGGTCGGTAGAACCATAATCGACGAGCAATGTGGGTTGGAAGAACCATAGTGGGGTGACGGAGGTCATAAAGATCGTAGTTGGCCGGCGACAGAGGTCAGAAAGATCGTAGTTGGCAGGAGGCAGAGGTCAGAAAGACCATAATCTGGTGATGGTGGTCGAAGAGATTGCCGGCGGTGGGTGACGGAGGTCAGAGAGACTGTAGTTTGGCGGGCAACAGAGGTCAAAAAATCATAGTTGGGTAAAGGTGGTCGAAAGGATCGTAGTAGGTCGATGGAGGTTGAAAGGACATTAGTCGAGTGAAGGTTGGCGGAAAGGTCATAATTACGCGATGAAGGTCGGAAGTACAGTAGTCTGCGGGTGTCGATGATCAAAATGTTCGTTGTCAAGCAACAGAGGTCGGAAGGATCGTAGTTGTCGGGCGAAGGTTGGCGGCAAGATCGTAATTAGGCGACGAAGGTCGTAAGGGCCGTAGTCAACGGGCAACGATGGTTAGAAAGACTGTTGTCAGGCGACGGAGGTCTGAAGGACCGTAATCGGTGGGCGACAGTGGTCAGAAAGATCGTTGTCTATAGACGGAGGTGCGAAGGACTGTAGTTGATAACGATGGTCGAGAGGAAATCCGGAGACAATCGGTGGCCGGGTCGAAGTTCCATAAAAGTTCAGCTACGGCTAGTGTCAGATGGTGGTCCTGTGACGATTGGTGGTCGGGCAAAAGTTCTGCGACAATCAGTGATCGAGCGTTAGTCCGGCGTCAGCTAGTGGCCAGGTAGAAGTCTGATGATAGTCAGTGGCTCGGCGTAAGCCCGACGACAGTTGGTGATCGGGCAAAAGTCCAACAGTAGTTGGTGGGTGGGCGGTGGTCGAGGAGGAACTTAGTGGTAAGAGAAATCTCATATTTATTTTCCTCTCCTCTCTTCCTTCCTTGTCTTTCTCCTCTTCCTTCCTTGGTCCCCCATCACGTGAAGATTGAGAAGTCCATTTATAATTTTTTGTGAGTAGTATGACAAGTAAATAGAGAGAATATCAAGGACATATTGGGATGTGTCGGATGGACGGTCGATATCGACTCTCTTTATTATAGATCGTTTATTGAGTATTCAAGTGCCTTGATGATGTTAGAATTCAATGATTTTGGGCTCGTTGGATTTGTCTCGTCGAGACGTTCGATTTGACGAATAAGCACGTCATATTTCGAATTTATTTGGTTGTCCACTACATGGTTTAAACTTTTCAAATATAATTCAGGTCTTCGATTCAGACCCATTTGATCTTGGATTGAGTCGAATTTAGTGTCATTGCATTTGTCTTTTTAAGACGTTCAGTTCGTTTAGTTCAACTATAAGTTTGTTGAATTCATAGTTCAAATGGTCACGGATTTTATTTTAGAAGTTTCCTAACTCAAATTTACCTCGAGATTTGTGCTTAATCAAGATAAACCTTTGATGATATAACTATTTTCGAGATCCTGCATGAAATGTTGTTTTTGCTCAAAGATCAAAGATGTAATCTCGTTTTCACATTTTTTTTTTCTTAACTCATTAAATTTGCACATCGTTTCATTATTAAAATATTTAATTTTTTACGATTATAACTTATATTTTCAAGTTTATAACCTTTTTTTTTATTAATGTATGAAATATAATCAACTTCTCGGTAATCTTACCGTGAAAATCACGAACAATATTAATAAAAGTACTACTAATATGAGAAGTTATCTAATAGCCTGAGCACTAACTACAATAATAATATTTTAAAAAATAATATTTATTGTGCATGTATCTCAAGATAAATTTTATATTTTGAGATCCAGTACCCTCAAAATATCATAGCCTGTTTTTTTCTTATTAATAAAATTTGAAGCTGGATTGGATAAATGGGGCCCAGATATCTCGTGACTCATTCAATAGCTAAATTAATATAAAAAGAAAAAAAAAAGAGAAAATCCTGAAAACCCACAACTCCCTGCTTGTTGGTAGAATCTTCTCCGAGCTCAGCTCGGCTGCCAGAATTTAAATTTTAATGTGGCGGCCAAGGAGGCAGCAGGGTCGTACACCCCCGCTCCATTTTGTCCTCGTTCGCGTCAGCAAACAGAGCCCGACCCGGGGCTAATTTTAGCTTCAATTTGATCACGTAATCGGACTAAGTTTTATTTTGAGTTTAATTTTATGCATAATGAAAAAATTAATTTAATTAAGGTCGTCATGCATACAATTATGTTATTTTAGAAATTATTTAGACCTTTTGAATTCTGTTTTCGGCTATTTTATAGTTGAGAAAAATATTTTTTGATGTGACCACTGAGACAAGAGTTTATTTATCGGATTCCAAATGAGCTTAGATCTAATAATTAAGGTTTCATTTGAGACGGTTTTTTTACTGTTTTTTAAAGCAATTTTTTTAGTACCAAAATTAATATTTTCGAACTAAAAAACTACTTTAAAAAATAATAAGAAAGCTTTCACAAATGAAGCCTAAGATATTATTAAGAATTTCATGGCACTAATTGTTGTTTGAGAGATCAAATGATCCGTAAATTTTGATTGTTTGTTGTTAAAACAAGTATGTTATTAGAGGAATCCAAATAGCTTGGCATTACTTATTTTCGATGCCATTGTGATGTTTATATGTTGAAATAAATATTTATGATTGTTACGTGCGGGAACATTTGTGGTGGTAAAGAGCTAAAGAGTTTAACATTTTAATTTTTTTAGGTTGAACACAAACACCGATAAGAAATGAGTGCAAGAATTTTAAGAGACATTATAATTTTTACTTAAAAAATTCATAAATGGGGAAAATCATGCGGCATAGGCTAGTTAAAATGATTGATCCATTGTTATTTATAATCTATTATCAATGATGTCTTTCATTTGGGGAAGATATAGATAGACATTGAAAAGCATATTATCTGATTGATGTTAGAACAACTCTATAATAAAAATTCACCATAAAAGCTAGTGTTGTAGCTGAGAGAGAGAGTCATAATTGATGTGATAATGTACATTGATCCTTAAGTGACAGTGTGTGTTTACATTATCATCGATGTTAATTGATGAAATATTGAAATTAGTAGGTATTGGAGTAGTCGGCAACACTAGTCATGAGAATACATGTTGAAAGATCATAATTGGATGACTGTAGTTGAAGGACTACAGTCAGGTGGCGGTGGTTGAGAAGGTCGTAGTCGAATGACAGTTGTCCAAGTGATCGTACTCGGGTGACGGTGGCCAAAGGATTGTACTGAACGAAGAAGGTTGGAGGATAATAGTTGGATGAATGTGGCCGAAGAAACTATAGTCAGGCAATTTATATTATCATTGGGTTCATCTTACATAGACGTTTAGCTTGACCGCACACTTGTTGAAATCGAAGTTAGGATTGTCCTCAATTTAAATTTGAAAATTTTTAATTCAAACATGCATCCAAATTTATGTTAAATCAAAATAATTTTGGATGACGGGACTTTGATTAAAACAGCATAAAATAACTCATAGATTTAAGCCTCGTTTGGAGCGACCTTTTTACTTCTTCTTGAAATAGTTTTTTAGTATAAAAAGTAAATTTTTGTACTAAGAAAATATTTTAGAAAGCCGTAAAAAGTTATCCAAAGGAATTCTTAATGAGTCTAGAGCTCTACTAATGATTGACGTCGTTGATTGTTGCCGCTTGACCGCAAATACTTTCCGACAATGAACACTGGCATTCGCTGTCAACCAATAAGTTGTAGGCCGTTGACAAGCACCAACTCCTGTCGAAATTTCACTGAAAGCTACTAAAACAATTAACATGCAGAGCAAACGGAAGCTATTAGGAGACACTAGCCGCCCTCCCGGCGGTCCGAGCGCGGCGACAAAAAGCCACCGGCGAGCACGTGACTGGTCGGGATTACGGATCACTCCCGCGGGATATATTGCGATTTATGGAGGTCCCGCGCATGCGGGACGGCGTCACGTGAGAAGAGTGACAGGGGACGCGTGATTATGTTTCCCACGTGGCCTCCAAAGCACGCACATTGAAGCGAGAATGATTGCAGCGAAAGCAAAGCTCTTACCTCGGTACGAGCGCGTAAAGGAAATGTATGACCAGCGGTCCTTTGTAAGGCTGATAAAAGGATTACTTTGGCTCTTTTATCGTGCCTTTATTAGCAAATTATAACGGTAATGATGATTATACCCTGTCTTAAAAGCAAATAAATTATGCGTAATTTAGCAGGCTTTTAAAGTTGTATGAAACAAATTTCATATTTTTTATAAGAATTACTATATAAAAATAGAATTTGGTTGCTTTTGTAAAATTTTATGAGATAATTTATTACCGAGTGCACTTTTGATTATAGGGACTTTCATATTGGGATGCTAAAATGCTCTATACACAATCCCACCCCTCCTTAAATAAAAAAACTCATATGGAATCAGGGCTGAGCTAGAATTTTTTAATGTGGGAGCATAAATTAAGAATATTTAAAAATATCCTTAATTTTTTTCATACATGCGTGCTTGAGACCAACATTTGCGGTTTTAAAAACTTTTTTGTTAGACTTGTGATAAAATAAAGATAAGTTATATAATAAAAAATCTCAATCAAGAACACATAATACTAATATTATTCTTACAGAGCACTTACAGTTTCTCCTTCCAAATCTTCATATTTTAAAATCATCGTACAATTTATTCTTTAGCAATATAAAAGTTGTGTTCTTAAAGTGAAAAAAATGGACATTCACTCAAGTGAACTCACAGTGCATGAAAAGTTTTACTTAAGAATCTTAGAACTATTTAAACTCAAATCTCCTCAAGAAGAAATAGAATCTTAAATAAAGAAGAAAAAGAAGACAAACAAAATCAATTTTTAAACTTAAACCTACATATAGTATTGGCAAGAGAGAGAGAGAGAGAGAGAGAGAGAGAGAGAGAGAGAGAGAGAGGTGGTGGCACATGTCGGTGATGCTTTACAAGCTCTTTACTCGAAGTAATTAACTTCCAAGCCCGTGAAGAAGAAAAACAAGCACACTCTTCTTTCTACTGCACATAGCAAAATCTCTCAAACAGTTTGTAGATTTAAATTCTCTCTCTCACATGATTAGCTGGGAATATATACATATATATATACCGCAAATTTATTTTTTCAGTAGGTCAATGCGGGCATGTGCCCCCACCCTGCCTCCGCCCCTGTGTGGAACATCATGATAATGGGAAACAAGGCTATTATTGCTCCATTTAAGGCACCTTCATATTGCTATCAAATATGTCTTTTTATTGGGCCTAGGGCCTAATTGTGGTTGCTTGTCACACTCAGTTTAGTCGAAGTCTTAGACTTATTACGAAGTGATAAATGATCTAGACGGCATTGCGATTCATTGTTTTGTGGTCCTCCATAATATTTTTATGGACTAAATAAATTAAGTTCCGACTCAATTGTGGAAGAAATGTATAAGCCCGTTATATGTTTTGTTTTGCCGTGATTTTAAGCATGGTTGGGTCACTTACTACTTAGATGTCCAAACTCTATACATGTAGTAGGATCAACTGATCAAGGTGTCTTTCCCAATCATAAATAAACGTCAAATCAACTATGCTGTTTCAATTAAACTTAGCACAATACTGCAATATAAATTTAGATAAACTGCAAATGAGCTTACATCAAGTAGACATCTCATTGACCCCCAAGGCATATATATAATATTCAGTTTATTCATTGAAATGTTGGAATGCTAAGACTACTAGGGCTTGATCTTCAAAACTGATAAGCAACTAGCGAATAAAAAAGCCTAATCAATTCATTTATTATTTACATCTATCTTACAAGAATTATTATAATTTAAAAAATGGGTTTTACATGTATTTAAATACACAAGACAAAATTCATTTGCATTCACATATATATTATATAAATTCTTATATTTACTTATATAGTACCCTATTGCATAAATTAGAACAAAACATAAGCCTGAAAATATATATTTTGCTTTGGATAAGTTAAAATTAACAGCATTTTAATGTGATATAAAAATTAAGTATTATATAAGTAAATATGAAATTTATGCATTAAATATATAATTACATAAAAAATTGTGGTATATATAAGAACCCCTTTTAATAAATTTAGGGATTCATATGAATAACATGTAAAACAACTATTCTATTTGCACATCTAACATTTTAAATTTCATGTTTACTAAACTAACACTCAGTTAACCCCTTCTGCTTGCTTATATTTAAAATCCTGAAACTCCGAGTAATGAAAATATATGAGGATGTTGTGATGGGGTCTTGATTGGAGATTGGTCGAAGCCACCTCTGATGCAGAAGAAAAAGTGAGGAAGTCATGACAGGATTTCACTGGGGGAAGGACATAGATGGGGCATGCCATGTGTGAATGAGAAGAGGAGTTCAATGTAACATAAAGTTGATAATAAGATAATACTTTTGACTTTATTTAAATAATCGAGAGCATCTTTAATGAATAATAAAATTTAGATGCTATATATTTATAAAGGACTACATTAAAGTGCGTGCACGCACACACATAGACACACACACACATTAGAATATTTGCAATGAGATGCTCAACTAGAAGTTGTAAGAGACAATAAATTTCTACATGGAAAACCCTATGTAGCCTGGTTTTATTACAATAATTCACTATATAATTATAGTTACAATATTTTGATCTTATCCACAATTGAAGGAAATTGAATTATATAATCGAAAGTAATTATTTGATTATGTCATAGCAATTACAAAAGTCAAGAGCCCACAAAAGGACATTTGAAGTCCAACAATTAGGTTGGAAGTTACTAGTTAAATGATAAAAGCTGTATGACAAAAATTTGGGCCTTATGGCATTGATTGCTGATGTCAATCATAGATGTTAATCATTGAAAAATATAATATAGTTATTTAGCACTCTCAACTCTCGAATTGATGATGGTTGCCATCAAGGTTTATCCCTTGATGGTTTGCTATTTTAGCATTAGGAGGGTTGCAAAATATATTCGAGTGGATGGGTAAGCCTTTGTGAAGGTTTTGAATAAAGTGATGACCAAGTTTTATGCAATGGAAGGATAAAATATAGAGATGTTCAGATTCTAGCTAAGTTTTAGCAACTGGAGTTTTGGCATTTACAACTTCAAATGGTTGGTAGTCCAAGACTTCTAAATAGTTGGATATGGAATAGGAATATCTTAAGAATAATAGTAGAGATATTCACAAAATTCTAAGGAGTTTTGATGGGTCAAATGGAGGCTAGAATTTATCTAGGACAAATTTAACCTAATTTCTGTCGACATCTTTAGGAGAGGTTTTCAATGCGATATTGTGAAGAGAAATGAATGCAGTAAAATGGGTATGGGATGCTGTGAGACCTCCATATACAGAGTTCTATTCAAACCAATTTGACCAAACTAAATGTCGGATAAGCAGTTAAATTTTTACATTTAAACTCTTTTTGCTTATATCTTAGAGTGTTCCATGTGCATGTGAAGGTTTGTATGTATTATGTAGTGGATTTTAGGGGTTTAAATGTACAACATAAAATTTAAAACTAAAATCTAAAAAAAAGAAAAAAAATGTGCATATAATTCAGTGTTACGATGTGCAGTGTGGGAGGCCGCGTTGTAAGTTCTGCAGGGAGCATCATGGCTAGCGTTTGAGCAATTTTTAGTATTAAAATTATTCAAATCTACCATTCAAACCCATTTGAATGTTTTGGTAGCCGGCCTTGTGAGAGATAGAGAGGGATTTTATAGAGAGAGAAAGTCTAATTGAGCCCCTTCAAGATGCTTGTAGTTGTCAATCCACTTTTTTAAATTACTCGGATCAAGGTTGGTTGCATTTTTCCTATATAAGTTATCAATAATTCTATGTTTTTGTGATTTTTTTCATCGAATATATACTTGGGTTGTACAAAAATACAGTTTTATCAGATTATATTAACCTTTATTCGTGTAACTTTTGTATTTTATTAGTTTGCTTGTTTTTGGTCAAAATTTATTTAAGATTATAAACTGAATAATTTTGAAAAGTATAAATTTTTATTGATTCATAAATTATTTTTTGAGTTTTAAAAATAGTATTTTAGTTCAATTAAAATTTCAGAATATTGTTATATATATTCTCTCATAATTTGATAAATTTATGAAAATAAGAATTTTTGCTTAGTAGTATTTTTGTTGCTTGACATTATAACCTCTGATAAAAATTCTAAAATATGACCATCTATGTTTTAATTTCTGTAATGAATTAAAATATGTGTTTTACTGTGCTTTGTTGGGTGGAATAAGAAGATTGAGAAGCTTTAGTGTGAAAAAGGGATAAGTTTTGAAAAAGGGATAAGTTCTGAAAAAGGGATAAGTTTTGGTGGCTAAAAACCATATTATGGTGCTATATGCATGATATGAGAACTATTAGGTGCTATTTGCACTATATTATGTATTCAGATTCTGATGTTAAGGGCACATAATAAATTCTGTTAGGTGCTATTTGCGCTATATTATGTATTTAGATAGAGTTGTGAATGATGATTTGGATGTTTATACACTATTAAGTGCTATTTGCACTGTGTTGTGTATTTAGATACCGTTGTGAATGAGGATTGTGAGGTATAAGAAGGAATTTTGTTGTTGTTTTGTGTATAATAGAAATTTCGGTAGTTACTTAAATGCATTCAATATCGTTGTATATTTAAGTTTCAACTTTTCATACAGTACTTCAATTTATTGTTACATCACAATATTTTTCTATCCTTTTAGTTTGAGCTATTGATTTTTGTTTTAGGCTATGATAGCCTACTAAACCGTGTTAGCTCACTCCTTTTGCTTTCATTTTGAAGTTAGGGAAAGGGTAAGGAGCAAGCAAAGTAGTTGATAGGGGGCCCTGATTTGTGTTGTAATTAAATGTGTTTTGGCTAGTTTAATTTTGCAGGTTCGATTTTTATTTTAGCGTTCTCTCTGTTGTCAAATACTATTATAGATATATCTCAGATTATATATATATTAGATGATATAATAGAAAGTCGTTTTCGAGATATAGTATTCTGCTTTATTTTATATTAAATAGTGGCTTTATGGTGTGTTTAAATTGGAAGTTTAATTTTTCTTAGCACTTGTCCAACTGGATCTTGGGATTATTCTTGTCATGATCGAGCACGGTATAACCTGTGTATATCAGGTCAGGTTGTGACAAATGATATGGGGATAAGTGTAGAAATATTTATGGCAAAAATATTAAATAAATATAAGACATGCTTGCTACTCACCACAATAATATGGCTGCCAAACCTCTTCATATGAGGATCGGACACTAATCCTCATCTTCTTAGATGGAACTCCAAATTTACGAACATAACAATAACTATTTATCATTCTTCATTCCACAATATTTATAGATGACTTACTATGCTTGAAATTGAAATAAAAACAAATGCACTGAGAAGTTGGAGTTGACCCATCTGAAGGGAAAATTATTAGGTCCGGTCACCTGACGTAGAGATAGGTCCGGATTATTGACACGTGGCACTTAAAGTGAAAGCGTAGGTAAAGCGCAGGTAAAGTGCAGGTAAAGCGCAGGTAAAGTGCAGGTGAAGTGCAGGTCAAAAGCGCAGTCAAAGCGCAGTCAAAAGCGCAGGTAAAGTGCAGGTAAAACGCATGAAAAGTGCAGGTAAAGCGCATGTAAAGTGCAGGTAAAGCGCAGGTCAAAAAGCAGTCAAAAGCGCAGTCCACGTGGTAATTTTTTAGTGGACGTCCGGACCTATTTTTAGGTCAGGTGACCGGACCTAATAATTTTCCCATCTGAAGAGGAGCAAAAGGGATAGTCGTACACTTTTTGTAAAAGTGTAAATACCTCTTTCATTGAATAGGCCGGCTATAATTACTTGGAAATTGCCATTTTTTCATTTTCTGCCACCAATTCAATTTAAGTTCAATCTAACATTCACAGCTTGGGATCCTTTAAGAAGTTTACTAAAATTTCAAAATTTTAAAAAATTTAAATGGAAATTTTTAAAAAAATTTGATGTTCACATTATAGTTATAACCACAAATTACAAATTACAAATACATATTCTTTTATACAAATGAACACATATAAAATATAAATGCCACTTAAGTTATAGACATAAAATCAAAATTCTACTCAAGAGCTTCCATTTTGCTTATTGTCCTAGATCTTTGAATCTTCACAATGGATGTGGCATCTTGTGCCACGTCAAACTCCATTCACGTAGAAAATAGGATCCTATATAGTTTCTAGAGAGTGTCATTTTGATAATTTTTTTTTAAAATTCAATACACTTCATTTGAAAGGTGCATATTTATCCATTTGATCATATATCTTTTATTCAACATTTAAGTGTTGTTGTAAGAACCGATTGGACCGATTCAATTGAACAGACCCTAATCAAATCACGGGCAAAGCAGTAAACGAAGTAGATAAGTCAAGTGGGCAAAACCACGGATGCGGGAGCAATTGGGTGGACTGAACCTTGCGAATGAGCGAGGAAATGTGTTCTAATGCGAAAAGCTGCGACTCCTCATGAGATATAACTCAGATTCACTCACTTATTTTGAAGCCACACGAAAAGAAGAACCTCTGAACAAGAGGAGGCTGACTTAGAGGAAGAAGGAGAGAGCAAGAGGGAGTTTTCGAACAAGCCGAAGGAGAAAATAGTGGCGGTTGAGGGATCTTAGCTGAGTAGTGAGAGAGAAGAAGGTGATGCTTGAGTGCGTAGGGTGGAACGAAAGAAGGTAAATGCGAGTATTTAAGATAATTATCAAAATATATTTATAACATTTTAGCTTCATCTCCCATCACTGACCGATGCCTATAACCACCACTGGCCAATTCAAGCTGAACACCACTAATGCTAGCCACAATCACTCATCACCACCGTTGCCACAATTGTCACTAACCTCCATCTTCCTCATCAATAATTTTATTTTACGTTACATTCATTTTACTTCAAACTAAAAAAAATCTCCTATATTAATTTTACACTCCACCAAATAATTTCAAATATTTTAAATGCATTAAATTTTTTTTACACTTCATTGCTTTTACAAGCATTGCTTTTTAGCAAGCCAAATAGTTCCCCAGAATGAAAAAGAACATGTTTAACAATCGTTTTTTTTAAAGCATATATAAAATAAAAATGTACATTATTATTATTTTTTGAAAACATATATAAATATAGTATTATTATTATTATTAGACGAGTACATCCGTAATGTATAAGACGAGAACATCGTAATCCGGCTTTCCTTCTTCGGTCATACCCGCCCAATGGAGAACGCCTTCGACTGCGTAAGCCTAAACCCTAAACCAGTTCTCCATCCTTTTCTTCTCTACCGCTCTCTCCCTCCCTCCAGAAGATACATCCGAAATCTCTCAACTGCAGTGCCTTTTTATGGTTAATTATTAGGACCTAATCTACTCCATATTCAAACAAGCTTGGAGTAGGAAAACGGCCGAGAAGAGCAAAGAGGCTGAAGCAATCGATACAGAGGTACGATTTTGATTAGGACCAGACAATTGATTTGACTTAGAATCAGTTTTCTTTTTGAAAGGATGAATCGATCAGGAGTGATTCATTATATCTGTTCTAGTGGCCGATCGGTGTAAATTTTTAGGGTGCGGCAACTTTGATAAGCTTCCTGATTGCTGCATTTGGTGACTTAGTTTGCTCTGCACTTTGTCATAAGGGTTGCTGGAGAGTATTTTCTGCATCAAGAGGGAGTAGAGATGCGCTGAGTTAATTGCTTAGCCATGGTTATTTTAGAAGATGCATTAGATGCACATAAGAACAGCTATTTAAAACGATACGTAAAGCAGTATTGTTTTCTATATTGGTGTTCGAAATGCTGAAAACTGTACTCTTAATTAAGAAATTCCCCTATTGATGAAAATACTGAGGTCGAACCTAGTTTGGGAGAAGTTTTAGGTGAGCACAGCACCCAAGGGTTTTTTTAAGTGTGCTATGTAGGTACTCTTGATTTTTATTGTTCCATGATAGTGTTGTTAGAATGGGTGGGATCATAAAAATACATTCTGATTTGGCAAAAATTTTACGCAACACACAAATCTCAAGATTACTTAAAAGGATGAATTAGTACTCAGTTTATTACGAAGAATAATTTGGTGGCCAAATGAGTTCGTAATGATGCAAAGACCTTGCTAAAAGATCCGGCTTGATGCAACAAATTCTACGATACTAAAACAGTCATTTGAAGCATTGTAAGGCTTAAGAATTGATCGATTCAGAGATCAAATTGGCTTAAACTTCACCTACTGCTCTTGCATGTCATGAGGATGCTAGGGGTGGGTTGGTCGTTAGACCACTTTCTTGCCCACTTCTCAGTGTGAGCATTGTGCCTTCGTTGTCGGATTGAGCTAGCACACATTAATTACCATGTAGATTGTTAATGAAAATTTCAAATTTTCATTGTTGTGATTTCTATAGGTATTTGACTTGCAAGCTATTTGTGGCAAAAGGCTTTTCTTGAAAACACGATCATATCATATAAAAAAGTTGAGACTTTATCGTTATTTTTTGGTAGGCCCAAATTCAAGTGACGAATCTTCTTGAAATTATTTCTGCCAATTTGGTCATTAAAACTTTGGAACATCACATAAGAAAACCCTCATCTCTCAAAAATGTGCAAATGAAGATGGGGTGCGAAGAGAAGGGTAATCCCAACTATAGCCTTGAATGTGGGTTCACGTCAATATTCTAGTCACATAGTTTCTTACCATTGCCATGCTTAGATAGATGGTACGCATTGTTTTTCAACACGCACACCCCTTATAAGGTGTGGTTATTATTTGTCGAAGATCAAGTGATGTAAATGCTTTTTAATCTATCGGACAACATTAGTTTTACCATTAGGTCCACATCCATGGAATACTCCCACAAGCATTAAGTCACCTTCATCAATGTCATCAACTCTCTTTCATGGACATTAAATCACATTTTTTCAGGCAAAAAATATTTATTCATTCAAACCATTTCAAGTAGCTATCATTTGTTTTCTCCATTCATCCATTGTTATAATATTTGGGTTTGCCATTGCCACTTTATCTTGTTATCTCTGCGATTCTTATGCTTGTCACAACCTTAGCCTTTAGGCACCCATTATCGCTAACTTTTTGCTTACCATTGCTACATTGAGGTTTGTCACTGCCACCACTTTTAGGTTTAATTTATCGTCACCATATTTTTTTATTTTAGTTGGATTACATCAAGGATTAGCTTTGAACCCATATCTTTTTGCTTTAATCATGGTTTTTTTACTAGGCATTTTGCAATAGGATGCACCTTGGTGTATGTTTTTTCCTGATGATATTCTTCTAGTTGATAAGTCTAGAGAGAGAGTTGAAGGAAAACTTGAATTATGGAGGTCAACCTTAGAGTCTAAGTGTTTTTGTTTAAGTAGATCTAAAATTGAATACATGGAGTGTAATTTAAGTAGTAATAGATCTAGTGGGGGATTATGGCATTGGACGATCAAGCCCATTAAAAAGAGTACACGTTTTAGATATCTTGAATATATTATTCAAAGTGATAGCAAAATAGATGAGGGTATTATTAGTAGAATTTAATTTGGATGATTGAAGTGGAGGAATGCATCAGTTCTGTTGTGTGATAGAAAAGTACCCCTCAAACTTAAGGGAAGATTTTATAAGGTGGTGGTGAGTCTTGCAATGTTTTATGGTGCAAAATGATGGTCATTAAAAGAGAGACATAAAATTATGTTAGGTGTTGTAGAGATGAGGATGCTCAGGTGGATGAGTTGTTTTACACTTAGAGACAGAATGCGAAATAAGTATATACATGAAAAGGTTGGAGTAGCTCCAGTGGCCGATAAGATTAGAGAGAGTCACCTTATATGATTTTGTCAAATAAAACGTCGGCGTTCTGATGACCCGGTTAGGAGAGTAGATGTATTATATCCGGCCTATGTTAAGAAAGGTAGTGGTAGTCCTAAAATGACTTGGTTAGAAAGTATTAGAAATGATATCTTCTTAGTAGATTTAAAGGAGAATTTGACTCTTCATAGGACACAATTGAGAAAAAAGATTCATGTAGTGGACCCCATGTAGTAGGATAAAAGCTTGATGTTATTGTCATTGTTGATTTTTCATCCACCCTTGAACACAACCATTTATTTACTTATAGTCTGTATTAACGTGTGCATCGCTTTGTGCATCTCTATTGTCAACTTTACTTCATCTACTCAGACAACAGTTGTGCGAACCTCCCTTTTTATCAAGAATACTTTGTCAGCAAGTCCTTCCATTAAATGTGTCACATATAACCTCATAATGATAAGAAAACTTCAAATTAATTTGGAAAATCACTAACATCTGTCCAAGCAGATGTGCTTAAAAATTCTTCACTCATTAAGAAGTTTTGCAATTTTGAAAAAAAAAAAAAAACTCAGTTCTTTCGCACTTGACCTCTCTTTTGAAGATTTTGTGTCAAATTCAGATCGTATCCCTATTGCGTTAGTCACCCGAGAGGATTGCAATTTGTGTGAACCTTATGCTCTACTAAGCCCATTTATTAATCAAGAGCGATTTCTTATTCACCACATAATGAACTTGTCTTTTTAGTATGATGATTGTCGTAATTTACAACCTCTCTTATTCCCCATTGATTTTTGAATTAATTTTTGAGACTAAGGGATATACATCCTAAAAATACTTTTCAACATTCTAAATTCATCTTTTGCAATTTTAAGCCTTAATAGAGTCTTTATGTTGCATTTTGCATTCCAAAGTGGTTTTTTAGCTCAACTTTTTTGAGTAAAGTTTTGCCTAAAATGCAATTACAATTTTCATTTAAGTTAAATTATGATCAAGGGGTGACAACTTGCTTCATGGCATTGAGGGGAGTTCATGTTGATATTTAGGCAGTGGTTTCCCCTTGCGGTTTCATTCATATCATAATTTCTTGGAGCTTTTGGACCTGCAAGATAGGGCATCCAAAAATCAGTGAGCAACTATTGAGATCCTAAAAATCTCTGGTACTCGTGCATAATTTTTGATGTAACACATAAATTTCTAGAATCAAAATGGTTCAAAGGTCAAAATCAATGCTTAATTTATTTAGAATAGTTAATTCATAGTTAAAATGAGCTAAAATGATTAAAAGTATGATAAAAGATTCTGCTTGATGCAGTGAAACTATTGATACTTAAAACATTTGATGTTGAGCTTTAAAAGACTTTGAGTCAATTGATTTAGAGGATGAGCTGGATTGGTTTAGAGGATGAGCTTGCTCACCCCCTTCCCCCTTAATAGTTTATGACAACCACATTTTATGAGGGGTTGCCACCACCATCAACCCCTCTGGTGGCTGAAGGGGCCATTAATCGGCCTTCTCTTAGCGTGAGTAGTTTATGAGCGCTGACAATAATGATGTCCTGTTGCATCGATATGCACTTGGTATTGGGTAGATCAATTATGGACTTTTAAAATTCTAGAAGTCATAATGAATATTCATTTCACGAGCCATTTGGTAAGTGAATCCTCTCTGAGACATACTTATTCATGTAAAAGTGGTGAGATATTCTCACCATTTTTGGTGGTTCCAAATTTGAGTGATAAAATTCTTGAAAGCATTTTTGTCTAGTTAACAAACAAAATTTTAATCCATAACCTTCAATGAGCTAGTAGTATCAAGATCTACAATGTGGTGTGCTTCCTAGTCTTCAATTAAAGATATCTTCGTTGGGGATTGCTGTTGGACCACCGACAACACACACATTAGCCTTGGCTCGAGAATGTCAGTCGGGTTGGTGTATGGAGACATTTTCCAATCATGGAAGGCTATGATCTGTGCCACATGGAAGGCTATGATAATTAAATAACCACACCATTTTTTTGGATAACTACAAGGATTATTCTAGATATATTCTTAAAGATAAGAATGCCCTTAAAATCTATAAATATCACTTCATTTAGTTCATTTGTAGTATTAAAAAAAGGTAGCAATTATTGCGTGATAACTGTGAAATTCTAGAAGTTAGCTAAGAATTTGAAGAATTCATGCAAGCCATAGGCGCCAAGATTTGTCTTGTAGATATCACTCTAGAAAGATGAGTATGTTAATCGTCGCTGCAACATGATCCACACTTGAACCTCATTTGCATCACAAACATCTTTAGTAAGACCTACATTGTGACTTGTGCCGCAATCGCCTCCATCAAGGCCTACATCATAACTTTGCTTGAATGGTAGTTGTTTCCATTAATGCTTGTGTCACTATACCTTTTTTCTGTTGCAGTTCTAATCACATCCAAATTTGTGTCACTACAAACATGTGTCGTAGCCTTTACTCCATCAATACCTCAGTCGTATCCTGCAGGACCTGTGTCGTTACCTCGCTTGTGCTGTAGTCATTTTTCTTATGGCCTATGTTGTAACTAAAGCTTATGCCACGCCCATCTTCATCAAGAATTTTGTCACAATCCCGCTTCTGTTGCAACTGTTGTCGCAGTAAGATTTTCTTTGTAGCTTTATATGAACACCACTCGTTGTCGCTTTAATACTACCACCGCAATCTTGCTTACACGGCATGTTTTCCATTAAAACTTGCATTGTTTCCTTGCTTGAGCCATAACTAGCTCCTTCAGGCTTCAAGACATGTATTGCTACCTCACTCGTGTTGTAACCTTCGCCTCATAAAGACTTGCGTTGTAGCTTTATTTGCATCACATTGTAACCCTACTTGTATCACAATTATCCCCACATCAAAGCCTGCGCTACAACCCCACTTGTGCCTTTGATTCTTCCCTAAATTCTTACACCGCAGCCTCCCTTGCATAGTAGCCGTGCCACTACCTTGCTTGTGGCATTATCACACTTGTGCCACAATTGCCTTGGGTACCTCTAGTTATGCCATCGCTCTAACTGCGGCATGCTTCTACCATAAGGAGATCTTTCATGCAAATCCCCATGACTTTTTGTATGCTTTTAGCTTCACTAGCTGGACGTCCACACAAGTCTAGGCACAAATTCTGATATCATGAAAATCAATTAAGGGAAGGGAATATTCCATTGTACTGTGATCCTACTTGATGCTTCTAGATTTGGTTCAAAGAGACATGTATAAAACATTATTATTCTGGAGTCAAATATTCAATATGTTTTATTTTTTATTAGTTCCTTGGAGATGTTTCTTGATGATATGGAGACCTTTCATCTGTTTGATAAAAGCTCAATCCATATGGGTCCAGAAAATTCATTATTCTTGTTCTAGCAGTTTACCATTTTAATTTGGTTGTCTTATATCAAGTTTTCTTGCATGTGATTAACCTGGAGAAACTGTCAAAGTCACCATTTTCATTGATGACTATGTTTCAAACTTCCTAGGATAGGAACTTTTTTGAAATCCTCACCCAACTTTATGTTTGAAAATCATTTTAAACCAGACCTAATTTTCTTTATTTCTTCGTTAAAGTTTTTTTCCTTATCTTCCATATCCATGGAAATACTTGCTTGGTTGTTTTTATTCAATAACATAGTATTTTTATGCTCTGACCTGGCAGGTTGGCAGAGCATCAAAGAAGAATCGACCAACTACTGGTACATCTCATCATTACAAGACATTTAGAGCTGATTTTTTATTTAAATAATGTATCCTGGATAATTTATTTTAAAACAAAATTAACGGTTATGCATTTCTCTTTGCTGACACAAATAAACTATAGCGATACGAATGCATATTGTTACACAGGGTCATTTCTATTTTATCATCGTTTCTACGCTTATTAGATTTTTTATTAGCTTTTTTCAAAGATATGGTGTGGCATTTATTGGCGATTATGGTGTATATATATGCTGGGAGGATAAACATCAATGTGTATTCTGAAACCAGCCATTCATGGAGTCAAAGTCATGTCAAAATAGCACATAATCTTAAGTTATATATTGGACTTGGCCTTGCGTTTTAGCTGTGGCGTCTTTTCACTAACCCTTTTTCCTCTTTATTTCTCCCATTTTGAGTTTTCCTTTTTGAAGAATTGCTTCGTGGAAGAACATTTTTGCTTGTTTTATTATCTACTTTTGAGCCTTGGAAATTATTTCACATTTATTGTGCAAATTTGTAATCGACTTGATGCCCTAATCTATGTGAGTCAGCATGCATTTGTAATTAGAAGTACTGTTTGCTATTGCAAAATTAAATTGCCGTAGCTCTTGTATGCCATGCTAGATCATTGAAGTAATTGTCAATTTGTTATCAGGAACAATCATTTTAGCCCCCTTGCATGTTGCTGGATTTAATTGTCATGGGAATGCTTGCACAGAACTCGTTTTATCCAAATGGAAAGGCTCAATTGAAGAGGTTTCATGAAAAGCAAAAAAAAAAAAAAAAAAAAAAAAAAAAAAAAAAAGAAAGTTGGTGATTTTTTTGAAGAAAATTTAAGATATGTTACTGTGCTGCTAAATCCAGACAAAATAGTTGCTTTAGAACAATCTATGACCACTTACGGATACACCACAAAAGGTATCGTGGTTTTCTTATGCTAGAGCATTGGAGTAGCTTCGCATCTGGGTTGTCAGTTCACTTTGTTGGGTCTGTAGGGCTGGTTCCAGTTTTGACAAGGCATACCTAATAAGTAACTTTGGTTTCGAGGTCTGGAATTTTGTTAGACCAAATCTGACTAGGTCTTTACTACGTCTCAGCAATATTTAATTTCAACTGTAAAAGTTGAAGTCCAGGATGAATACCAACATAAAATGTCATCATATTCTATTGCCATATATTGTCACCAGTTTGATAGTGTTGATGTTAGTAGTGATGGCGGCGACGAAGTTGGCGGGTGTTTGGCCTTATTAGGGGTGTCAATATTTGACACGACCCGAAAACCCGACTCGAACCTGACCAAAAATTCCGGGTTGGGGTCAACCCGTTTGTGAAACGGGTCGGGCTCGGGTTCAACAAATTAACCCGTTTAAAAAATCGGGTCGGGTTGACCCGGAAACCCGGGAATGACCGGGAATGACCCAACAAAAACATATATGCCCGTGTCTGACCGCCCCTGCCCGCGCTGCCAGCGTCGCGTGCCTGCGTCTGCCGGCATCTTGTGCCCGCGTGCCGCTTACGGGATTTGGCTGAATAAGCGCGAACGGAGGGCTGGCGGCGTTGACTCGAACGGAGGGCAGGCGACATTTCAAAAATCGGGTCAGGTCGGGTTGACCCATACCCGAAGCGGGTCGGGTTCAGGTCCGAAAAATGGATCCATTTTCAAAACTGTTCGGGTTGACTCGAATAATGCCGGGTTAGTTCCGGGTTGGACCCGAACCCAACCCGTGACCCAATTTTAACAGCCCTAGGCCTTATGTCGATGCCGTTTTTTTTTTGGCCTTAGGCAATTATGTGTTTTGACATTATTGGTGATGGCGAGCAATGAAATCAGCCTGTGTCGGTGTTGTTGTTGGTTACGTGCATTGGCTTTATATAAAATGGTGCGCATGAATGTTGGCGGTGATGGTGGGCGATGAACACTAGTGTTGGTGTTCGAGGGACTGTAGTCGGATGATAGCGGTCAAAGAGATTTTAGTTTGGTGAACGTGGTTAGGAGGTTGTAGTTGAGCAACGATGGTTGGGTGATTGTAGTTGGGCAAAGATGGTCAGGAGATCGTACTCTGATGATGGTGATTAGACGATTGTAGTCGGGAGACTATAGTCGTACAACAGCGATCGGGTGACAGTAGTTGGGCGATGATGGTTGGACAATTGTATTTGGGCGACCTTGGTCAAAAAACTGTAGTCAAGCGATGCTAGTTAGAGAATTGTAGTCAGACAATGATGGTCATGATTTTGTAGTTGGGCCGTGATTTTGTAGTTGGGCGACGGTGATCAGAGGGCCATAACGGAGTGATGGTGGTTGGAAGATTGTAGTCGGATGATGGTGTCGGAGAACCATAGCCGGGGGATGGTGTTCGGAGGATCGTTATAGGGGGATAGTGTTCGGGAGAGACCGTATTCGAGCAATGATGGTTGGGAAATAGTAGGTGGGCGACGTTGATCGTAGGATCATGTTAGGCGATAATATTTGGAGGACCATAATTAGGCGATGATGATCGAATGATTATAGTTGGTTAATTGTGGCGGAAGGACCGTAGTCGGGCAATGATGTTTGAATGATCATGGTCAGATGCCAATGATTAGAGGAACATGGTCAGGCGACAAAGATTCAATTGTTGTTGTTGGTTGGCGGTAGTCGGATGATGGTGGGTGGATGATAGTGGTATGAGGGAGTTCGGTTGATGCCGGTCTGACGATAGTGGTTGGATAGCTATGGTGGTCCAATTGAGGTTATTGATTGGCGATGGTTTCATATGGTGGTTGGACAGTGGTGGTTCTATAGAGAAGCTTTACCCAATTTCAAGTCAAGCTCCAAGCTCTAGCTCTAATACCCCTCATGTATAAATGAGCGTCTGCTTATAGATTTTTGAGAGTGACATTCTTCATAAATATAATCAAAATCTAAAACGCTTCAATTGACAACCCGTAGTGGTTCCCTTAATCATGAAGCATTCTTTCAACATTCAAATGCCTTAATGATGTCAGAAAGAACCAATCTTAGGCTTGTAGAATTTGATTTGTCGAGATGCTCGATTTGACTTCATGCGTACAATATTTGGGAATAATTTGATCTTCTAATTAATATCTCAATATTTCTAATTATATTTCAAGTGCTTGATTTGAGCTCATTTGTAGTCATATATGATCGCTTTTGGTGTCAATAGATTTGTGACATTTGTCATATCGTGATGTTCAATTTGAATATAAGTTTGCTAAAATCAATGTTCAGGAGATCTTGAATTTAATTTTGAAAGTTTTCAATTCGAATATTACCTCAAGGTTCATGTCCAATCAAATGGATTTTTGATGGCATATTAATTGCTTCCTCTTTTTGGACGTTAAAACCTATGTCATTCGAAAATATTCAAGTCCACCCTTTTAAATGTTGACCTGGCAGTTTTTTTTGGGCCGTGAATCAGGTAAAATCTTCTCAAACATGCTTTCAGTTGATATGTCAATTGGAGCAAAAATTATTAAAAAAATTTGTTCCAAACTCCTTAAGTTTGTTCGAAATTGATCGTAGAGCTATAGTGTCAAAAGCAAGTTTGAAATATAAAAAAATGGTTTTAGTTACTCCAAAATATCGAAATAGCTTATTTAGACCAAAATTGGGCTCAAACATGCATGGGGGCCGAACTATTTGACTGCTGCCTAAAGCCGACAGTGCCAAAAAGCTTTTTTGCTCTCTAGGTATGTACGCTAAAGGTGTGCATATGATGCACGATTTTTGCTATTTTATTTTTTTTTAATTTTTAATTTGGGCGCCTAGATGGGGCTCGATTTGCCTGCATGAATTGTGTGCATCCGACCAATTTTTATGATGCTTTTTTAATGGAAAAAATTGATATAGAGCCAAGAAATAAAAAAAAAATTATTTTTTCATGCTTTTTGCTCCTCTCATATCAATAAATAATCCTATTGGGGTTAGGGAAATGGCACAATTCTCTTGCGCATAATTTGATTTTTCTAAGTAATGGGCGTAAAAATTGTTTGCAGTAGGTCAACTATCAAAGCGGTCAAGAACTGTAGTCCCTATGGTGAGGCTCTAATATTTTCTTAAAAAAATGTGTTAATTGTCCTTATTTGGCTGACCAAATTCCAAGATGATCAAGGCTTATAGTCCTTGCTATGCAGCTTTGATATTTCCTTGAAAAATGTGTTATTTTCTCATCAGGTTGAATTTGGAGCGATCAAGTTTTGTCATCCCTACAATCAAGATTTGATTTTTCCTTGAAAAAGATGTTAGATTTCGTCGTTGGATGGATCAAATTTGAAAGAGAGTTTTTTTTTTTGTCCCTGTAGTGAGGCTCCGATCTTTCTCTTTAAGAGATATCAACTATAATCATTGAACGAATCCAATTTGGAAGTGAGATTCCCCCCCCCCCCTATTATAAGGCTTTTATATTATTCTTCTTGATAAGAGTAGAGAGAGAGTTGAAGGTATACTTGAATTTTGGAGGTCAACCTTAGAGTCTAAAGGTTTTTTTGAGTAGATCTAAAACTGAATATGTGGAATATAATTTTAGTAGTAATAGATTTAGTGTGGGGATTGTGATTTTGGACTATCAAGTCATTAACAAGAGTATGTTTTGGATATTTTGGGTATATTGTTCAGAGTGAGGGTCAAATAGGCGGAGATATTATTAGTAGAATTCAAGTTGGATAGTTGAAGCGGAGGAATGCATCGGGCTTGTTATGTAACAAAAAAAGTCCCCCTCAAACTTATGGGGAAATTCTATAAGATGGTGGTGAGACTTGCATTGTTTTATGGTGCAGAATGTTGACCATTAAAAGAGAAGCATAATATTAAGTTAAGTATTGCAGAGATGATGATGCTCAGTTGGATGATTGGCTTTACTCTTAGAGACATGATACGAAATGGGCATATGCGTGAAAATGTTGGAGTAGTTCTAGTGGAAGATAAAATTAAAGTGTCCTTAGATGGTTTGGTCACATAAGACGACGGCCTTCTGATGGCCTAGTTAGGAAAGCAGATGTATTAAATTTGGCTTATATTAAGAAATGTTGAGGTAGACCTAAAAAGCCTTGGTTAGAAAATATTAGAAATGACATTTCTTTATTAGATTTAAATGAGAATTTTACTCTTAACATGACACACTGGAGAAAAAGGATTCATGTAGCCGACCCCATGTAGTGGGATAAAGGCTTGATGTTGTTGTATTGTACTCGTCAAAATGAGTTGAAATTTTTTGTAGAAGCTCCCATTGATGCGTTGATGCTTTACTAAAAATCTTAGATTTTTTCTCAAAGTATCTCTTTTTAGAAAAATTCTTTAAGTGTTGTTTAGCATTGAATTTTGCATTGTGTTATAGCCACTAAAATTTTTGTTAAAGTTTCGAATGAATGAAATTTTCAACATATTTGATGCCGTTGAAAATATAATTCAATGATTTACATGTTTCTGTAGTCTTTTGTGATTTTTGACTTTTATTTAATATAAAATATATTTCATGTATTGTCAGAAGAAGCTTGATCTTTAGTTTGATATTGATGTTTATTGTGAACATTGGTGATGCCAAATTTTGTTGTTGGATTTGATGTTATTGAAATCATTTGAGACATATTGTAGCTAAGACATAAGTTGCTTTTTTAAAAATAAACTTATGGATAGAAGAGATTGCCGATAGGAAGATAGTCTTTGGGTGCCAAATATTGGTGTCTAATATCACCATTGAATTTGATGCCATTGGAATCATTTGAGATGAATTGCAGGTAAGATAGATGGTATATCATTCCTACAATTATTACGGACAAAGAGACCACTCGTTGGAAGCGGTCGGAGTTTGAAGTCTATAGAAGACTTCATAAAATTGTTGATGATGTTGATGAAGAGTGTGTTGATATAATATAAATTCATTATTTCTGCATATGGCTTTAGACTAATACGTCATATTTATGTAGCTCGTGAATGATTATTTCTTAATGTATTGATATACGAGCTTGATTGATATTTAAAATCAAGTTGTTGAATGTAATGTTGATTATTGATTATTGATGAATTCTCTATCTTTGTGTAAAAATAATTTAGATTTATGAGAACTTATCCCTAATAAAAATAATTTGAATTTGCCTTGGATGCCTACTTCTGTTTTCCTGACATTTTGATATAATAGTAATAGACTTTGCTGATATTGTAATTTTAACTAAGTTCCTCACATGTGTTAATTAAGGAGGGTTATGAGATATTCTTTTAAAAGTTTTATTTTCATTTGATTGTTAGTATGAGATGCCTTCCAAAATCTTAACGTGTGCCAAAATATGTTGAGAGAAATTTATTAAGGATGTTTGTTCTATCTAAGGTTGTTTATTAGAGTGTTACTCGATGATGTTAACCTATATGAAAGCGGTTGATAGAAATTCACCAATGATGTTCGACCTATCTGAGGTTTTTTGTTAGAGTGTTACTTGATGACATTAATTTGTGGAAAAGAGGTCAAGAGAAATCCAAAAAGAATTTTGACCTATTCAAGTTATTTGTCAAAATGTTAATGATGTTAACCTGTGTCCAAGAAGTCTCATTGAATCTCCCTGAGATTGATTCTACCTTGATTGAGAGGGGTTAAATGCTATGTGTATCCCAAATCGTAATTGAAAATTTGTCTACTTTTAGATCGTTATTGTCCTTTTGAGGTCTTGTTTGTGACATTACTTTAGGAACAAAAGTTCAATTGGGGACTATGTGTAGAGTTTGAAATTTACTTGAATATTTCTTGACAAATGCTTTAATTTTGTAGGAAACCTTGAGTAGTATAATTATTCATAAAGTTGCCTTGAATGTAAAGGAAAATATTGGATGGAAGGATCTACTCAACGACAGTTTTGTCTTAGATGTTATGATGGACATTCCTTCGAGGTTGCGGCAGGGTTACCCTAAAGTCTTGATCATTTTCTTGTGGAATGGATGTAACAATGCATGATGAAAGGGTTGTGTTTTCTATCTATAAGAGTGCTAAAGTTATTGTCCTTTACAGGCAGCAATTGAAGTGCCCCCCCCCCCCCCCAACACACACACACACACACAAAAAACACCCACACATCACAAAGTCTTGATTTGCCTCTTTCATAATTGATTAAATAGTAGATGATAAAGGGATTGCCTAACTATGGTAATGCTTGAGATGTTGATGCGAATGACCTTTTAAGGTTAGAGCTAGGGTTAGCCCTTAGCTTAAAATTACTTTCTACAGATGACAATGAACTATTATGTGCTAAAATATTTACGGCGATAGATAAAATGTGTTTAACATTTTAGCTATATATGAAAATTCAACATACATAAATAAAAGAAATTGCAATGGGATACCAGAGTTTTTATGTTGAAAATCTAGAAAATGGAAAAATTAAGAGGTGTGAACCAATAAAAATGATTCTACCACCATATTTCGTCAGTTATAAATTGTGTCCATCCATACCCATAATTTGGGGAGGTATTGATACATTATAACAGATATTAATTATTGATGATGAATTCCGTGGTGAAGTTGGAAGAGCCTTCTGACATTGAAATTGTTTCAAGTGCTCATTTGTGGTCGATTTAGTTATTCTCCTTTACGGAGAGTAGACCAAAAACCGATAAGTCCTATGCGAGTTTTGATGTTGTTGTTGGGAGTAAGAGTTGGTCTTGATGGTGTGTATCAGCCTTATTGACAATAATGTGCATCGATGTTCTTGGTGATGGCAGACGACGAAGTCAGCTGGCAAGTGTTGGTGTCAATGACGTGCATTAGCCTTGTAGGTAATGACGTGTGTTGATGATAGTAGCGATGATGGGCGAGTAAGTTGATGGGTGTCGGTCCTTGTGGATAGTATACATTGGCTTTATAGGTGATGACGCACATTTATGTAATTGGCGATATCAGGCAATGAAGTCAGCAAGCATTGGTGTTGGTGTAGATGGCGAGCGTCAGCTTATAGGTGATGCATACATTGATGTTGGTGGTGAAGGCAAGCGCTAAAGTCATGGAGCTGCATTGTTGGTGTTCGGGGGATCATAGTCAGGTGATGGTGCTCAACAAGGTTGTAGTCGGGCGAATGTGGTCGGTGGACCATTGTTAAACAATAGTGGTTGCGAGTCCATAGTTGAATGACTTTAGTCAAGTGATGGTGGTTGGGCATTGATGATCTAATGATGACGGTTGGAGGATCTTAGTTTGGTGATGACGGTTGAATGATTATAGTTGGGTGATGATGGTGGAGTGGTAGTGATATGATGACGATGATTGGACAATAATGGAATGTGGACAATAATGGAACGATCAGGGAGTTCAGTCGATGGTTGTCTGATAGAAGTGGTCATATGACAATGTTGGTTTGATGGAGGCGGTTGGTTGTGTTTCAATGACTGTGATCTAACATTAGCGCTCTAATAGCGGTGGTTAGACGATGACATTTTGATGGCAAAGGTCCGACAAAGGTCCAAGCTTTAGTTCCAGTTTCCCCTTAATTAGAGAATGATGGTCTATTTATATATTTTTTTAGGGTTACCTTTTCGTAAATGTAGCTAAAATCCCAAAAGACTTTATTGAATGATTCATAGTAATTCCCATGATTATAGACTGTTTTTTTGATATTTAAATGCTTTAATGATGTTAGAATCACGATCCCATGCTCGTTGGATTCGTCTCATCAAGGTGCTTAATTTGACTGTAAGCATGCAAAATTTGGTTATCATTTGATCCTCAAATTAATCTCTAAAAGTTTCTAATTATGTTTTAAGTGCTTGATTTGGGCTCATTTGGAGTCGGATCGGATCACTTATGGTGTCGATTGGTTCATCATGTCGAGATGTTTAGCTCAACTATAAGTTTGTTGAAATCGGACTAAATATAATGATATTGTATTTAATATTGGAAGTTTTCAATTTGAATGTTGCCTTGATATTCATGCCCAATCAAATAACAATGGTGAATCCATCCTATGTGCTTTTCAGAAACTTACATCTTGGATTTCTTTTTTCTTCGATGAAGCAAGATGAAATATTTGCATCTTCTTGATGCCATAAATTTGACTAAACTCACCTCATTCATGCTTGTGCTTAGGGGTTGAATGCGGACAGTGAATGTGCGTATGAATTGATTTAATGATTATCTTACCTTTTTACGGTTTCTAGATCATCTTAGCCATTGAAAGCGGACAGTGAATGTGCATATGAATTGATTTAATGACTATCTTTCCTTTTTACGGTTTCTAGATCATCTTAGCCATTCTTCACTTTCATCTATGCTATCATATGCGTAAAATTGTGAATGGCTTGGTTATGTAGGACGATTTAAGGTCCCTAGAGTCACCAACGCAAATCAATGATGAGATGTACAAAGAAGCACATGAAAAATAACAATTTGGAGTTTCTCAACTTTCAATTAAGCAGATATTTTTTTAAGTGCAAAAGCAGAGAAAATGTTTTATTAATTCCAAACCATGATTTAATAGTTCTCAGAATATGTAATTTTATACAAAAATTGAAAACCAATATAAAATTCTTGGTGATTATGATTCACACTGTAAATATAGATCAAATCTTATTCACGTATGCACATCAATTGCTAAACAATTTGAAAAAGAAAACAAATGATTGAATTCCTTGATTAAAAGAACAATGACTCACACCGGTATAAGGAAAGTCATCCCCCGAAAGTTGTCGTCAAAACTTGCAAAAGGCTTAAAGATTTTACATTCAACAATACACTCAAAATTAAAATTTTATTTTACCATTGTACTTAGTAATTATATTTTACGTGTCTCATAAGTCTTATTATAATAAAAGAAAGAACCAAAATAAGTTAAAAAAAAAAGAAAAAAAAAAGAACCAAAATAAGTTATTTATCAGAATCTTTCAATATTTAGCATAATGTTGCAAGTTTCATTCAATACAGGGCACTTGAATCCCATCAAGAATCATTTTTCAATTCTAGTTTCAACAAAAAACATAAAGTTTTAAAATTAGAACTGTCTTTACAACAATTCATATACGACATGTTTTTCTCCAGCTAAGGTAGAGCCCAAAAAAATAGGAAGGAAATCAATTGTTTACTTCTGCCACAATGCCCATAACGGAATATTGCAGATGACAATAAATCCTCATATAATAATATTCGAGTAGTGCTATAGGTTCTTCGGGAAGGGAAGTTGTAGGAGGCAAGAGGTGGATAGAGATAAAACAAGCGAAGCTCCTGTAGACAGATCTGATAAGGAAAATCACATAAGGCAAGAGGGAGACAAAGATGAAATATATGAAACTGACTATAGAGTTACATGCGGCATTTCCAACCACATGATACGTGCACAGAGCATTAATAGAAATTCATCAGTAGCATAGAACTGAACTTTCTTTCACGGGGAATTTGAAAAAAAAAGAACTAGGGAATCCAATAAGAAATCAAAACATCTTACAATAATAAATCATCATCATCAACAACAACATCAAGCCTTTGTCCCACTAAGTGGGGTCGGCTACATTAATTCTTTTTCTCCATTGTGTCATGTTAAAAGTCAAATTCTCATTTAAATCTAATAAAGAAAGATCATTTCTAATTGTTTATAACCAAGTCTTTTTAAGTCTATCTCTACCTTTCTTAACATAAGTCAAATCTAATACCTCTACATTTCTAACCGGGTCATCGGAAGTCCGCCGTTTTATGTGACCAAACCATTTAAGGCGACTCTCTCTAATCTTATCTTCCACTGGAGCTACTCCAAACTTTTCACGTATATGCTCATTTTGTATCCTATCTCTATGGGTAAAGCCACTAATCCACCTGAGCATCCTCATCTCTGCAACACTTAACTTAGTATTATGCTTCTCTTTTAATGGCCAACATTCGACACCATAAATCATTGCAGGTCTCACCACCATCTTATAGAATTTTCCCTTAAGTTTGAGGGGGACTTTTCTATCACACAACAAGCCCGATGCATTTATCCTCTTCAACCATCCAACTTGAATTCGGCTGATAATGTCCCCATCTATTTCACCATCACTCTGAACAATAGATCCAAGATATCTAAAACGTGTACTCTTATTAATGACTTGATTGCTCAAAGTCACAATCCCCTCACTGGGTCTATTACTGTTGACCTGTAACAGTAAGCCACGATCACACAACCGCTCCCCTCACGATCTAACTGTCGGAACTTAACCCACAACCACAACCGCTCAAATCGGCTCCCACTTGTAACACAAAATCGAAGGCCCTCTCTCATTCGATTTTCATGCTCTCGGAACCGGAAGAAATCACAAGCAAAGAAATTTGGGGACTTACCTCTTGGACATCCGTTCGAACTCCGTCAACCGAAACTCCTCTGTAGTCGCCGCTTGCCGTCGTCGCCCCCATCTTCGAGCCGCACTGCTGACTCCAATCTTTTGATCCAGGCTTGCGACCGCTGCCTCCTACCGCCGTGCCCTAGCTGATATCTGCCTCCACAAACCAAGCCCAAAGCCGCCACCTTTTCCGATCCAAGTCCGACCTAGCCGCCGACTACAGACGCCCGCTTGGTCTCCGACCCAAACTCTGGCCGCCGTCTCTGCTTGCAAAGTTGACGCCTTCCCCGTGCGTGGCTTCTTCCGATCCGCCTGATCGGGCTCTGCCCATCTCCCTCACTCTCTTTATAATATATATAATATATATTATAATATAAATATTATATATGTTATAAAATAATATATTATAATTATAATATATATATATTATATAATGATATATGTATTATATATATTATAAAATGATATATTATAACTATAATATATTATATTATATTATATATATTAGATTAAAATAAAATGAAATAAAAAAAAAGAGAGATGGAAAGAAAGGAGAGGAGATTCTCAAACAGGTTTTGCAACATCAAAAGATTGAAGGAAGTCCCGGGGTTGATTTGGTCCCCCGATACCCTTGGTCGTCGAGGTAATCCGACCGAGGGATTGAAGACTTGAAGACTCAATCTTCTCGCCATCGATTTATTCCGGCCGAGTCGAGCCAAAAGGGCAAATGCCTTCCTTACTCCTTGGCGTCGGGGAGGGGATGTCGGAAGGCTGCCGAAATTTTCTCAAAAATTTAGGACTTAGCCAAATTTTCGAAAGATTGGAGAAACGTGCACTGATTTAATTTGGAATTAATTAATTAAATAAATATTAAATTAAAATTTAATTTTAATTAATTCATTTAATCAATTAATGTAATAAAAAAAGGAAGGAAAAGGATCTTTAATCGAGCATCGGCAATCAACAATCGTCAACAAGCATCGACAACCAATCATCGTCAATTGAAGCTTCTGAAGGCCAATTCTGGGACCCGAGAACATCCCGAAGCCCTCGGCCGTTGATTCGCTCCAGCCGGGCGGACTTGAAAGGGCAAATGCCTTCCTTACCTCCCGGCGCCGGGGAGGGATCGTCGGGAGGCTGCCGAAATGAAACTAACGAAGGACCCCGCATAATTAATTAAAAATGAAATTATACAAATTTTTAGTTAATTTGAAATAAAAAATTTATGATTTGGGACTTGATTTGAAATCAACTTGATATGTGGTGCATACAAATTAAGCTTTTCGTAAGGGTCTCACGCTTAAAGAAACAGTAAAATTACTCGGGCCACTTTCAATTCATAAATGATGGTAATTACATGGATAAATCATATACAAAGATCACATGTTGGACAACTTGATTAGGATATTTATAGAATTATAATTTATGGAGATATCACTTGATGAAATGAAAAGTCTTAACAGATGATACTGTACACAAGGATGGATTTGGGAAAGTCTATATTAATTCAAAACCAGTCTATTGTATATTTCAATTTAAGAGGAATATCTGATAATGAGTGTCTTCCTTGAAGAAATGTATACATCAATTAATACAAAGGGACTTTTGCTGATTTGAAGATTGATGAATGTATACCTAGCATTTTGAATGGTGAATATTCGAATGCTAGTACAATTGTTCCATCTCATACTTCTCTAAAACTTTTCAATGCTATCTTAGAAAGTTCGATGTCGAAGAGAAGTTGACTTGACATTGATAAGTAGGTCTGCACAAAATGAAGGAAATGTGACGATTTCTATTGAATCAAGTTGTCAAACCAAACTTACAAGATCATCTGCTGCAAGTAACTTAGGTTACATTGATAGAGAGAAAAGGATCTTATAGCTTTAGTGATAGGTAACAATATCACCCATTATCACATAAGCAATCACCTATGGGCCACAAGATACCCTTGACATATGTTCAATGGTTTCCTAACATATGTTTGATAGTCTCCTACGAACACAAGATCAATGTATAATGAACGTGATAACTCACTAGTCAACACACATAAAGAAGTTAGTGGTGAATGCAACTCATTTGACAGTTAATATTGATATGCAAGTAGACACACTAAATTTATATACATGTAATGTCAATTAATCTGTTAAGAATAAATGTCGCCTGCAAGTGTGTATAGGACCTTTGTAATAAGTGTCACACACTACGTGGATCTCTGCAAAGATGAAGAAGAAGATTGCAGCAAGTGTGACACACTTCTTGCAAACAAAAGCAACAAGCCTATAATAAATGCAAGCATCTACGAGCAACAACAAGAGATTCATCAGTATACAACATCTTATCTGCAAGAAGTAGTAAATAACATATAACGCCACCGAATCCACAACATACTTATACAAGTGGACAGAAAACATTCGTAGGCCCTTAAATGAAATCTTGGGCATTGCTAAATGAAATCGCTAACACAATTGATCATATTTAAATATGTTTAAATGCCCCTTATGTATTAAATATGATCCATTAAATTGAAATACACCCCTGCATGTGCTCCGACAAACCTATTAAAGTTACAAACACAAATGTTCGAGAATGTTGCGCAGGGTCAAATGCTACCACCTGCATGTGCTCCGATCGTTGTATATGATTCCTAAATCTAACGATTCGAGAATGTTGCGCGGGCCAAATACTCAAGTTTCATCCTCCTCGAAAGTGGAGTCGACATGACTTAAATTATAAAATACCTCCCAAATTCCTACAAAATAAAAGTGACTTTAACGTCACCCCGATGATGGCTGCGTTGACAGGAAATCTTAATCGGAGGGGTCAAATCTCAAAACCAATAAAAGTCTGAATTCATAAAATAAAATTCATCACCTAAAAAACCTAAAACTAAAACCCATCCACCTCCCGCAATCGTTTGTCGGGGGTGATAAATTTGAAATTAACCTCAGCTTATAAAGAGCGAATGCGTGTCGAGTGTATCGCTAAGGTTCATCCTCAAATAGTCTCTTGCCAGCAGGGACGTAGCACGTGCCCTCTGATCGGGTGGTTTTGCCGCAAAATGGCACCATTATATTATGATCACGGCCAAAGCCCGTATGTTCCCTAAAGGCTTCAAACCATAGAACAATGAATCATAGGATATATTCGATAGGCACAAAGCCCTCTGTCAGCTAAGGTGGATTCAGATTTATCCCCTTAGATAAACACCAACCCATGTCTACAAGGTATTCTTGGACGAAGCAACCCATGGCTGCTGATAAAGTACCTTCTGTCAGGTTGGGTCGACTACCTCCTTTGACTAAGTAGAACAGGGATCATGACAGCCCGGGACGACGAAATCATGGGATCTTGATCGGGCTCGTCTTCATTCCCCCCACCACTAGTTTTAAGTTCATGGTGATAAATTTTAAATCATAAAACAAAATTCAAACCTTAAAACTGTTGCTATTATTCGCTAGATTCATAACATATGCGATCTCTTTAACAACTAGCCTTAATCGAAAGTTCTCTCTTGTTATCAGGAGGGGTAATTAACTATAGGGGCTTGCGCCTATAGGAAATCAGAACTCAGATAAAAAAGTCCTCACAAAATGAGGGCGAAATCTCTGGGTAGTATTTTATCTAAAACCCAATCTGCCTTCTGAAAATTCACCCGGAACCTAAACTTGTGAAAATTCTCCGCCATCATCTAATAAGAAAAGAGGCCGATGGCGCGGAGAGGCCGAGGTACCAAATTGAATTTTCGGAGCCCACAATTACTACTAAAATTACACTCCATATATTCTGTTTTAGATCTACTCAAGCGAAAACCTTTAGACTCTAAGGTTAACCTCCATAATTCAAGTTTGCCTTCAACTCCCTCTCTAGTCTTATCAACAAGAAGAATATCATCAGCAAAATGCATACACCAATGTACATCCTCTTGCAAATGTCTAATGAGAATATCCATGACTAAAGCAAAAAGATATGGGCTTAAGGCTGATCCTTGATGTAATCCAACCGAAATAGGAAAATACTTGGTCAAACCACCTTGTGTTTGAACACAAGTAATAGCTCCTACATACATATCTTTAATGATTTGAATAAGAAATCAAAGCATCTTACACCAATAAATCAACCTAAAATGTAATCATAATACTGGAGAACAAAATCCCTACTTAATAGTATCATCATGATATGCACGTTTTTAAATAAATAGGTTAAAAAGAAAATGCAACGCAAATTCATAATGCTCATCTTAACGTCTACTTTATGGGCTTCTAATGACCATACACTTGTAGATTTTCTCAAAATTGTTTGATTTGGAAAAAAATTGACTCCACTGAATTGAACATTTGATGTTTGTTATGCTTCTTAGATGATAATCAATGAATCATCACAATGGGTTTGTCACACCAACAACATATAAGATGCCTTTGATAAACTAATGTATAAGATGCCTTTGATATCTATCATCAGCCGTTATCTCATCATTTATAATAAGCTTTAGGAGCAAGCTGGGTAGATCTATCAAATAAAATGTTTAATGTGAATTCAAAAGGAACTGATTATAAGAGAGAAGAGTTCACGGAACTCATAAGTCTTAAAACAATGTCAAATCGAATACATTGAAGGCTAAATTGATATTATATTTTTTTGAATTTTTATTTTGTAAGAATTCTTCTCAATTTACCACAAAAATATTATATCACCCACCTCTTATGTAGCTAATTTCTTCATGGGTCCTTTAGGAGATCTTCGAGGATGTCTCTTATTTACCTTAATAATAGACTAGTGTTTTCTAAGCGTTAAGCATAATGTGATGCACAAGGGTTTCTTTTTTGCTTCAATGCGCAAAGACAAACAACGCTTTACAAAGTAGACTGTTCTCAACTTGTATAACATATATGCATATAATACTTATTTGATTAGCTAAATTTAGATCAAATTAGATAACAATTTTGAGCAAATACAATGCTACGCTTGATAATAGTAATATTTCAACTATTTGAAAGTAAAAATAAAAAATCAAAGACAAAAATAATAAAGTGATGAAATATTTCTTAATAATCAGGAGCATTTGCGGGATTGAGTGAACACTAGAAATCGAAAGGCGAAAGTAGTGTGAAGCAAGAGAGTGTGTGAAGATGAATTGTCGAGAAACATTCTCGGGAAGAATCTTCTAAGTGAGAAGCTACTTGTGCTAGTGGCGAAAATCAGTTAGATTAAAAAAAATTGTCATGCAAGCGTTATGTTGTGAGCTTGTGTTACACAGACAGATGCGTAGGGCCAATGCAACACTTCACTCCTGCATATTATGTTTATGCTGTACAAACGATTGTGCAAGTTCACTAGGTCTTAATAAGAAGTTCAACTACGTCTATGGGTTTTCTTGGTTGATATGGTATGACAAATTCTAGTTGACTTGTTCTGCAAACTTATTAATAGATGAATTGTATGCAAGCTATTTATAAATTGTATCAAATACTAACTGGATGCATGTTACTTTTTCAGACAACATAACATATTACCCGAACACTTCTATTAACAATCTTAGTTTGTAGATGAATTTGTGGTTGATGGACAATTGAAATTTTTTGTTAGATTACTATTTTCTTTCACAAATTCTTCAAAAACAATTCATGAGTTTACATCTTTATTAGCTATAATGTTTAGTTAAATTATGTAATTTAACCACTTCATTAAAACATGATTGTGCCATGTGATGCATCTTCAATCTTATTAGAAGATAGGGTGATACTCATGATTACAACAACAACAACAAGCCTTTATCCCACTAGTGGCATCAGCTGAATGAATATTTTTTCTCTATTTTGTCCTATTAAGAGTCAAATTCTCATTTTCATATAATAAAAAAATGTTATTTTAAAGACTTTCTAACCAAGTATTTTTAGGTCTACATCTACTTTAACATAGGTTGGATCTAATACATATACTCTTGTAACAGGATCATCGGAAGGTTGACGTTTTATGTGACTCTTTTGAGGTGACTTTTTTAATGACTTGGTTACCCAATGTCACAATCCCACCACTAGATCTATTACTATTACAATTATTTTCTATTTATTGTGTTTTAGACTACTCAAATTAAAACCTTTAGACTATAAGGTTGGCCTTTTTCCTTCAATTTCATCTGCAGTCTTATCAATAAGAAGAATATCATTAGCAAAAAGCATAAATCAAGGTGCATCCTCTTGCAAATGTCTAGTAAGAACATCCATGACTAAAACAAAAAGATATGGGCTTAATGCTGATTCTTGATGTAATCCAGTTGAACTAGTAAAATACTTGGTCAAACCACTTTTTGTTTGAACACTAGTAGCAACTCATATATACGTACCCTTAATGACTTGAATTGACTTGAATATAAGCATTATTAAATTTTTTTAGAACTCTCCTGAGCACTTGTGACTTTATCATATCTTTCTCTGAATCAATAAATATCATATGGAAATCCTCCTTGCTCTCTCTATACTTCTCCATCAAACCTCTTAGCAAATGTGTAGCTTCTATAGTACACCTACTCAACATGAAATTAAATTGATTTTGAGAAACATTTGTATCACGTTGTAACCTATGCTCAATTACTCTCTCTCATAATATTAATGTATGATATATTAATTTAATTCCCCTATATTTTGTACTATTGTACCTCATCTCTATTCTTAAAAATAGAAATTAAAATATTCTTTTTCCACTCATCTGACATATTTTTGTTCTTCTAAACAATATTATAGAGTTTAGCAAGTGAAGAAATCCTTGATCTCCTAAATATTTTCACACTTCTATTGGAATATCATCAGGTTTAAATATCTTAGATCTTTTGCACAAAACATTGTGACATAGATATTGATATAACATCTATAGTTGATATTGGATAGTTAAAACTGACTAATATCTTTAGAGCTTTGGATGGTAGGAGCATATCATTGAGGTTTAAAGGCAAAATTTTCAAACCTTAATGATGCTTGCGATGTTGTATGGATTGTAATGTTGGCTATAAAGAAATTATTGATATTAAGTTGCTTGTGTATAAGTGAGAGCGTTAAGATGGATGTGTGATAAAACTAGCGATGAGAAATTAAGTAGTGATTATATTATTAGAGGAAATGTTGAAGAAACATCTATTAAGAATAAGCTGTCTGTGCAATGAAGGGTAGAAAAATGCTCTCGTTAGATAAATTGATAAAAGTAGTATTAGATAATTATGAGATAAAATGTTTAGATTTTAGATTTCTTGAACATAAGTTGTTTGAAATGATTTACTAAAAAAAGGATTAGCACCTAAGTAAAAGCTTAATACGACTAAATGAAAATGAGGATTCATTACGCCCCCAAGTAGTTGCGATATAAGACTAATGATGATGACGAGGGCATTTTAACAAACCAAAAATTACGAATTCTAGTTTACTTGGCAATGAGAAACCGAATGGATCTATGCTTTTATTTTTGTATTTTCAAGCCATTTACCTGATGTTCTTAACCATAGATTATTGATGTTTGTAGCTAATTCCAATGCACTAAAGGTTAGCTGCGAGCTTCTTCGGATCTTTGTCACGGGTGAGATGGAACTATCTTTAGATAGAGTTCTGTTTAATATTTTATTGAGCTATTAAAGCCAGTCTTGATATTAAGTTTATCACTGCAAACGATTTTTCCTTCTTTCACAGAGGCTGTAGAACGAGCTGCAATAATCGCTGAAGCAGAGGGCAACGGTAAAATTGAAGCCACACATTTAGAGAGGATACTTCCACAGCTGCTATTAGATTTCTGACCATGCATAAAAATCCGTGGTAGAAGTTGTGCGAGTCTTTAGCCCTTCCAAAGTTTTTGTATCAGTAATTCTGTTAAAGCTGTTTAATTTATGTTAAGATAAGTCTTTTATATAAATAATAAATTAAAAATTATATTAAACTCATCTTGAAATTCATTATAACTCAATTTTCTTCCTTCTGTTAAGGCTGAGCTTGTAATTCCTCAAGGTTGCAACTTGCTATTAATGATCTACAAAGTGTTTTTTTTTTTGGTATAATCTGGAGGGAATTGATGAAGGATTTATCTGCTAGATTATTTTTGAAAGGATAAACTTATATGACTAGTAGTCAGGCCAAAAGCGCTATCTGGGCTAGGCTTCTTCAAATTAGTGTTGTAATCAAAGCGACTATACCTATATGTATGATATTAGCTAAAAACTTATCAGTGTGGTTTTGGTAGCTCATCTTAGGGCTCATTCCAAGCTTCCTGACCCTTAGCTATACTAATTTTATTAAGATAAGGACCAGCTAATAATGTATCTAACCAAGCTTTCCACTTCCAATATCAAAATCTAAAACTGCATTAGCTAAAAAATAAAGGGAGCCTTTTGAAAACTCACCTCGGAGCTAACAGAAACTGAGCTGAATGCGGCGGGTAACTCCTACAGTAAATCAACTTAGGTGTTTTACAGGCTTCGGAAATTTCAAACTAAACTGTTCATCGATTGGCCTGATTGAACTTGCTAGGCTGCTAAGCAGCATCATAAGATTTATACCGGGGAAAAAAAAAAGTTCGTGGCTTGATCAAATAATAATTTTAAATATACACAATATAGGTTTTTGCTTGTGGTCGATTAATACAATTAGTAATGAACGCTTAATCGACTGAAAAATGTGATTGTCATAATGTACATATAAATTTTGGTTAAAAATAAAAGACGAACGATTTTAATTACGATATAAGCGAGAATTATCTTTTTTTTTTTTTTTTTTTTGAGAATTAAAGAACAACATTTGGATTCACATGTACAAGACTCAGATTTAAAATCTATTAGTTGATAGTTAAAATATAAGATCTCTTAGTTGTGGTTAAAACATCTAATCAACAGATAAAAAAATCTGCGTAAAAGCGAGAATTGAGTCTAGAGAAATCATTAGATGTGGACACCAGACATAGAGATACGTCTAGACTCCAATAAAATATTGATGCGTGGAGTGGACACTTAGATATTCAATTGGATCTATTTTTTTATTTTATATTTTTAATGTGTCCGTGAAATTTTAAGTCAAGCGCATCAAAGCGCAGGTAAAGTGCAGGTAAAACACAGTCAAAGCGTAGTAAAAAAGAGCAACAAAAGAATAGTCGAAGCGTAACTAAAGCACATGTAAAATGTAAGTAAAGCGCATAAAAAAAGTACAACTAAAGCGCACTCCATGTGTCGAGCTATTATTCTGTGCAGACACCAGACGGTTTTCCCGTCCGGTTATGCTTAGGTACCGAGCACGGTAACGAGCTCGACGCCGAACGCGGTACATTTTTGGGTGATGTGACACATTTTTATTGGTCTCCGGACCCCATCCAAACTCTACATAGAATAATTTTTCCTACATGTCACATTTTAAACGAATGTCCGAATATATCTCTATATCTAAATTTCGCACCTAATAATTTTTCGAATAGAAGCAAACAAACAAAGTGCCAATTTAGCTTCTTGCTGGTTAGCAGCGCTTCGCGAGTTGTCAACTGTCAGGCTTTTTACCCCGCTAGTTTCCTCCTCGCCCAGTTGTCTTATTATTACGGCAGACCAATGTTAAGAACAAAATATGGGCCCCGCTCTGACTAATTATGCTTATCCATACGTGTACAAGATCATTGCCAAAATTTGTCGATCAGTGTTCTAAGCCGTTTCACCAGTAATCTGACCGATAAATGAGTTGTTCGACTGCTCCCACCTCGCCTGGGAGGTAAGTCACAGTCTCACTGAGATAAAGCTAAATGGCGTTAATGTCTTCTTTGTTTCGCAGAACACTACTTCAACGGCCTCAATGCCGAAACCCTAAACATACAAATTCACGGCGATGGGCGTCCTCATCGCCGACATCGCCGGAGGGGAAGGAAGGAAGGACTATTGAGAAGATATTGGTGGCAAACCGTGGGGAAATCGCTTGCCGAATCATGAGGACGGCGAGGAGGCTTGGAATCCGGACAGTCGCGGTGTTTAGCGACGCTGATCGTGGCGCTCTCCACGTGGATTATGCCGACGAGGCCATACGGATTGGGCCGCCTCCTGCACGCTCTAGCTATCTCAATGCATCGGCTATTATTGAGGCCGCACATCGAACTGGAGCTCAGGTTGTTAAATCTTTTCTTCTCTAGTTTTGTTTTGCCATCTCACTCTGTACTAGTTTTTTTTTTTTTTTTTTTTGCGCTAATTTTGGGACAAATGTCGCAAGTGATTAAACTTATGCGTTTTTATTTGGCGATAAGTAGGCCTTAATTTCGAAGCTGGAAAGAGGATAGGTTATATAAATCAGACAAGTTAGCTATGCAATGTATGGGTTATCGCTCGGCCTAACAGCGTCAAGTTGGAAGCGGAATGTAGTCATCTGTTTGGTGCTGTGAAATATTAGCAGACGTTTCCTTAATTAAGGAAGGAAGATTAGAGATTTGAAAGAGGAAGGTCCAAGCCAGACCATGCGAGAGTCTTGTATTCAACCTTTATAGAAGATCTTGTGACAACGGGTTATTTCTTGATGCACCAAGAAGAGTGGTGCCTAAGAAGGCACATTATTCCTTGGCAGATTTGAGATCGTCTTGGTTTCCTGCCTAGTTGGTGTTAGAGTTGGAACTTAGTTGGCGCTATCTTGGAGAAATGGGTATGCCATAATATAGGCTCCCTTTAAGGTTTGGGAGTAGGCATTCAAGTTGCTGAAAGTGAAGGTTAAGTGGCTTGTGCAGATGCTGGCATAAGCGTTCACTATAAATGTGATGTCCTAGCAGATTTTTGTTTGGTACTGGAGAGATCTGACCAAGTGGCGTTTAGGTAGACAGCTTGATAGGTTGCTGTTGAGGAAATTTTGGTGGCAAATGATTGGAGATGGGATTGCAAGAAGTCATGTTAGCGCGATGAAGTATGCCAAGTACGTATTTGGTTTGGCTTAAATGGATACCTTGGGTTGTGAAGAGAGCTTGTATGCCAAGGAAATCGGAAAACTATCCAAGATGCAACATATGGAATGCATGTTGTAGTGTGTTGATGAAGTTAACGATGGCTTTGGCATTCGTTCCTATGATAAGCTGGTCATGAACATAAATTAGAATATAAATGTGTGTGGTTTTGTATTTGTACAACATCAGAGAAGAATCTACTGAACTAGCCTTGTGAGCATGGCAAGCCACTGTCTTGGAGCTTGTTTGAGATTGTGTATGGCCTTTTTGAGGAGAAAAATGTGGTTCGGAATTTGAGGATCTTGGAAGCCTTGCAATTGAGCAATGTAGATGTTTTCATCAAGTTTGCCATGTAAGAATATGTTGGAGATGTGTAATTGATGGATTGACCATGTGTGCGTGAGAGAAACCATGAGGAGAATGCAACTAGGGGGTATTTTGGCTATTGAACTAAATGTTTTAGTGTAGTTGTGGTCGTATTTATGTTTGTACGCTTGAGCAATTTGGTGTATTTTATGACGAGTTATTATTTCATTTGAGTTGTATTTGGTCTATTAGTCCTATTTGCTATCTAGAATATTTTGGTTAGGATATGAGGCATTTGTTGGAGGGTAAGGAACTTTTTTTACATGGCCTTGCGCTAATTAGGATCTCAAATGATTAAGGAGTAGTTGGTTGGATAATGCATGATTGTGCTATGGGAGAGTTTGAATGGTTGCTTTGGTTGGAGGTGGCCACTTTTTAATTTTTGATCATTTGGTGGTGGATGGGTGTCGGCTGTAAAATAGGTGATGGAGTTGCTTGTTATGGAGATTAGTTTGGTGGGAAGGTGTAAGGTGAGTTGGGTGGTGGTGTAGTAGGGAAGGATGGGCTACATGATTGTGGTGACATTACAGATTGTCTAGAGGGTGGGGGCGTTTAAGTTGGAGAAGTGAAGGTTTTCTACATAAATGGTTTGTGGGGTTGCAGATATTAGAGAGTGGATCCGTTAAAAGAGGAGGTGAGGTGGTGTTGGTTATTTGAGAAGTACTCTAGTTGAACTCTTGCCTCTTGGATACCAAGGTTTTGTGTGTCGCCTTCGTCGCCGTCTACCATTGCCTCCTCTATTATCGTGCAGCTAAGGAGGGGAAATGTTGTGCTTTATAAACAGGTGCTTGAAGACCCGTGACTGCCTTCTTGGCAGGAGGGGAATGAAATTTTGTCACCTGACACCTACCGTGTTTGCCTTTCTTGGTAGGAGGGAAGGTTTAGTACCTCGATGCAGCCCCCTATGCTGAGATGATGTCGGGGTGCTGTTGAAATTTACAACAAAAACTCATGACTTGAAAAAATTTAAAGAAATTGAAATCTATCTAAATTCCTAAGTTAACAAGATATAAAATGTACGCCATCGTAGGTTCTAAACATTGGAAAACCAAGATGAACTGAAAATTAGAACTTAGCAAAATAGAACTTGTAGGAGAACTAGTTGCTCACCAACAAGCAGGAAACAAACTTTCCTCTCTTAGCTCTTGACTCGCACACTCCTAAACCCCCCACCAACACTTTGCAAAAATAAAATGTGAAAAATGAACTGAGGCCCCCTCCTATTTATAACATAAAATTCAAATCATTTGTGAGCCCCACCAGCCTAGGATCCCTTTGCTAAAAGATAGGGAAGGAACGTCTGCGGACCCCACCAGCTTAGGATCCATGTTTAAAAATATGTCAAGATGACATTTTAAGGCTCCAACTTTGGATTCCCCGAGTATTCATCGAGTAAAATACATGCATAAATACACCTGAATATAAGCGATAATTATCCTAAAAAGGGGAAGGAGTAAAAGTAAACATTATTTACTTTTCTACATAAATATATTTACATTAAGGGTTATTATGTAGGACTCCCCGTATATTCCCGATAATTATTCTAGTTAAATGCTTCATAATAAGATGGGAAGCATTAATCACATTGTAAGTCACCGGTGCACATGTGCTTCAGGTAGCGTGCACGCCAACTATTAAGGTTAGGAGACTTGTACGTGCCCCGTGAATATGCGTACACCCTGTGAACTTTTGTCTTTGAAAAAAAAACAAAATAGTACACTGGTGCATGTTACGGACGGTATGACATTCTCATTCAAGTGTGTGAGATGTGTCAAATCACCAAAAAGAAATGTCTTCTACACGCTCTTGATCGTATAGTGCAAATGCTTTCACTCCATATAAGTGCACTATACGAGCACACTATGTGGTATGTATGTATACTGCCAATCATATGGGTGCGCTGCATAATATCTATGCATACTATTGATCATACAAATACATCTTGCAAATATACTAACAGTCATGCAAAGATAGCATGCATTTATACTGAACAAGCATAAAATGCATCAAATATTGTGCAAGCACGTGATGTAACATACCAATTATACAAATGCACTATTTAACTATGTATGTGCATTATGTCAATGTACCTTACAAATGTATTATGCATATCCTATAAACATACCAATTATCATGTAGACATATTATACTTATCAAGCAAATATATTATACATCACTTATATATACATCATATCAATCCTCTAGGTGCATTATGTTGATCATGCAAATACACATGCAAATACACAAATACACATATAAACATGTAAATACATTAGGCATATATATTGTCCCACACTCAGGTACATCATATCCATGCTCTATATTACATGCAAATATATTATGTGCATGTACTATACAACATATAAATGTAGCAGGCATACACGCCAGACAATATACAAATGAACTATGTGTGCATCATAAAGTGATGTGCAAACATATCATCATCATGTAAATGCATCACTTGCATCATATACACACATTAATACATAATACGAAATGCACTGAAAAGTTGCTATCTATATGGGCCTCGACGAGCCTGACATATACACCTGCGTCTAAGGATATTGCGCGGGCCAAAAGTGAACTTAGGTTCAAGTCTGATCCTCCTTTTTGAATGGACTGGAGTTGACATGCCTTGAACTACCGAACAAATACATGGTCGCAGTGCCGATCAGAGTATTTGATTTTATACGTTCATATTAATTCTTCGAGGTCTATTATAAGTGTTCACTACTAAAAACATAAACTCTCGGGATCGTAAATCAATCAGACAATTTGAATTTTATATGCTCATATTAAGCCTTCAAGGTCTTTTATAAAGAAAATTCACTCATCAAATACATGCTTTCGGTTCTGATATGTATACGATAGTTCCTAAAATTAGAAGCTGAACCCGATCCTTTGTTGACAATAAAAAAGAGTCGTCAATGTTGAAATATTGAAACAAAGTTACCAAAAATCACCCCGATGATGGCTGTGTTGATAGAAATTTCAACCGGAGAGGACCTTATATTTCACAATACTCATGAACCATAATGAAAATACAAGTCTTTTGAAGTGATTGCAAAATCACCCTAATGATGACCGTCTTGACAGAAATTTCAACCAGAGGGAACCCTATATTTCAAAATACTAATGAACCCTAATGAAAATACAAGTCTTTTGAAGCGATTGCAAAATCACATCGATAATGGCCGTGTTGACATAAATTTCAACCATAGGGGACCCTATATTTCAAAATACTCATGAACCTTAATGAAAATTCAAGTTTTTTGAAGTGATTGCAAAATCACCTCGATGATGGCTGTGTTGACAGATATACCGGAGGGGACCCTATATTTCAAAATACTCATGAACCCTAATAAAAATACAAGTCTTTTGAAGCGATTGCAAAACCACCCTGATGATGACCGTGTTGAATGTAAATCTCAATCGGAGGGGTTAACTTTGAAAAACCTATCAAAGATTCAAAACTCTATATTTATGAAAGATGTCAATATTTAAAATTGAAATTAATCATCAAATGCTTAAAGCAAAATATTCATCCAGTATCCACAAATGTTTGTCGAGGTGGACAAGTTTTAAAGTTACTTCAGCTCACAAAGAGCAAATATCTAGTCGAGAATATCATTAGGATTCATTCTCAAATTATCTCTTGCTGGTAAAGACGTGATGCATGTCCTCTAATCGGTGGTTTCTCCGTCAAATGACACCACAGATAAACAGTTGTTATCGGGACACTCTGACTTGGTAGTTTTACTGACAAATTGTACTACTAAATTACAGTTATGTTCAGAGCCCGTATGTTCCCCAATGGCTTTAAACCGTTGAGTAATGTATCAATAGGGTATAATCTATAGGGCATAAAGTCCTTTGTTAGTTAGGGCGGACTCAAATGTCCCCTTAGACAAACATTTATCTCAAGTCTATAAGGTACCCTTGGATGAAGCAATCCATGATTGCCGACAATGATCCTTCAGTCAGGTTGGGTCGACTATCTCCTTTAAATAATTAGACTAGAGATCATGTGACCCGGGACGATGGAACCATGGGATCTTGATCAGGTTCATCATCGTTCCCCCACCATCCGTTTTGAGTGCACAGTGATAAAACTTCAATTTTCGATATTTAATTCTGCTGCTAATATACACTAGATACTATGTATCTGTTCAACGACTAGCTTTAATCGAAAGTTCTTTTTCGTCATCTGGAGGGGTAATTAGCTACAGGGGCTTGCGCTTATAGGAAATCAGAACTCAGATCATAAAGTCCTCGCAAAATGAGGGCAAAATATCTGGGTAGTGTCTTATCTAAAACCCAATCTGCCATTTGAAAATTTACCTCAATATTTAAACTCGTTAAAACTCACCTCAACAACACGAAAAAGAAAGAGGTCGCAGAGAGGCTGGGGCGCGAATCTTCGGAGCTCACAAGGGGCGAGCTTACTTTTCATATCTTACTCAATTTCAGTCTCCTTTTGAAGATGAGGTTTGGTGAAATAGAGTTTTTGTTCATTATAAATAACATCAACATATACAAGGGTTTTCTTGATGGAGGGGTGATGATATTTATAACATTTATGGATGGATAAATATCCAACAATGATATATTTGAATGCTCTTGGATCTATTTTTTTTATAATTTGATTGTGAATGTGAAACGGCGGCCTCCCGATGACCCGGTTAGGAAAGTAGAGGTCTTAGATTTGACTTATGTTAAGAAAGGTAGAGGTAGACCTAAAAAGACTTGGTTAGAAAATATTAAAAATGATCTTTCTTTATTAGATTTAAACGAGAATTTGACTTTTAACAGGACACAATGGAGAAAAAGGATTCATGTAGCCGACCCCACGTAGTGGGATAAAGGCTTGATGTTGTTGTTGTTGTTGTTGATTGTGAATGTGAACATAGGTAGTGCATCTCAAAATTTTGGGTGTAAGGTTATTATGGGTTCGAAATTCAGGATAAAAGATAATAGAATATCCATTGGTGTTTTTAGTTCTAAGGTTTTTGAAGGCAGTCGGTTTATGAGATATGTGGCAGTTAGAATGGCTTTCTCTCAGTAGGATTTGTGTACATTGTGGTGGAATAAAAGTGTACGGGTGGAGGCTAGATGATGACCATTCTTTATTTCTGTAACCCTATTTTATTGTGGGGTGTGAATGCATGAAGTCTCATAAATGATACATTCTTTTTGAAAGAAGAAGGATAGGGTTTGATTAAAGTAATCTTTAGCGTTGTTGGAATGAAGTCTTCTTATTTTTACCCCAAATTGGTTCTGAATCATGGTTTAAAAAATGGGAAGGATAGTGCTAATATCGGATTTATTTTTGAGGAGAAAGATCCAAGAATTTCGAGTGCAGTCATTAATGAAGGATACAAATCATTGGGCCCCTGAGATGTTAAGAATTTTTTAGGGTCCCTATATATCATTATGAATAAGGTAAAATGGAATATAATATATTTTTGTTTGAAAAAGAAACTCGTTTATGCTTTATTAACTCAGGTTTCACAATGAAAAGATTCACTTTCCAATTTATAAAAAACTTTTGGATAAATATTTTTTAAGACATCAAAAGATGAATGTTCTAATCTAAATTGATGAAGTCAAATAGTAAATTTTTTTATTAAATATGGATAACATAAAAGCCATTATTGATAATATTGTATTTGTTCAACTCTTCCAGGTAGTACAATCCATCTCTCTCCTTAGCAAATCCAATATTCTTCCCTGATCTGTTATCCTGAAATAAGCAACAAGTAGGGTTAAATAAGACTTGTTGACAATTATGACCACTGGTAAGTTTTTGTATGGAGGTTAGGTTTGTGAATAATTGAGGTTTGTTTAACACATTTTTGAGAGTGAGGGAGGGAGATAAGAGTATATCTCCTTGGCCTGTTACTGTGGTAAGAGAACAATCAGTAGTAATGATTTTTTTTATCACTCAGGCAAAGAGTATAGTTGATGAAGTCGGTGGTGGAGTGTGTCATGTGATTTGTGGCTCCTGAGTCAGTGATCCATAAACCTTTCAAATACAATATTGTTAGCTTGTGATGTCCCATTTTGTCCACTTCTTATTTAGAGGCTTTTCATATAACTTCCAGCATGTCTCCTTTGTATGTCTTGATTTCTTGCAATAGTTGAACCAATGGGAGTCTTTGTCTTTAGGTTTTGAGGAATCCTTATCTTTTTTTCTTCATTGACGCCTCTTTGATTATCATCATTGCTGAACCTTCAACAACCTTTGGCTCTAGCATTACCCCTTATCGGCTTTCCTTAGCATAAATGAGAGAAATGGTCTCATTTAATGAATGTGTCTCTTCTTTGTCAAGGATCCGAACTCTAACTTGATTAAACTCTGCATTTAATACTGCAAGAAAGTCATACACTCTATCTTTTTAAATAAATTTTCAGGATAGCAGTATCTTTTGAACATTTGGTCTCTATGGGTCTGTAGTGATCAATTTTTGCCACTAGCTTTGAAGGAGAGTGATATATTTTATTACAATCTTGCTTCCTTGTTTTGTGCTTCCCACATTGGCCTTAATTTTGAAAATTGGGGTAGCATCCAGAGCTTTTGAGAAGGTTTACCTGGTGTCATCCTATATGTCTTTTGTAGTAGATAGGAACATAAAATTATCACTAATTTCTAGAGTCATGAAATTTCACAACCATGACATAATCATGAAGTGATGTAAGCAAACTAGAAAGAAAAGTCAAGTTGGAGAACACAAGGACAATATGAAATCAAACTCGATTCACTTTAACTTGCAAATATCCAAACAAACATCCGGATAAACGAAAAGTCAAATCAAACGAAATAAAATAATAACATAAAAATGCTATCCTCAGAACAACTGGCAAGCGGTTTCCTCACATGCAACGAGAGTAGGAAGATATATAAAAATAGTGCTTAGGCTTGCAAACCGAGGGTCCACCACTGCAAAAGGTTCCAACGTCCTACCAAACTCCTTCGGCAAATGTCTCTCAAAAATCAACCAACAAACAACTTCCAAATGCTCTAGAAGAAGGATACATGTGGAGTGGAACTTGAGTATAGAAGAAGAGATTAGAAGCCAAGACGAAATAGAGAGGAGGAAAGGGGGTGGAACAAGCTCTCAAGCTTTTCCAAGAGAAGAAACCCTCAGGGTTTTAGTAGAGACTTTGCCCAAATATTCAACAACCTTTTTCATTCCAAAACATCTCCAATTTATAAGCAAAAGAAAGAAGCCAAACAACCATAACACCTCCAACCAAAACCAATCAGGTTTGGGGAAATGAAAGGCCAAAAGACACCACAACAGCCCCCCAAATTCTGCACAGAAAGCAGGAAGAAAAGCCACGGGAAACTCAGCCAGGGAGCCATGGGAAAGCAGCTAGAGAGGGACCCGAGGAGCCAACACAGGAAACGGGGCAGAGGGGTCACAGGAAAGCAGCCAGGGAGAAAACCGAAAAGACAACCAGCTCACAACAATTACTCCCAAGGAAGAAACCAAAGAGACACAAGAATGGGAAGAAACAAGCTCCACTCCACATACCTTTATGAATTTATGAGCTAGGAAGTGCAATTACTCCTTCAAATAATGAGCTAAACTTCAGCTCAAGCATTAATGAGCTAGCACAAGTAGAACCCAACTTTTTAGCTCAAACCCAAGCCTTGCCATGCCCAAGCACATCCTACCATGATCATTGGATGTTCTCTATCATTGGATAGCATTTAAAAAAAATATAAAACACAACTAATATTGTTCACATTACATCAAAATAAAATAAGACAAAATATAAATGTATCAATTCCCCCCTGGTGGGAGAATCTCATCTCCTGATGAGAAAGCTTCCACAATCTTTTTATAAAGATCTGGATGACGTTTCTTCAACTCATTGGCATCCATCCAAGTACAGTCTGTCAAAGGACGATTCTTCCATTTTGCCAAAAACCTCATGTGCTCGCCATATCTAGTTTTAGTAACTTTGACATCAATAACATCTTCAACCTGTTCATTATTATTTAAAACTGAAGTGGAAAGTGGTAAAGTTTCAATTTCCACATGATTTTCAGAATTTCCTTCATACAAAGAAAGGTTAGAAACATTAAACAGGGAGAAGTGCCAACAGTAATAGGAAGATCCAAGAGATGAGCATTTGAGCCCAATTTTTTTAGAACACGAAAAGGCCCAAATTTCTTCCTGCTTAATTTTCCAAAAGTGCCAACAGGAAATCTTTGGCGACGAAAGTAAGCCATAACCAAATCTCCCTCATTAAAATAAACTTCCCTTCGATGTTTATCAGCATCAGATTTGTACTTAACATTAGCCATTCGGAGTTTTTCAAGGATTTGCTGTTGGACAGTTTTGATATGGTCAAAAGTTTCAGAAGCTTCAACACTAATTTTATTTGGCAAAGACAAACAATTTCTATCTAAAATGTGAGATATAGGCTGACCATAAATGATTTCAAATGAAGTTTTACCAGTGGAGCGATTAACAGAATTATTGTATGCAAATTCAGCTTGGGGCAAAATCAAATCCCATTGGGATGGTTTTTCTCCAGCAAGGCATCTCAGTAAATTTTCTAAACTTCGATTGACAACTTCTGTTTGCCCATCAGTTTGTGGATGATATGCATTGCTAAATTGAAGAGTAGTTCCTAATTTTGCCTAAATTGTTCTCCAAAAATGACTCAAAAATCTAGTATCTCTATCAGAAGTAAAAGTGCGAGGAATACCATGAAGACGAACAATTTCTTTAAAGAACAAGTCAGCAATATATGAGTCATCAGAAGTTTTCTTGTATGGAATAAAATGTGCCCTTTTGCTAAAGCGATCCACAACTACAAAAATAGAATCAAATTTTCTAGCAGTAACAGGTAACCCCAAAACAAAATCCATAGAGATATTCCCAAGGTTTATTTGGAATATGCAGAGGAGTATACAAACTAGTATTTTGAGAAGTTCCCTTAAAATCCTGACAGATTTTACATTGTTTTACCAGCTTAGCAATTTGTTTTCTCATATGAGGCCAGAAATATTTTTCCTCAATCAAAGCAACAATTTTTCCTTCCCCAAAATGTCCACCCAATCCTCCACTATGAAGTTCATGCACAAGTTGTTCTCTTAAAGAATTTTTCGTTATGCAAAGTCTAAATCCCTTAAACAAAAACCCTTGATGAATAACAAACTGAGCAGTAGGATCAGTTTCAGAAGCAAGACAAGGATCCCAAATACTCTTAAAATTAGGATCACTCGTATAAGTATCTTTCAAAAAATTAAAAGAAGTGATAGTTGGATAAACAGTTACCAACAAATGAGATCTCATGCTTAAAGCATCAACTACCTTAGAATGTTTCAAATCATTTGCATTTAAAAGTAATTCAGGAGTGTTTATTTTGGCAACCTTGTTATTTTTAGCAGATGAATCAGGCACATGTTTTTGAGGATAGAGAGTGAACTCTTTATTATTTTGAATCAAAGTATAAGTGTTCTTTTCTCCGTTGTGAATAGTTTTGTGATTAAATTGCCAAGGTCGACCCAACAAAATATAACAGACTTCAAGAGGCACGACATCGCAAATAACTTGATACTTAAAAGGACCCCCAATTGTTAAGTTGACAACACATTGCTTTGTGATTGGAACCTCACCCCCTTTCTTAAACCAAGAGATTTTATAAGATTTGGCAAGTGATTTGGATTTAATCTTAAGCTTGTCAACCATTTTTTGAGAAACAAAGTTTCCAGAACTCCCACTATCTATCATAAGAGTGCAAATTTTTCCTTCGACCGTGCAAGTTGTCTTGAATATGTTTCTCCTAAGCCACCTATCCCCATTGTCAATTCTAGTTGTTAAGACTTGTCGTATTACCAAAAGCTCTTCACCTTCATCTCCCTCAACATCAATTTTTTCTATTTCAATGTCATTTTCAGGTTTAGATTCGTTTTCTTCTTCTTCCCCCATTTCTTCATCGTTTTCAATGAAATTGTTTCTTGGTGGGTTATTTTTTCTACAAGTTGTAGAAAGATGACCATAAAGCCCACATTTATAGCATGACCCAATTAATCTAGGTTGTTCAGAAGGTTTAGATCCCATAATTCCCTTTCCTTTATCCGCATTTTGATTTTCAAAAGACTTAACTTTCACACCCGATCTTCCCACAGAAGTTTGAGATTGATTTTTAACCCCGCTAGTTAGTCTTCGTTTATATGTTTCCGTTATCTTGTTGTGACCTCTTTCCCTTTGATGTTGCTTTTCAAGTTTTAATACCATACGATATACCTCGTCAATTTTAATTACATGTTGCAAATTTAGTTGATCTTGGATTGTCCACTTAAGACCGTTGATATACCTTGAGACAGTTTTCTCTTCAGACTCATCTAAATCATTTTTTGATTGAAGTTTGTAAAACAGTTTAGTGTATTCTTCCACAGATTGAGTTCCTTGTCGCAAATTATTAAATTCTTGAAAAAGTGTTAGTGTGTGATCAGATGGTAAGAATTTTCCCCTCATTTTTTCTTTCATTCATTCGTTCCCAGTTTTGTATTTTCTCTTTCCCACGCCTAAGTCTGTTATTTTGTAAGTTTTTCCACCACGTAAGAGTATGACCATTGAGTTTTAAACTTGCAAATTTCACTTTTCTGTTTTCAGGAATTTCTTTCCAATCAAAGAATTGATCCATTTTTTCTATCCATTCGAGGAATAGATCAGGTTGTAATTTCCCCTCAAAGTTGTGAACATCTATTTTAATCCCAAGATCCCAATTTCGTTGTCGCCTATTTTGGTTCCTAGGGACTTCTTCTTCACTTTCAGATGTTTGACCATTAGGATTATTGACATTTAAGTTAGCAAGAGTGTTAGCCATTTCGTTTATTTGATTTTGCAAATCTGCTAACTGTTGCATCATTTGTTATCAATCCCTTTGATTATTAGCCATTTTAGATTTCTAAAGAAAGAGACTCACACTAACCAAGGATTTGCAAACTTGCTCTGATACCAAATTGATGTAAGCAAACTAGAATGAAAAGCCAAGTTGGAGAACACAAGGACAATATGAAACCAAACTCGATTCACTTTAACTTGCAAACATCCAAACAGATATCCAAATAAATGAAAAGTCAAATCAAACGAAACAAAATAATAACATAAAAATGCTATCCTCAAAACAACCGGCAAGCGGTTTCCTCACATGCAACGAGAGTAGGAAGATATATAAAAATAGTGCTTAGGCTTGCAAACCGAGGGTCCACCACTGCAAAAGGGTCCAACGCCCTACCTAACTCCTCTGGCAAATGTCTCCCAAAAATCAGCCAACAAACTTCCAAATGCTCTAGAAGAAGGATACAGGTGGAGTGGAACTTGCGTACAGAAGAAGAGATTAGAAGCCAAGACGAAATAGAGAGGAGGAAAGGGGGTGGAACAAGCTCTCAAGCTTTTCCAAGAGAAGAAACCCTCAGGTTTTTAGTAGAGACTTTGCCCAAATATTCAACAACCTTTTTCATTCCAAAACATCTCCAATTTATAAGCAAAAGAAAGAAGCCAAACAGTCATAACACCTCCAACTAAAACCAATCAGGTTTGGGGAAATGAAAGGCCAAAAGACACCACAACAGCCCCCCAAATTCTGCACAGAAAGCAGGAAGAAAAGCCATGGGAAACCCAGCTAGGGAGCCACGGGAAAGTAGCCAGAGAGGGACCCGAGGAGCCAACACAGGAAACGGGGCAGAGGCGTCACGGGAAAACAGCCAGGGAGAAAATCGAAAAGACAACCAGCTCACAATAATTACTTCCAAGGAAGAAACCAAAGAGACACAAGAATGGGAAGAAACAAGCTCCACTCCACATACCTTTATGAATTTATGAGCTAGGAAGTGCAATTACTCCTCCAAATAATGAGCTAAACTTCAGCTCAAGCATTAATGAGCTAGCACCAAGTAGAACCCAACTTTTTAGCTCAAATCCAAGCCTTGCCATGCCCAAGCACATCCTATCATGATCATTGAATGTTCTCCATCATTGGATAACATTTAAAAAAAAAAACATAAAACACAACTAATATTGTTCACATTACATCGAAATATAAATGCATCATGAAGTCTGCTTCATTCCATGCCTAACAATTAGGATCTCCTTCTTTTGGTCTTACTCCAAGGAGGTGATTCATCTTTCCATCCCTCTCAAGTAGGTCTTCACAAATTGGGACCACTTCAAGTAGTTCTTCCCATTTAAGCGATAAGAAGGTTGTATAGTTTGGATATCACCTTTTCCTTGGTGTACCATAGATTCCTGTATTTGGTCAAAGCTTTGGGAAGAATTAACTTCAGACATTGCTGTGTCAAAGGATAGCAATAAAGGCTATATGCAAGATCTTGGTTAGCAATGAAGGCAGCTTAGAATTGTACCCTCTGAATTCTAGCAACAACAATGAAGGTCGATGCTTGTTGAGTAAATAAGGAGCTATAACAACTTCTGTTTGGTTAGGTCCAGACACACGAACAGGTTTCCACGGCAGGCCTGATTCACCCCCACTCCAGGTCACACGCATAAGTGGATCGGCGACTCTCCTATTTGGCTCCGTCAAAACTTCCTGTCGGCACACGATTGAAGCCTGGATGACTTCTTCCTCTCCTGTCTCCTTCCGGCTACTCACGGGACGCACGCATGAGGGCTGTTGCAAACTTCTCCTGCCCAATCGCCTCTTCTGGATGAGCCGCACATGAGGTTCTTCCGTCTACAGATTGCTTTTGCCCGATCACCTCTTCTGGATGAGCCCCACGCGCGAGTTCTTCCGCTCCATCTTCCTCTCGCGTCCCTCTTGTTTTTCAAGAGAAGCTAACAATGAAGGCACGACAGTAGGAAGGAACTTCATAATTTCGTAGGCAATGATGACTTTGATACCATGTTAAATTCAGAGAATTGGAGAGGTAAAAAGCTTAGCTTTATTGCACAAAACTATCTCTATTTATAGATATATATAAAACATTTTAATAAAGAAACAAATAATTATATAATCATGCATAATTGACCTAATATAATCCTTCCTAAATCAGTCACCCTATTATGGAGGAAGATCGGTGTGATGCAGGTGAGCATCCCACCGATCCCCATCTTGTCCGTGGGATCAAGTGCTAAGGGCCGGCTAAGATTTAACAAATGGCTTCACTAATTTACTTGTAAACTCATATGAAATTTTATTTTTCTTATTTTCTTTTTTGTTCATAAAGTGATGGTTATGGAATTTGATATTGTTCTCTCTTAACTAGGATCAAGTATTATATTAACTATCGGGTATCAAATTTTCTAATAACTTTCAGGTATTAAATGATGGTGAATAATTATAAGAATAAATAATGTTGTATGATGCTGAGCATATGCTTATTAAATCATCTAATGACTTTTAGGTGTGGCTTCTAAAATGTTCATTAAATGTTTTCTTATTTATGTCATCAAATTTTTCGATTGGTTGAAGCCTTGAACACTTGAACCTAAGCATCACATTAGTTGTTTGCATTATCTTGATGGTTTATCTTTCAATCTAGTAGTCCTTTATATTTATATACATTTTTATTATTAAATTTTAATATTTTGTGCAATGTTTAAAATAGTGCGTGTCGCACCATGCATTATGCGCTGTGGCTCTATGGGGATTTTTGTGTTATGATGTATTATTCACCATTGACAAATATGATCATATAGATATCTATGTAAAGAGATAATCGGGGAGGGACCCCTGATGTTAGAGTGAATTACCTCAAGCGGTTTATAGTTTTGAGATTGCGAAGAAAGGTTAAACGATGAGTTTTTGTGAAGTAGCATGAGGTAAATGAGTGTTTTGGAGAGGAAATGCATATTGTAGAATTGTTTCTAGCTAAAAATGAAAGCATAGAGGCTAATGGAAGTCTGAGGCTGAGATTTTAGACATCTAGAATGATTTGTGTAGTGCAAGTTGAGCTATTGGTGGAGGAGTTATTTGAGTTGAACAAATAAAGTATAGTTTGCTATTATAAGGTCCTTTAAGGAGTGGCTCTCTGATCTTTGAGTCCAAGTTGGTGTATCCCTTGGCATCATATGTGGATTGCGAGTAGGCATTTTCGTTAGATAGGCTTTGAATTGAGAGTAGATTATAGGATGGATTGCGTACGTGAAGTCTTTCAAAGCGTATAAGCTTACTAGTTTGAGTGGGTAGGATATCATATTTTCTTTGTTAAAGAGGTAGTGTAGTATATTTGGAGGATCCATCCCAAGATGAGGGGAGAGGCAGTATCAGCGGAGAGGTGTTGCTTGGAGGGTTCTATTGATGATTTGCCGTGGCGCAGGGTCTTACTCTGATGCCATGAAGAAATGGTACAAGCAAATGGAGAAGCTAGGGTATAGCATAGGACCTGGGAGATGGAGGAAGATACATTTCTTCATTATATTTCTGAATGTAGTGAAATGATGTATGTAAGCGAATTTCTTTTCTAGTTTGTTACATGGTAGAGAGGTAATGGTGGTGATTGATCAGGAGGTTACGATCTGATGGATGTTATTTTTTTGCAGTGGCAGCAAGCAGAGCATTTCCTTCTGAGGTTTATTTTGGTGCAGGTCATTTAACATGGTTGCTGGCTTCATAACAAATGCGTGGTGAAACAAAGATGGATATAGAGAATTATTCGATTAGAGAGACGATGGGATACTACCTATTAAAGATAAGTTTGTTCAAAATATCTTTATATGATTTGGGCTAGAATGGAGGGCATAGTGTGAGAAAAATAGATAAAATTGTTGCAACGAGATTAGGAAAAAAAGGGTGCATAAATGTAATATGGTTAGAAGATATATAAAAGATTTGTGTAATAGTCTCAACAACTCATATAATAAACTGTACAAATGAATGAAGTAAGATGATTCATAAAGCCAATCCCAAATAGCAATGATGATAGTCTTTGCATTGCCATTTAGACTTGGGAGTGCTAGTTTTATGTGCTTTTAATGAATTTAAATTGCAATCGTTGAAGTCTCTATGCTTTTTGGTTTCGGTTTGCACATATGTGCTGCAAAGTTGGTAGATGATAAATTTATGTGCAAGTTGAACTTTAGCTTTTACATTGGTACTTGTGTACAATTAGGTATAATTAGTAACCATAAATAACCTTGAATAACAAATACACAAGTGAACTATTTTTATTCTATCTACATTACATCTACCGATTAGTGCAAAACTGCGAGGAAAGCTTTTGAGGATGTGCTTTTGGTTGTTTCATATTGACTATCTAAAAAAGAGTAACTATTGCAAAATAATATTAAACCGTGTATTCAGATATAAAAAAAAAGAAAGAAAGCCCACGTCGGCAAAGAACTGAATCACGTTGCACACGTCGTCCATGTCGTGGTCAAAATGACTGCTTGTGCGGTTTGTATAAAACAACGAGGAAACGAAAAAATGAGGTTACGCTCACTTTGAGTTTTGAAGAGTTCGGTCTATTACTGGCGCTGTACTTTCTCCTGACTCCTATTATATTTTCTCCCACACAAGCAGGAATCAACCTTCGGTATCTCGTCCGGCTTCATCCAAGCAAACAGGAACCGACCTCTGTCAGTTTTGCCTCACGAGAACAACTGGCCTCCGTCTTCGGTCTCCTGCTAACGTCTCGACTTTCTCGAATTGGTCTCGCTCGAACGGTCTTCGCCTGGCCTCCCTTGGTCTCGCGCGAACAACCCGTATGCCGGGCCCCGCCTTCGGCTTGGATCTTGCGCGAACAACCCGCACACCAGGCCTGCCGCCTCTGGTCTCCTCATGCAAGAAGCACTAGGCCGTTCAACCTTGCTCCTCTTTGCGTACAACCTCCACACCAGAGCAAACCCACGTCGACTTGGTCTTGCGTTAACGAAACCCAAGCCCAGGTCGCCTTTCTATGTGAAAAAGACTCACACTTGTGAGTGTGAGGGATTTAATAATAATAATAATACTATTATTAAATAATAATAATAATAATAATAATAATAATAATAAGGAAGAGGTATCGCAATCACTCAATCGAAGGAGTTGAAGATATTTCGGGGTCGATTCATTCCCTCGAAGCCCTCGACCGTAGACTTTTAATCTGGTTGAGTGGATCCAAAAGGGCAAGTGTCAATCCCAACCTTCTCTCATGGGAGAGGGCGCCGAAAGGTTACCGAAATTTCGGAGAAAGCACTGAATTGCAAACAAATGCTAAAAAATCAATATCGGGGTCAATTCACTCCCCTGAAGCTCTTGGCTGCCGATTTGATCTGGCCAAGCATACCTAAAAGGTCAACCTCCCCTCGCCGAGGGTAAATTATTGGGTTCGAACTCCGGACGTAGCTCTACATCCGGACTCCAATCAGCAATGGACACTTTTTTTTTTAATATCTTTAATTCATCCACGTGGAATTATTTGCTTAAAGCGACCCGAAATGCTGGCCCATCATGTCGACATTTATAAGAGCGCGACCCGAAGCATGCCGGCCCGAGACTACGGTAATTATTTTAAAAAAAGCCGAAGTATCGTCGTCATTCAGAATTCACACGGAAAAGAAATTAGGGTTTTGGCTTTTTGCTATTCTCCTCCTGAAGTTAGATAACCTCATCACGAAGAACGAACGACTTCTGCTGTGAAGAAGGTAAGCTTAATCCATCCTCCTTACTCCTTGTCTTTTGCCTCTCGATGAACGAACGACCTGTAGGTATTTTTGCCCTAAATTTGGGTTCTGTGCATTTTTTCAGACTTGGAATTTTTATATTACATTTGAAACATTTAATATTTGTAAAAGTATATTACATTGTGAACTTCATTCACTGATACTGTGTACACTTGTACACACTGTGTACTACACTGTGTACAAGGGTAGACACTTTGTACAAGTGTACAGAGTGTGCACACTTGTACACAGTGTAGTACACAGTGCGTACACTTGTACACAGTGCATACACTTATACACAGTGTGCATCATAAAGGTTACCTTCCATTGATATACAAGTGAGGTTTATTTTATTTTCTTTTTTCAGATATACATCCCTAAGATTACATGCCGTTGCAGTGCACCAACATTTCGAAATGTCTGTGATAGTTTAAAAGAATTTTTTACTGATGAAGTTAAGGAGACTTTGAAGAGGTTGAGAATTTTGCAATTTACTGAGTTCCCACCATTCCAACAGAACACACCACTGATATACATGTTGTTGTCATGCTGGGATGTAAGCAAGCAATCATTCGACATCAAAGGGCACGAGCTTAAATTTTCTGCAGATGATGTTGCTCTACTGACAGGACTGCCAAACACAGGTTCCTTGATATATTGAGAAGCAGAACCACTAACAAGCTACACTGGGATTCAAATAAAGAATGAAATGAAGAATATTAACAAATCAACATCCCCTGACGTTATTGTTAACATGTATATTAAGTTCTTGTTGTCAAATTTGCTTTTTCCAAACAATAATTACAGAATCCCCAGGAAGCTCATTAGCATTGCCCAGAATATAGATGAGTTTAATAGTTATAATTGGGCTATTTTAATACGGGATTTCTTGGTTAGTCAGTTTGATCGGCTGGCACCGAAGTATGTTGAGGATGAACCCTTAGGATACATGAGTGGCTTTGTGCCATTGTTAATGGTAAGTTAACATTCTAATGATGGACACTGTGTGCTGAAGTTGAATTTAATCATTCTTCTAATATTACCTATTGATGCAGATTTGGTTTCTAGAGCACACCTCAATTCGCCAACCTGCACTACCTGAAGCTAGGCCCCGTTTCCTCCGTTGGGATAGCAATATTTTCCTTTCGGATGTACAGATTTCACAGATATTCAAAGATCTTAGAAATAAACAGGTCATTTCATTCACTATAATTTTTTTTCATTATATGATATTTCAGAATATTACTTCTTTTATGTATAACAAGGCTGTACGCATTATTTTTATTATATAATATATGTATTGTGTACATCTTGTACACACTGTGTACATCTTGTACACAGTGTGTACATCTTGTACACAGTGTGTACACACACTGTGTACATTTTGTTATTACACCTTGTATACACAACTCATTATATATTTTAATAAATCTTATACGTTCCAGATTAATAAATCATTTAAAAATATTACTGAGGAAGAAGAAACCTTATTTGCTGAAGAATTCCCAACCCCACAAATATTCCCAACTCATCCAACGCTTCCAACCCAAAAAATACTTTCTCCTGTTCACCCTTCTTCCCCTGTTTCTCCTGTTTGCCATCTTTCTGGTTCTCCTGACAAAGATGAATCTATTTATGAAAGTCCTAAGAAAGGTGCAATGGACTCCCATCTTCAATCTCCAAAACATCAGACTTACTCTCCACCTGTACCCCAATACTCTCCACCTGTACCCCAATTACCCGACGAAAGTATAGTTAAAGAACTAACTGAAATTCGTGCTTTCATTACTATTCTAACAAATGAATTGGAATCTGTTAATATGCGGCTTGCTCGTTTAGAAAGTAAGTTTTCCCGTTTTGAGGGCAATTATGAAAATCTAAAAGCCTCATTTTGTGATCTTAAATCCTCCATTTCTGAACAGTTTTCTGCATTTAAATCTAATTTTTTTATTTTAAAGCCTGATTCTGAACATCCTTCTACTTCTGTACCTCCTGAGCCTTGTCACCTTGCTACCACTTCTATACCTCCTCAGCCTCCCAAACATTCTGAACTAGCTACCACTTCTGCACCTGAACAACCTCCTTAAACTACTGACCCAGCTACCACTTCCGTACCTGAACAACCTCAGCCTGCTGACCCGACAACCACTTCTGTACCTCTGCATACTACTGACCCCGCCAGCAGTCCAATTGATGTGAAAGAAAAAAAAGTTTCTGATGAAGGTGTATTATCCGACGAGCCAATATCTAAAAAGGTATAATTTTCATAGTTTTACATTTAACATATTTCAATCTTTTAAAAAAAATTCTTAAAATAGCTTTATTTATATTATACATAGGCAAAGACAAGTACTATTGCCAGTACAGTTAAGAGGAGGACTAACCGAACCAAGAAAGCCGTGAGAACACCATTCACAGCTGGAAAAAGAAGATTAGGCAAAAAAAAAAGAAAATGATAAAGAAAAGAAAGTTATTGAACCTAAACCAACGGATGGTGCGAAACAATCTGAAGTTATGATTGATGTTGAGGCCATTCCTTATACTGTCACCCACTCAAGTTCTTTTATGGACTTTAAGGGAAGGGAGTTGATAAGTGAGAAAATGCTTGCTTACATGGATTCCTGTTTTGCTAAATACACTGACAAGTAAACATCATTTTCTTCTTCTGTAAATGGTTCATATGAGTTGTACAGATCACAGTGTGTACACGATGTACACAGTGTGTACACGATGTACACGATGTACACAGTGTGTACAAGATGTGTACATCCTTTGTAAATATTATATAATATTGTTATCAATTTAATTTATTAATTTTCAGGCAGCAAACCATATTATCTGTTGGGAATATCTCTGTTTCTAGAGAAGTTGACGAACTAATTACTGAAAAATACCCAAGTGATGCCCACGTTGAAGCCTTCGCTTACCTTTTAGCTGAGAAAAATAAATTGTTTCCTGGCTTATTCAAAACCTTTCTATATATCTCCTGTTTGTATTATATAAGTTTTTAATCAATTTTTAGTATTTTGAAATTAAAGCTTACCCAAATAATCACAGAATTCTTATTATATCTTTTTCAGAGTTACACAAGAGAGAATTATAAAGACATTATACTCGTGATGCAGTACAGGAAGCTGATTATATTATGTGCACATTATGTCATGATCGACATTGGACATTACTTGTAGGAGTAGTTAAAGGCAAATATTGGGCCTTTTTGAATTCTTTGCCCAAAGACCACCACAAAGAAATACTTAATGACGTTGTACAAAAACTCCATGGAGATGTTGGTGAATCATTTGATACAGATATAAGAATATGGCTAATTAACTATCCCAGTGGTGTGCCTACACAGATAAATAGCATTGATTGCGGAATGTTCGTGTGCAAGTATATGGAAGAACTTGTTAAGCATGAAGATGTTGATTGGGAACAACATAAGAATTTTCAAGATAAAATGACATTATTTAGAGTTGAATTGGCTTATGCCATATTATGTTCTTTTGCAAAATAATGAGAAATCAGTCTACACTAACTGTTCAATTCACTTATGTTCTCTTACAGATTTTATATAATTTATTTCTTATTTGTGTACATGTTTATAAAAATCAGTCTACACTAACTGTTCAATTCAATTATTTCATATTTTGTATATCCTGTACAAAGTGTACATCCTATACACACTGGGAAATCATATAAACTCAGCTGTATATTTGTACACAGATTATTGTGATTTTCTAAAATTTAATGAATCAAATGTAAACAAATTACTCATGAAACAATATAATTAATTTTCATCAGAATGAAAAACATAGATCAGATCATTAAAGCCAATATTTTTCTTAGTCTATGATATCATACATCATCCTTATATATTCAGATGATGGCTGAGTGACAGCTGTTCCGTGTATGAATTGTTCGCTGAAGCATGGAGGCAAACTGGAGAATTTCTTTAGCTTGGAAGGTGAACACTCTCCAGATGGAGTTGCAACTGTAAAAGGAAATGAAGTAAAACACATTTTTGTTGTAGTTCCTCCAGATTGAGCAGCTACTTCAGAATTCTCCATAATTTCAATATCTGCAGTGAATAAAAAATTTGTTAAAATATGTGCACAAGCTGTGTATAACAAAAATATTTTTAATAATGATTTAATAGTACTTTTTGCTGCAGTTTCATCTTGAACTTTCTCCTCCGTAATTTTCATCTCTGTTATAAACAAAAAATGATGTTAAAATCTATGGGTAATTTAAAGAATCTTCATTGTACACAGTGTGTACATCCTGTACACAGTGTGTACATCCTGTACACAGTGTGTACATCATGTACACACTATTATTATTGGGTTCGTACTCCGGACGTAGCTCTACATCCGGACTCCAATCAGCTATGGATATTTTTTTTAATATCTTTAATTTATACACGTGGAATTATTTGCTTACAGTGACCCGGACGTAGCCCGACGGGTCGGCCCAGAAGTTTTAGTTGGCGCTATTTTTTTAAATAAATGCTGCGACTGTGTTTCAAAAAATTTAGGGTTTTCAGCGAATAAAAGTTTTCCCCACCTCCTTGAAAAAGCGGCGAAGAAGAAGATGGAGAATGTTTTTGAAGACGTTGAAAATTCAGCGAAAAGGAAGACGACGGATCGTTCAGAGGATAATGCGGATTTTGTAAGGTTTGATGAAGTGGAACCCAATTTGGCCGAAGGAGCTGTAGACATGAACTTAACGGTAATTTATTATAGATTATTATGTAATTTTTTTTGTATTTTTCATGCGTGATAATGTTGTTTTCATCGATATACTTTAGGCATAATACAGTTGATGTAGCCATTTTTTGTATTCTTCATGCGTGATAATGTTATTTTCTTCGATATGTTTTAGGCATAATACAATTGATGTTTATAGTGCACAATATTTCAACCTGTTATTATTGTTCACAGCTTGTACACAGTTTTAAATGATGTTCAATACTGTGCACTTCCTGTACAAGCTTTGCACTTTTGTACAGACTGTACACACTGTGTACAGACTGTACACACTGTGTACATATTGTACACACTGTGTACAGGTTATACACAGTGTGTACAGTTATACACACACTGTGTACAACCTTTATTTTGATATTGTTGTGTAAACACAGAAGGTACTAAGCATGTACAATACACCTTTATATATTTTATATCAGGAAGTTTACAAGTGTGAGAAGGAGGCATACGAGATGTATTGCACATATGCACATAATGCTGGTTTTAGTGTACGCAAGGATCATCATAGTTATTGGCCCAATTTCAGGAAAATAACGACTTTTTTTGTTCAAAAGCTGGTTTCAAGAAGGGTCCTGATTTGAATTTACAAATGAAGTATCGAAAATCAGATACCAGAACGGGATGTCCTGCAATGATCAGGTTTATTGTTGATGATGGAAATTGGAAAGTGCAAAAATTTATAGAAAGCCACAATCATGATTTGGTTAGGGCTGAAGACAAGCATCTACTCAGATCATGTAGGTCCATGAGTGATGAGAAAGCTTCAGTTCTGAAAATAATGACAGAGGCTGAAATTAGAACAATAGATGCTTTTTCCTATCTTGCCCATGAAGTGGGAGGTTTTGAAAATATTGGAATCACTAAGAGAGATGCTTACAACTACATTCAAAAAGAGAGAAGAGCAATAATTGAATTTGGGGACACTAATTCATTAATTCAATTATTTAAACAACGACAAGTTGATGACCCAATATTTGCATGGGACGGTCCAATTTGATGAATTGGATAGATGACAGAATTTTTTTTGGGTTGATGGTATGGGCAGGATAGATTACGACTGCTTCGGAGATGTGATTTTTGATACGAGTTATCGACTTAATAAATATAATTTATGCTGCGCACCATTTGTTTGTGTTAATAATCATTGACAGAACATTTTAGTTGGTGTGGCTTTCTTGTCAGAGGAGACAATTGAGTCTTTTACTTGGCTGTTTAGAACATTTTTAAGAATAATGGGTGATAAATATCCTATAATGATATTTACTGATCAAGATCAGGCTATGACTAGGGCTATAGAAGTTGAATTACCAAGCACAAGGCATAGGCTATACCAGTGGCACATCTACAAGAAGGCTCCTTCAAAAATTTGGTGCTTCAATAGCAATGATAAAGTCAGAGGATTTTTTTATAAATGTTTTTGTAAATGTGACTCTGAGGAGCAATTTGAGAAAACATGTGCTGAAATGATCACAGAAGGTAACCTCCATAGCAATGGTTGGTTGGAGGAGCTTTATAGGATAAGAAAGAAGTGGTCAATAGCATTCAATAAGGACTGTTTTAGTATGGGCATTCTCTCTACACAGCGAAGCGAGTCAACTAATAATGTATGTCATGGCATTTCAAAGCCAACAAGTTCAATAACATATTGTTTTTTAGGCCTAGAGAAGGTCATGATGACATGGCGTTGGAATGAACAGGACGAAGATTATAAATTTAACCAATCCGTAGTAGTACCTGTAATAAAGGGCAGTTCAATATTAAGGCAAGTTGCTCGATTTTACTCTAGAAAATTATATGTAAAATTTGAGGAAGAATTTTTACATGGTGTTGGTTGCATGAGTATTGAGAATGCCTCTACTGATTCTTCAAAGTTTTTTGTAAGGAGCACGGAGATGTGGATCAGTCGACCACTTAGGTTGTTCATTTCGATGCAAAAGACAAGAGCATTCAATGCAGTTGTGGAAAGTTTGAGACAATGGGTTTACTATGTTTTCATTGCATGAGAGTGTTGAGGCAATTAGATATTGTGAATATCCCTGAGAAATACCTACTAATGCGATGATCTGGAAGAGCTAGGAAAGATTTATATGCTGCCCGCCAGTTCATAGGTAACGGAAATAATAAATCGAAATGAGGCTGGCTTTGGATTATTATTCAGAAATCATATAAGTAGATTTTCATATCAAATTATCGCACGAGCATAAGGTAATGAGGCTGCAGAACAGTGCATGCTAAATACTATGAAAGACCTGGCTGAAAACATCGACATGATTCTTGATGGCAAGAAATGTAACAAGAAATTTGTAAGAAATACAAAGACTGAAATGTTAAAATTTAAAGATCCACTAAAGTGTAGACCTAAAGGGATCTCTAATGCAAGACTAAAGGGATGCTGGGAGAAGAAGAGAAAAACGAAGAGTAAGTTCTTTCAATACTCAGAAAATTCAATGATCTTATGCACAGTGTGTACAGGATGTACACACTGTGTACAATGAAGATTCTTTAAATTACCCATAGATTTTAACATCATTTTTTGTTTATAACAGAGATGAAAATTACGGAGGAGAAAGTTCAAGATGAAACTGCTGCAGAAAGTACTATTAAATCATTATTAAAAATATTTTTGTTGTACACAGCTTGTGCACATATTTTAACAAATTTTTTATTCACTGCAGATATTGAAATTGTGGAGAATTCTGAAGTAGCTGCTCAATCTGGAGGAACTGCAACAGAAATGTGTTTTACTTCATTTCCTTTTACAGTTGCAACTCCATCTGGAGAGTGTTCACCTTCTAAGCCAAAGAAATTCTCCAGTTTGCCTCCATGCTTCAGCGAACAATTCATACACGGAACAGCTGTCACTCAGCCATCATCTGAATATATAAGGATGATGTATGATATCATAGACTCAGAAAAACATTGGCTTTAATGATCTGATCTATGTTTTTCATTCTGATGAAAATTAATTATATTGTTTCATGAGTAATTTGTTTACATTTGATTCGTTAAATTTTAGAAAGCCACAATGATCTGTGTACAAGTATACAGCTGAGTTTATATGGTTGAACAGACTGAATAGAGGTACAGGATAACACAGTGTACATCCTGTATACAGTGTGTACAGTGTGTACACTGTGTACAGGATAATAGTGTGTACAGATGTACACAGTGTGTACATCTGTACACTGTGTACAGGTTACAGTGTGTACAGGATGTACACTATGTACAGGATATTCAAACAACAACAACAACAACAACATCAAGCCTTTGTCCCACTACGTGGGGTCGGCAACATGAATCCTTTTTCTCCATTGTGTTCGGTTCAAAGTCAAATTCTCGTTTAAATCTAATAAAGAAAGATCATTTCTAATATTTTCTAACCAAGTCTTTTTAGGTCTACCTCTACCTTTCTTAACATAAGTCAAATCTAATACCTCTACTTTCCTAACTAGGTCATCAGAAGGTCGCCGTTTTATGTGACCAAACCATCTAAGGCGACTCTCTCTAATCTTATCCTCCACTGGAGCTACTCCAACCTTTTCACGTATCTGCTCATTTCGTATCTTGTCTCTAAGAGTAAATCCACTCATCCACCTGAGCATCCTCATCTCCGCAACACATAACTTAGTATTGTGCTTCTCTTTTAATGGCCAACATTCTGCACCATAAAGCATTGCAGGTCTCACCACCATCTTCAAAACAGTATTAAAAAGTTTAGTAAGCCAAGAAATTCCTTCATCTCCTAAGTATTTCCACACCTCTATTGGAATATCATCAGGTCCAACAGCTTTTCCACCCTTCATTTTCTTCAAAGCCTCTCTAACTTCGGTTTTACTAATACGCCGATAAAAACATAAATCTTTATTTTCATTTAGGGTGCTAAGATCACTACAGTCAATTTTATTTTCACATTCTTCATTAAAAAGTTTAGCAAAATATCTCATCCACATTTGTTGAATATCATCTTCTAAAAAAAAAAAGTACTTTTTGATCTTCATCCTTAATACACTTCATTTGAACTAAATCCTTACTACTCCTATCTCTTTGTTTGGCTAGCTTATACATATATCTTTCTCCCTCCTTAGTATCTAATCTATTATATAAATCACTAAAAGCTAAACTCTTTGCATCGCATATTGCTTTCTTAGATTCCTTACGTGCCTCTTTATATAGTTTGCTGTCTGAAAATTAATAAATTAAATTGATAAAAATATTATATAATATTTACAAAGGATGTACACATCGTGTACACAGTGTGTACATCGTGTACACAGTGTGTACATCGTGTACACAGTGTGTACATCGTGTACACACTGTGTATATCGTGTAGCATTTTCTCACTTATCAACTTCCTTCCCTTAAAGTCCATAAAAGAACTTGAGTGGGTGACAGTATAAGGAATGGCCTCAACATCGACCATAACTTAAGATTATTTCGCATCATCCGTTGGTTTAGGTTCAATAACTTTCTTTTCTTTATCATTTTCTTTTTTCTTGCCTAATCTTCTTTTTGCAGTTGTGAATGGTGTTCTCACGGCTTTCTTGGTTCGGTTAGTCCTCCTCTTAACTGTACTGGCAATAATACTTATCTTTGCTTATGTATAATATAAATAAAGCTATTTTAAGAATTTTTTTAAAAAATTGAAATATTTTAAATGTAAAACTATGAAAATTATACCTTTTTAGATGTTGGCTCGCCGGATAATACACCTTCATCAGAAACTCTTTTTTCTTTCACATCAATTGGACTGTTGGCGGGGTCAGTAGTATGCAGAGGTACAGAAGTGGTTGCCGGGTCAGCAGGCTGAGGTTGTTCAGGTACGGAAGTGGTAGCCGAGTCAGCAGGCTGAGGAGGTTGTTCAGGTGCAGAAGTGGTAGCTAGTTCAAAATGTTTGGGAGGCTGAGGAGGTATAGAAGTGGTAGCAAGGTAACAAGGCTCAGGAGGTACAGAAGTGGAAGGATGTTCAGAATCAGGCTTTAAAATAAAAAAATTAGATTTAAATGCAAAAAACTGTTCAGAAATGGAGGATTTAAGATCACAAAATGAGGCTTTCAGATTTTCATAATTGCCCTCAAAACGGGCAAACTTACTTTCTAAACGAGCAAGCCGCATATTAACAGATTCCAATTCATTTGTTAGAATAGTAATGAAAGCACGAATTTCAGTTAGTTCTTTAACAATGCTTTCGTCGGGTAATTGGGGTACAGGTGGAGAGTATTGGGGTACAGGTGGAGAGTAAGTCTGATGTTTTGGAGATTGAAGGTGGGAGTCTATTGCACCTTTCTTAGGACTTGCATAAATAGGTTTATCTTTGTCAGGAGAACCAGAAAGATGCCAAATAGGAGAAACAGGGGAAGAAGGGTGAACAGGAGAAAGTATTTTTTGGGTTTGAAGCGTTGGATGAGTTAGGAATGTTTGTGGGGTTGGGAATTCTTCAGCAAATAATGTTTCTTCTTCCTTAGTAACATTTTCAAATGATTTATTAATCTGGAACGTATAAGATTTATTAAAATATATAATGAGTTGTGTGTACAAGGTGTAATAATAAGATGTACACAGTGTGTACAAGATGTACACAGTACACATATTATATAATGAAAATAATGCGTACAACCTTGTTATATATAAAAGAAGTAACATTCTGAAATATCATATAATGAAAAAAATTATAGTGAATGAAATCACCTGTTTATTTTTAAGATCTTTGAATATCTGTGAAATCTGTACAGCCGAAAGGAAAATATTGCTATCCCAACGGAGGAAACGGGGCCTAGCTTCAGGTAGTGCAGGTTGGCGAATTGAGGTGTGCTCTAGAAACTAAATCTGCATCAATAGGTAATATTAGAAGAAATGATTAAATTCAACTTCAGTACACAGTGTCCATCATTAGAATGTTAACTTACCATTAACAATGGCACAAAGTCACTCATGTATCCTAAGGGTTCATCCTCAACATACTTCGGTACCAGCCGATCAAATTGATTAACCAAGAAATCCCGTATTGACATAGCCCAATTATAACTATTAAACTCATCTATATTCTGGGTAATGCTAATGAGCCTCCTGGGGGTTCTGTAGTTATTGTTTGGAAAAAATAAATTTGACAACAAGAACTTAATATACATGTTAACAATAACGTCAGGGGATGTTGATTTATTAATATTCTTCATTTCATTCTTTATTTGAATCCCAGTGTAGCTTGTTAGTGGTTCTACTTCCCAATATATCAAGGAACCTGTGTTTGGCAGTCCTGTCAGTAGAGCAACATCATCTGCAGAAAATTTAAGCTCGTGCCCTTTGATGTCGAATGATTGCTTGCTTACATCCCAGCATGACAACAACATGTATATCAGTGGTGTGTTCTGTTGGAATGGTGGGAACTCAGTAAATTTCAAAACTCTCATCCTCTTCAAAGTCTCCTTAACTTCATCAATAAAAAATTCTTTTAAACTATCACAGACATTTCGAAATGTTGGTGCACTGCAACGGCATGTAATCTTAGGGATGTACATCTGAAAAAAGAAAATAAAATAAACCTCACTTGTATATCAATGGAAGGTAACCTTTATGATGCAAACTGTGTACAAGTGTACACACTGTGTACAAGTGTACGCACTGTATACAAGTGTACGCACTGTGTATAAGTGTACGCAATGTGTACTACACTGTGTACACAGTGTGTACAAGTGTGCATGCTCTGTACACTTGTATAAAGTGTTTACCCTTGTACATAGTGTAGTACACAGTGTGTACAAGTGTACACAGTATCAGTGAATGAAGTTCACAATGTAATATACTTTTACAAATATTAAATGTTTCAAATGTAATATAAAAATTCCAAGTCCGGAAAAACGCACAGAACCCAAATTTAGGGCAAAAATACCTACAGGTCGTTCGTTCATCGAGAGGCAAAAGACAAGGAGTAAGGAAGATAGATTAAGCTTACCTTCTTCACAGCAGAAGTCGTTCGTTCTTCGTGATGAGGTTATCTAACTTCAGGAGGAGAATAGCAAAAAGCCAAAACCCTAATTTCTTTTTCGCGCGAATTCTGAATGACGACGACACTTTGGCTTTTTTTTTGAAAATAATTACCGTAGTCTCGGGCCGGCATACTTTCGATCGCGCTCTTATAAATGTCGACATGATGGGCCGACATTTCGGGTCGCTTTAAGCAAATAATTCCACGTGGATGAATTAAAGATATTAAAAAAAAAACGTGTCCATTACTGATTGGAATCCGGATGTAGAGCTATGTCCGGAGTCCGAACCCAATAAATTTCCCGCCGGGAGGGGATGCCGGTAGGTTACCAAAGTTATACCAGGAGGTTGCCAAACTTGCAATTCGAGAGCTTCTATTTAAAATTTAATTTAATTAAAAAATTGACTAATTAATAAATTTAAAATCAATCTAAAATTTGAATTTAATAATCAGTTAAAATAAAAATAAAAATTTTAATTAATTGATCGATTACTTAAATCAATTTGAAGCTTAAAATTAATTAATCTAATTAAATAACTAATTAATTAATTTTAAAATAAAATTAAAATACCATTTAAACTAAAATTCAATTAATTAAATAAAACAATTAATTTAAAACTTAATTAAAATCAGAACTTTATTTAATTTAAAATTTAATTAAAATTAAAACTTTGATTTAATTAAACTAATATTTAATTAATGAATTAATTAATTGAATTTAAACATTTAAAAAATTATTAATTAAATTAATTGAGCCACCAATTTAATCTAAATAATTAAGTAATTTTAAAATACATTTAAATTGATTAACGAGAGCCGAGCGGTTAATTTAAAATTTAAACTCCAAATTAAACTAAATTAACAAAGAAATTTAAAAATGCAATTATAAAATACTTAAGGGGAGAGTCACTTTGGCAAATTTTGCATTTTTGATAAAACAAGAAAGTACAGAGAATAATGTTCACACTATCATCCTAAAACAACTCACATTAACTAAAACACCTAAAGAAAAGCTCCAAAATCTCCTAACAAACTTAAACCCAACTCCAGCTCCTGGCAAGCTCCAGCTCTTGGTAAACCCTTTAGCTGCAAGCTGCAGCTCCTGCAATTGCGAGCTACAAACACTTGCAAACAAGTAGAAAAAAGTCAGCGCAGGGTAAACAAAACTAGTACCTGAAAGAACAGAACTGGTACTCAAACAAACAGACAAAACTAGTATTGTAAAGAACATAACTGCACTAAAACAAACATGCAAAACTAGTATTGGAAAGAAGAAACAAGTAGGTAAAGCTACTACTACAGGCGAAACAAAGTGCTGGAAACAAGGTACTGAAGCTAAAACAACAGTACTACAAACAAATTCATAGTAAACTACTGAAAGCTAGGGTGGAAAGCACCGGTGTCAGGCGGTAGGGTGTAACTACTCTAAAGCTAGCCTAATAGGCAACTAATAGCTAAAGTAGGATAAATCCCAATTAAATTAATGCATACAACTTCCTAAAGGGAGTTATGAACCCTCCCAAGTGGAGCAACAATTCCTTCGAAGGGGAGTAATTAACCCCATTCCAAACAAACTAGGAGAAGCTTCTAATTGAAACACTTGGGCTACTTCTAATAGAAGCACTAAGACTCACTCAAATGCAAAATGACATGTCTGCTACCAAAACCCCACTAAATTAAAACCCAGCTATCCTAAGGTTTAACTGACAACTTCTAATAGAAGCTGTAAGTCCGACTTTAAGGAAAATCTCTAGGTAAAAATAATTTAACCCTAAATCCGTAATAATGGGCCACCTCTAATAAAGGCCGAGTCCCACTTTAATTAGGGTGGGCTACTTTCAATGAAAGTAGTGAGACCCAACCTTTTAAACGCTGTATGGGCTACTTCTAAGTGAAGCCGTAAGACCTACTATACGGGCTACTTTTAAACGAAGCAGTAAGACCCGCTATACGGGCTATTTCCAAGGGAAGCCATAAGAACCGCTACATCGACTACTCTTATATTAAACCGTAAGCCCCGACACCAAATCTAAATCAAACAACTGGATAACTTTTAAATGAAGTCAGAAATCACAAACTAAATTAAATATTGAGTATTCTAATAGATGTAAACCCCAAATCATAATAAAATTAAAACCCAGACTTGTCCACTTCAGTTTACTCGGGATTCCTGAGAGGAGGCAACTCATAGTTGTTAATCATATTCCCTGAACACTACAATCAACGGTTGATAGTGTTCGTAAACTGAAACATACGCTATACCCAGGACGACTGAACCATGAGATCTTGATCGGGTTTACCTCCATCCCCCACAACCAAAATTAAAACTGTTGCATGTCTAAACATTTATTCATCTTTAATCGAAAAGTTCTCTTCTACGCGTTAGGAGGGGTAATTAACTATGAGGGATTGCGCTCATAGGAAGTTGAACCTCAAAACTAAATAAACCCTAATGCTAATTGTTTGGAGAAATCTGGTTAATTTAAAATCCAATCTACTTTAGGGAAAATGAGACCTAAAGCTTGCGAAAGTGGGGTTCGTGCCATAGCGCCATCTTTTCCTGAGCGAGCATTGTGTCATCAAATCAAACCATTTGATAAAGAATAATGATTTGATGACTATGTTGCTGTCAATCTTCTTTGGAACAGGATAGTTGGTTATCACTATTAGAGGAGGAGAATCTCTTTTGCAATATGATTGAATATATAGTCTGTATATAGGCATACACGATGTACGCATATGGAAACCAAAAAAGGGGAGAATATTCAAAATCATGGTGACATAAAAGCATCTTATTCGGATTAGCTCTCCCTAACATGATACTTCTTAATATATATCATACACCAATACGCCCCTCATGGTGAAGCATATATTTCATGTTGGCTCCAGCTTCTTATATAAATGACAGAATAATAAATGATCCAGATTTTGAAAATATGAAGAGTAATGTTATTTTTGGAAAACACAAGATTTCGTAGAAAATTGTTAATCAACTTCAATACATTTAGTTTGTTCATAAAAAGAAAGGATTGTTGACAATATAGATGACAACAAAATTTTCACATTACTGTGTCATAAGTTGAGTAACAAGAAAATCAAACTGCCCTATAAATTTTTAACTCTCATCTTTTCACATACCGAGTGAGCCATAGTTATGTATTCAGCTTTTACTCTAGCGTTGGCTATATTAATTTGCTTCTTTTTTTGGGTTGGGGGGAGGGTATTTACCTACAACAAAAATATAATTTCTTGATGTTGATTTATTATCTTCAACTCAGCCAACATAATGAACATCTAAAAATACTTCTATATTCAAATGTTTAACTTTTGTATATAGCGATGTTTTTCCAAGAGATTTTTTTTGCACTTATTTGTAGTACAGTTGCAAGAATCTGTAGAGCAACCTTGCAATTGTTCTGTTTTGGAGTTTGTATGTACTGGTTTTAGGCATGATAATAGTCAAATAAATCAATTTATCAATTATGGTTCAATACTGAGAATGATATTAGCTCTTTGTTATCAAATATGGTTTGAGTCTCGATAGAGATACTAGATGACTTTTTGCAAATAAGATGATCAATTTTTCCAAGAAGAGTAGTTGCACATTTTTTTTGAGATAATAATATCTTTTTTCTTGTAAGCAAATTCAACTCTAAAAACGTACATTTGCATTGCCTTATAAAATAGTCATAATAAAAGGATTCTGACGGAGTTTAGTTAAGCAATTGAGGACAAGATATCAAAATAGTTATTCTTTGAGACGTGTGAAATCTTTTGCAATTGATCGAGTTTTGTGGCAATTGTTCTATCCATCAGAATGAAATTTAATAGTGAACACATGTCGAATGATAACTGTTTTAGTTTTAGAGGTGGAACAATAAAATCCCTTATATGATGATTGAATAGAGCAACCATCTTGTAGCCATGGTTTGTTTTCATAAAAGATTTTGTAGCGCTTTCAGATATGCCCTGAGAATAAACACAAATGTCATGGACAAGGCAAATGCATGGAAATTGTCTGATAAACAATCAATGACATATAATAGGTGTGAATGGGATGATCATAAAAGGAAACAAATAAGAGATGAGCAGTGAATAACTCCTTGACCTTGTTTTAAGTATTTTAAATTTTCTGTAGCAATTTTTAAAATATGGTTCAATAGACCAATACATTAAATGTATCTTTTTTTTGAAGTGTCATGAATGATTTAACTATCCAGGCGAGACTTCGTTTATATATTATATAAGTACTCTGGCTGGGGCAACTCTAGACTGCCTACTGAGATACACATCTCAAAGTACTGGGTCAATAATGTTTTATGCAGGAATTGCCTTTTTTTTTTTTTTTCATGATCACAGTACACTCTGCAGGCTATACACCCCGGATATGGTTTTCTATCAGAGAGTGCTGACTTTGCCCAGCTTTGTGAAGCTGAGGAACTTAACTTTATAGGTCCTCCAGCATCTGCCATTCGTGAAATGGGTGACAAGAGGTACTAATTCTAGTGTAATTATATGATGCTATTTTTTTCTCCTCTCATTTCATTAATTTGTTCTGATGAGGATTATACACATTATTATGTTACTTTTCATGCCATCTCACTGTTAGTGCATCAAAGCGAATCATGGGTGCAGCTGGTGTACCACTTGTGCCTGGTTATCATGGTGACCGACAAGATATTGATTTCCTGAAAGCAGAAGCTGAAAAAATTGGCTATCCCATTTTGATAAAGCCTACACACGGTGGAGGAGGGAAGGTATGAATTAAAGAACGTTTTTTTTAAAGAAGGAATTGTGACCTGAACAAAGAAACTTGTATTTCGATTTCCTTTACATTATTAAAGTTGAGAATCTTGCTAAGGAAGCATAAACTAATTGGCTTTCTAGCTGTAGGATAGGACTCAGAACGGTACTTGACCAAAGTTAGATGAGAAGATGAAAGGACTTGGGGAGATGATCAAACACATCAGTTCCCCGCCATATCATTATAGCATTCAAGTCTAGTAGATAACTATTTTAGAGGTGCAAAAATTTTGATGCAAATGCCTTCTTTATATGAATGGATTCGTCTTTGTGTGCAACACATGTATTTTGGTGATATCTTGTTGGGCATGATGCTAAGTTCTTTAAGGTTTTGGGTGCTTAAAGTGCTCAACTTGAAAGGAATCATAGGAGATCCAAATTTTGGCCCTGATATTAAGTCAACAAAGTGTTGGCTCAAGAAAAATGGCTCGTCGGTATGAATCCCTCTTTGCAGACATAGGATTCCATTTTTCCTAAGTCACATTGTAATTAATCAGATTTTCTCTGAGGGTAGTGTCAGGGTTTAATTAAATATGGGCCCTTACTTCCCATCAGCGCAAGCACTCATAGTTAATTATCCCTCTTAACATGTAAGAGAGAACTCTCGATTAAGGATAAATAAATTTTAGGTGTTTTAGTCTCAATTGTGGGGAAAATGAAGATAAAATGATTAAGATCCCATGGTTCCGTCGTCCCAGGTATACCGTATGTTTCAGTCTACCAACACTAACAGTCATTGATCGTAGTGTCCAGGAAATCTGATTAGTAGGCATAGGTTGCCTCCTCTCAGTAATCCCGAGTAGACTGAAGTGGTTAGATGTAAATTTTAGTTTTATTGGATTTGGGGTTTACATTTATTAGAATACCCAAAGATTAATTTGGTTTTGGATTCATAACACCCTTTAGAAGTTACCCAGATGTTTAAATTGAAGCGGGCCTTATGGCTTCTATTAGAAGTAGCCCATGTGTTTAAATTTTGGGTTGCGACTTAAGGATTTCATTGAAAGTTGCCCGTAAAGCGGGTCTTATGGCTTCTGTTAGAAGTAGCCCACTGATGGGTCTTACAACTTAGCCCTATAAGCGAGGCTACCCATTAGTTTTGAATTTGATTGATAGGTTTTATGACTCTCTTAAAAGTTGCATGTAGGTTTAATTTGGAGTGGGACTTACAGCTCTACTCATGAGTTGCCTAAAAATGGGTCTCGCAACTTAGCTCTACAGCAAAACTGCCTGTGGATTTAATTATTTGGGTAGGTCTTACAGTTTCCCTTTGGAAGTTGCCTAAAAAGTGGGTCTTTCAACCTAATATTTTAGATTAAGATACTCGTTTGTTTTTGTTTAAGGGTTTGATATTTCATTTAGAAATTTTTCAAAATAATAGGTCTCACGACATTTATTAGAAGTTACCTAGTTATTTGGGTAGGACAGGTCTTACTGCTTCCCTTTGGAAGTAGCCCAAAAGTGAGTCTTATAATATAATCCCTTAGATTAAGATGCCCAGAAATTTAATTGTTTGTTTGTTTGAGTGGACAACAGTTGTTTGTTAGCTTGACACTGGACTGTGATTTTTAGTTGTTTACTAGCTTTACACTTACTAGTCAGCAGTTGTTGTGTGACACTAGTGTTTTTTGCTACAATAGTTTCTTTTCTTGTTTTAGTAGTTCAACATTTTACACTGCTCTGTTTTCTTTCAGCACTGTTATACTTTCAGTAGGCTATTCTACTTTCTATCTGTAACTTAATGTAACATTTATTTTTTCTTTTAGCATTTATTTCAATGCTAATTAGCTCATTTTCTTTACTTACAGGTGTTTAGAGTTTTGTACCAGTAGCAGCTTTGTGGAGTTAGAGAGTTTGTAGAGTTGGAAGTTGTTTGAGTGTGAATGTTGAGATGATGAGTTTAGAAAACTATTTTTTGAGAAGTTTGGGTGTGAGTTTGTTTAGTTGGAGAGTATTGAGTTTGAGTGTGGTTTGGAGAGCAGTGTTGAGAGTTGTTTCTATATGTTGATTAGTGGAAACTGCTCTTCTTTTTTTTTTTAATTTATTTAAACAGAAAATCATCACCTATGAAAGTGGCTCTCTCCATATTTTTAAATTATGCTCTAATATAATCAATTAATCTATTTTTTAATAAAATTTAATTGATTAGTTAGTCAATAAAAAAAAATTTTAAAATTGATTAATTAATTATTAAATTAGATCTCAAATTTAATTTAAAATTAATTGATTAATTATATTTAATTAATTAAAAAATATTCTAATAGTTTTTAAATTAATTGATTAAATTAATTTTTTAGTTTCAATTTAACCTAGTTATTAGATTTTGATTGTAGGTTTAAAATTTTAGTTAGTTAATTAAATAGATTAATCAACTAATTAATTTGATTTTAAAGCAATAGCTTTCAGATTTCAGTAAATTGACTGCTCTCAAAAATTTCAATTAATTAATTGAATTCAATTAATTTTAAATTAATTAATTATTTTTTAATTAATTAATTTCAATTGATTATTTAATTTCAATTAATTAATTTTAATTAATTAATCATTTCAATATGGCATTGCTTGAAATGATTAATTAATTAAAATTAATGAATTGAAATTAATTAATCAATTGAAATTAATTAATTGAAAATTAATTCAATTCAATTAATTAATTAAAAATTTTGAGAGCTGTCAATTTATTGAAATCTGAGAGCTATTTTTTTAAAATTAAATTAATTAGTTGATTAATTTATTTTATTAATTAATTGAAAATTTAAACCTACAATCAAAATCTAATTAATTGGTTAAATTAAAAAAAAATAATTTAAGCAAATAATTTAAAAACTATTAGAATTTCTTTTAATTAATTAAATATAATTAATCAATTAATTTCAAATTAAATTTGGGATCTAATTTAATAATTAATTAATCTATTTTAAAATACTTTTTTTATTGATTAATCAATCAATTAAATCTTAATAAAAAATAGATTAATTGATTAAATTAAAGTATGATTTAAAAATGTGGAGAGAGCCACTTTGATAGGTGAGAGTTTTCTGTTTAAATAAATAAAAAAAAGGAGAAAAAAGAGAAAAAAACAATTGTCACTAGTCAACTTGTACAAATAACTCTCAGCACTGCTCTCCAAACTCCGCATAAACAACGCTCAACTGTGCTCTCCAAGCAACACTCAAACTCAACACTCTCCAACTCAACAAACTCACACCAAAACCTTTCAAATAATAGTTTTCTAAACTCTCTATCTCAACACTCACACTCAAACAACTCTCAAGCTTTACAAACTCTCCAGACTCTCCAACTCCAGTAAGTTGTTGCTGGTACAAAACTCTAAACACCTGCAAGTAAAAAAATGAAACTAATTAGCATTGAAATAAATGTTAAACTAAACATAGTGCAACCCTATAATTTTAGCATAGTAGCCTACAAGGTTGTTACAACAATGCTATCATAATAGAGATAGCATAACATATTATAGCTAGATACAAACTTATCCAATTCAAGAGTTACAATACAATAGAGAGCAATCCATCAAACATAACACAATAGAGCACAATTCAATAGCTATAACACATCAATATGAATAGAAATGATTAATCAAAGATTAAATGTTTATAACATACATAAATAATTTATATTGGATCAATTTAAGAATAGATGAATGGAAAAAAATATTTATATTATAATTTAAATTTTTGAATGGACCTATAAATTTTCATTATTTCAAAGTAAATCTACACCTAAATAGTTCATGCAGAATTGTATATGGTCAAGTGTAGCTTCCATAAGTTTTTTTTAATGTATTTTATTGCATACACTCTATAATCACCATTAAAAATAAGATAGAAATCAGTTATCAGACTTCATGTGCAATTGCTATTTAAATTACTAAATTGTTTTATTAAAATTTCAAATTGCTTACCTTTCTACAAATTTGAGAATCTCATTTGTGTTGGCCCTTCACTTCCAAGGAGTTTTGAATAGAAAAGTTCCTGCCTGTTGTTAAATAACTTTGGTATCTCAAATAATTTAAGGAAGCATTTACAAAATGAACTCATCATTACCTGTAAGGTTTATGTTGGAGTGCATGAGGGGTTAGAGTCATATAACGTTATGACTTTTATAGGCAGTGAGATCTCACACATCATCCAATGTATTTTATTCTAGTTTATTGAAAATATGAGTGCTGCACCAGTCTATGACTTCGTGGACTTTTTCTCATTTCTAAAGATATACGTGATGTTTTTTTAGGCTACTTGATCGAGTCCTTCCTCTTTAGCTTATTGTATGTGGAGATTGCTGCTCTTTAGCTATGCTCAAATCATTCAACACAATAATGATCCATAGGAATTTTGATGGTACCATATTCATTATCTTATTAAGTAACATAACGAATTTGTAATGCAATAAAAATGTTGGAGTGAGTATATTCAAATATACAAAAACTCATCCCAAAATAAATTAATAGATTTCTCATCTTACTGTCTAGCTATGTTGTTGGTATTCAACTGTTGAAATCTTCTTTTACTTCAACTGCCCATTCCTATCTTCCTATATTTGGAATTGTCTACCAACTTGGAGATCAATAAATTAAAGGTAGACATTTAATCTTCATCAATCAGGTAGGAGGGATTAATGGTGCATGAATCCATGGGCTTGTGCATCTCCTTTGATGGATCTATGAAGTCTCCAGTCAAGTACGTCTTATCATTTTGCCTGCTCCTATAATCCAATAACTTTGCGGTACTTTTATATATAATAGTAAAAGATGGGCTAACATCTCCCACCTTTTCTGTCTTCTTATTTGTAGATACATTATGATGTGAAACCTATAGGAGTTACTTGAGAAATTAAAAAAGAGTAATTGATCAAACGTGTCAATATAAAATTGTTGCTTGAAATAAAACTAGGTTTAGGAACTCAATATTTAACTTGCTTAGGCAAAGAAGAGCTCTTGAGATTAACCAAACAATTCAATCAAAATCCAAAGATAATAGCAAATGTTACATGCTCATAACAAAACCCAACACTTAATAACAAAAGCTCACCTTGAGCACCTTCTCACTCTTCACTCTTAGGCATTAGCGGAGAAAAACAAACTATACGTAGGATGAGATTACCACTAGGAAGATGGAGCCGAAGGCACTTATTGTGGAAGTTTAATGGAGAGAAGCTTTCAGAATGTTGAACGATGCCACGACGACGGTAGCAACTCCAATGGCCTTGATCCAAGAGAAGGTGGATGGCGGTGGAGGTGGAGGAGTGTATCGTCCAGTGATTAGCCAAGGTTCGGATGGAAGCTGCTCTTCGACAACGTCCGCCAATGTGTAGAGGATGCGATCAACGTACTCTTCTACGGTGTAGTCGAAGCCAAATCCCGGATCAAAGAACGACGATTGTAAAATGTCTAGTTGTCCATATTCGTCATAAGTGAAGCTATGATCAACTTCGGGATCCGCCATGCAAGAACATAGGAGTATCGTGGTGGTATGCTGTAGGGAAGCCGCTAATGGGGGGGGGGGGGGGGGGGGGGCTAAGGGGAGAGGGAGGGGATGGTTGGGTGAGGGAGGGATTCAGCTTGAGAGAGAGAGAGAGGAACTCTAAACAAAATCTGAAATAAATTTTAGATTTCAGTAGATATGGAGGGAATTGAATTTAGAAACTAATTTCAAATTCAAAATTAGGGTTAAGGGCTTAGAAGGAAAATATCAAGAGGAGGGCATGCATGGGCCGGCTGCATGAAGAGAGAGGAAGGGGGGGGGTTGATTACCAAAATCTAAAAATAAATTTAGATTTTAATTAATGTAGGGTTAGGGGAATTTCAAATTTGAAATTTGAAATTAAAAGGGATTGGGAGGGAATTAGGCCAAGAGATTTAATTAATTGGATTCTTAATTGGGGTCCAATTAATGTGATTTGAGAGAGAGGGGTGGCCGGCCATAGGAGGAGGAGGGAGGAAAGTCTAGGTTCAATGAATGTGGTTCCCAATGGAATTAATGTGATTGAAATCAAATCTGATTTTTATTTCAGATTTGATTTAAATTGAGAAAGCTTCCTAATGGGGTTTAAATTTTATTTGGATGTAATTGAAATTCAAAATAGATTGAATCCCAATAAGGTTTCTTTCCTAAATAGCGTGGAGGTAATTTAGGAAAGTAATTATTTGACAATTTGAAATTCAAATTGGCCAAATGGATGGCCGGCGGTTAGGAGGCTAGGGGAGGCCGGTGGGGAGGGGATTTGGGGGAGGCCGGCGGTTGCCGGATGAGGGGGAGGGTGGCGACCTAAGGTGGAGGTGAGGGTGGCGGGTTAGGGATGGAGAGGGGACTTTGGGCTAGGTGGCTGACGGTGGTGTTGGCGTTGGGGAGATGGCCGGAGGTGGGGTAAGGGAAGGGAAAGATAAAGAAGGAAATAACCGCGAGTCCCGGCTCCTACCGGCGGCTGGTGGGTGGTGTGTGGCCCTCTCCTAGGGATCACTTCTCACAAAAACTCACTAAGAGATCTAGAAGCAAAATCTGAAATTTCATTTATAATTCATCATCCCATTACAAAGCAAAAAGACCTCCATATATAGGTCCCAACAATAAGAAAATAAAAAGGACTCAAATGCCCTCGGGGCTACAATAGAGACACACTACCTAAAGGGGTAAACTAGAAAAATTGAAATAAAAATAAATAAAATATGAAATATATCAAAAGTAAAGACTCTGGATCGTAGCCGTCGATCTACGACTCTATCGACGGTACACATGTCGAAATCTTTGACTGATGTCCTCATCATTCTTCCTAGGTGGGAGAAAACTCGACCCTGTCGAGTAAGTGTCTCTGGAGCTCTCATACAACTCTAAGAGATCTGGATCTAGACTCTGTAGCTCCTCTCGATCAACCCACGTGTCCTCTGTTGCCTGGGTCCCTTTCCAGTGAACTAAGTATCTGCAACGTCCTCCTTTTTTTGTGGAAATAATCTCATCATCCAATATAGCTTCTATCTTCTCCGCATTGGGTAAATGAGGCAAGTTGGGGAGTGGGGGTAGGCTAGGGATCTCACCAGGTAGGGTCACACAAGGCTCATTTGTAAGTGGATTATTGGGGTTGGACTCTGGTCCCTCGAAGGTTACTAAATCTTCTATATTAAATGTAGGATTAATGTTAAAACCTTTGGGGAGGTCCAGCACATAAGCATTACTGTTTATCTTGAAAATTAGCTTAAAAGGTCCAGCACTTCTCGCATGCAACTTTTTGGCGGATCCGGGAGGAAAACGCTCCGGACGGATTCGCACCATCACAAAATCTCTAACTTCAAATTATTTCAACCTTCTTTTATGATCAGCAATAAGTTTATAATTAGCGTTGCTTTGTTCAATTTTCTTTTTAATTTCTTTATGTAACTCCTGAAGATGAGATGCGAATGTAGATGCAGACTCTGACACTCTAACCCTAGGACTCATGGGAATTAGATCAATGGGTTGCTTGGGTAGGTATCCGTATACAATTTCAGCGGGGCTAAGACCAGTTGTTCTGTTAACAGAGTTGTTGTAGGAAAATTTAGCTATTGGAAGCTTAGAATCCCAATCTCTAATGTTTTCGCCTACCAAAGTCCTTAAAAGGTTTCTCAAACTTCTATTAACTACTTCGGTTTGCCCATCGGTCTGAGGGTGGAAGGCTGTTGAAAATTGGAGTTTCGTGCCCATTTTGTGCCACAGGGTTTTCCAGAAATAACTTGTAAACTTGACATCTCTATCGGAAACGATGGTCTTTGGTAAACCATGAAGTCTAATGATCTCGTCAAATTAGAGCTTGGCAATCCGGGAGGCATCAAAAGTTTTAGCACAGGGGAGAAAATGAGCCATTTTCGAGAAACGATCGACAACCACACAAACTGAATTGTGCTTCCTCACAGTCTTGTGTAAGCCAAGGGCAAAATTCATACTCACATCCTGCCAGGGACAATTAGGTATGAGGAGTGGAGTGTAAAGTCCCGTATTCTGTTTGCATTGTTTGGCGAGTTGGCATGTGTGACATCTTCTCAGAAGTTTACTAACGTCATACTTTAGGCTGGGCCAATAGAATCTGTTTTCTACAGCGGCGATGGTCTTAGATTGCCCAAAGTGACCAGCTAACCCTCCCTCATGTAATTTCCAAACAAGGTATTCTCGAAGTGAAGTTTTGGGAATGCAGAGTTTTTGAGCCCTAAATAGATAGCCATCTTTTATGAGAAAGTCATCGATAGTGCGGTCACTTCCAGAGGTCAAAGCATTATAGATTTCATGAAAATCAGGGCAGTCCTTATAGTCTTCTTTGATACGCTCAAAACCAATTACCTCAGTTCTCATTTCTTGAGTCACCATTACTCGGCGACTTAAAGTGTCAGCTGCCTTATTCTCAGATCCGGCCTTGTGTCGAATAGTGTAAGTGTATTCTTGGAGGAATTCGACCCAACGACCATGCTGGGCATTCAGTTTCTTCTGAGAATTGATGTAACGTAATGCTTCATGATCCGAAAAGATAACGAATTCTAGAGGGAGTAGGTAATGTCTCCAATACCTAAGCGATTGAATAATAGCGTAAAACTCTTCATCGTAAGTATAGTATCGTTGACGAATGTTGTTCAGTTTTTTGCTAAAGTAGGCGACTGGATGCCCCTCTTGAGATAGGACTCCACCAATGCCAATCCCTGATGCGTCACAGGTTACTTCAAAAACTTTAGAGAAGTCTAGTAATCTCATTACTGGGGCTTAATCTCTTCGAAGGCTTTAGTGGCAGACGTGGTCCAATGAAATTCTCCCTTCTTTAGACAGTTCATTATTGGAGTTACAATGGTGCTAAAATTCAGAATAAATCTCCGACAGAACGTGCCAATCCGTGAAAACTCCTAACATCCCTGATATTCTTTGGCTCGGGCCACTCGTATATTGCTTGCACCTTTTCTGGGTCAGCAGATATGCCTTGAGCGGATATGATGAATCTAAGAAAGGTCACACTATCAGTGAGGAATTTACACTTTGCAGGATTAGCATACAACTGCTCTTTTCTCAAGACTTCACAAATTTGTCTTAAATGATTGATATGTTGATCCACCGAAGTACTATAGATCAGAATATCATCGAAATAGACTACTACAAACTTTCCTAAGGGTCTGAGGACTTGGGTCATAACTCTCATGAAGGTACTTGGGGCATTACTCAGACCAAAAGGCATTACCGTCCATTCGTAAAGTCCATCCTTAGTTTTAAACACAGTCTTCCATTCATCCCCAGGACGGATCCGAATCTGATGATAACCGCTCTTAAGATCAATTTTAGAAAAGAGGGTGGCTCCGGTCATCAAGTCTAACATGTCATCAAGACGGGGAATGGGAAAACGATACTTGACCGTGATCTTGTTGATGGCATGGCTATCAACACACATTCGCCACGATCCATCCTTCTTGAGAGTCAAAAGGCCTGGGACCGCACAAGGACTAAGGCTCTCTTTGATGAAACCTCGTTGCAAAAGTTCATCCACTTGTCTCTTAAGCTCAGTATGTTCTGAAGGGTTCATGCGATAGTGTGGAAGATTGGGTAAAGAGGCTCCAGGTACAAGGTCGATGACATGTTGGATGTCCCTAAGGGGTGGGAGATGGTTGGGTAAGTCTTCCGGAAAGACATCAGCAAATGTCTCTAGAAGGGGTTTAACCTCATCGGGGACAGGTTCCTCCTGGTTAACATTCACTTCTCTTGCTACCAGGGCATACACAGGGGATCCTTGGTTAAGCTCAACATCCATTTCTTTCGCAGTCAAAACGTGTAAGCCTTTGCTGGGTTTAACGGGGGCAGGCTTAACCTCAACCTTACTAGGCTTGGGTTGGGAGGGGATAAGTTTGATCTTTTTACCGTTATGTTTGAACATAGGTATTCGTCCTCCCATATATGTGGACATCATTGTTAAATAACCAAGGGCATCCAAGGATAATATGACCCACATCCATGGCCAACACATCACACCAGATCTTTTCTTGATATCCCGCGAATTCTAGAGGGATAAGACTCCTTTCTTTAATTTCTATGGCAGTTGAGTTGATCCAAGCAACCTTATAAGGGTTCGGATGGGGTGTTGACTTTAGGTTAAATTTGGATATCATTGTGGAAGAGACATCGTTGATGCAGCTTCCACTGTCAATAATGACCTTGCAGTTCTTATCTCTAATTTTGGTAAAAGTGTGGAAGATAGAGGTCCTACGCTAATCATCGCTAGGCTTAGGTTGAGACAAGGCACACCTAACTACAAGCAATTCAGTGGGGTCCTCTTCGCCAAAGAAATCTTCTTCTTCTTCAACATGATGGATCAAATCAGTGTCAGGTTCTTCTTCCTCATCTACAACTTCCTCGATTATAGTCACCTTGTATGGGCTAGAACATTGTGAGGCAATGTGCCCATACCCATGACATCTATAACACTTGGTTCCAGAGGTTGCTTTGGGAGTGTCACGCTCGGGGATCTTTCCTTTGAGGTCAGGGCGAGGTTGGGATGGGCCAGCAGTAGGACGACCAGTAGAGGGTGAGAAAGTTCTGTGAGTTGGTTGATTGGAGGAGGGTTTAAAAGGACCGGGTTGGGAGTCTTGATTCCTAAAATGGGTGTGGCTCTTAGACTCTTCCAGGTCTAGCACAAGACTGCAAGCAGCTTCTAGAGTGGTAACTCCTCTAGCGAACAACTCATTCCTAAGGTCTTCCCTAAGCCCAGCTTGAAACATGGAAAGGAGTTGGGTAGGGGTTGTGGTCTCCTCACCGTTACAACGGATCATAAAATCATCAAAAGCAGCTATGTAATCGTTGACAGATTTGCTACCTTGGGCCAATCGATTCCAACGATCTAACAATCTGGGGTCGTAGGAGGGAGGGAGATACTTTTGCTTGAGTTCTTGTTTCCTTGTCCTCCAATCGCTAATGAGGTATTCTCCTCGCGTTTCCCGCATATGTTCCAGGTTGGCCCAATATTGGTTCGCTCTACCAGTTAATTTCATTTCCGCAAATCTTACTTTTCTTTCCTCCGAAATGTTGTACCACCTGAAATAACAATCCATACCTTTGAGCCAATCTAGAAAGACTTGGGGATCTAATGTGCCATCGAAGGAGGGGGCATCGATACGAATGTTCTTAAGTAGTTGCGCGTCATTATCTCTCCAAGGTGTATCGTGCCCTACCGGGTCTTGGTTTGGCCTATAGTTATGACGATAGTGGTCTCAGGGTGGTCCATGTTCAGTCTGGGTCTCATCACCATAAGGGAAGTGTGGTCTGGAAGGAGTGTAGATTGCGGGGTTCCCTAAACACTCAATATTATCTAGTCGTTCTCCAGTTTGGGGTCTAAAGTCCGCTAGATCAGTTTGAGTGTTTCTAATTTGCTGAGTAACCGTTCCTAATTGACCAACAATAAGGTCTAATGTCGCCTGAATTTGTTCCGGATCCATGGGTAGACACTGGGGAACACTTATGGTTGACACAGGATAGGGGACAACACCTAAGTGCAATGTTAGACTCGCTAAAAGGTCACTAGATGGTGCAGGAACAATGTGGATAGCAAACTACAGCAAGAGACTAAGTTGTCTAAGTGTTTAGGAAGGTTGCTAGGGTGTGGACAACACCTAAACAATAGGTTAGATTCACCTACGGGCCACTAAGTGATGCATAAATTGTTTGGACAGCAAAGTACACATGTAGCTTAAGTTATCTAGGCAATTAAGAAGGGTTTTCGATTAAGGACAACACCTAGATACTCAAGAAAACTAGTCAAACAACCACTAAATGCATGCAGGAATTTTTAGGACAGCAAGCAAAAATAGTGAAATAAAATTATTTAAAAGATGATATGCATGCAATAATAAGGGGCAAGGTTAGGCAAATCTCTAGGGTGACTTCTAGTACATGTTATGCATGCCTACCATGCTCTGATACCAAGATGATGTGAAATCTATAGGAGTTACTTGAGAAATTAAAAAAGAGTAATTGATCAAACGTGTCAATATAAAATTGTTGCTTGAAATAAAACTAGGTTTAGGAACTCAAAATATTTAACTTGCTTAGGTAAAGAAGAGCTCTTGAGATTAACCAAACAATTCAATCAAAATCCAAAGATAATAATAAATGTTACATGCTCATAACAAAACCCAACACTTAATAACAAGAAGTTCACCTTGAGCACCTTCTCACTCTTCACTCTTAGGCATTAGCGGAGAAAAATAAACTATATACGTAGGATGAGATTACCACTAGGAAGATGGAGCCGAAGGCACTTATTGTGGAAGTTGTTGATCAACGTATAAAGAACAAAAAAAAAAGGGTAGGATTTGCTCACCTCGTAAGCATCGAACCCGCAAATCCCGCAGGAATCCCGTTGAAATACTGTGTATGCGGCGCCGTCTGAGTCGCATCCCGCGATTCTTGCCCAAATCTCGCAAGTCCGCTTCATTCCTTCGCTCCAATGCGGCTATTAAAGCAGCGACGAGTGCAGGTGTTCGGTTCGCAAGCAACAATCCACTTTCTCCTCTCTCGCTCATTTCTCCCGTCGCTACTCCCTCCTTCCCACACGCAAGACTCCCCATCGCAGAACTTGCGAACCCCTTCCACCTCCAAGCCAAAACCTCCACCTATTCGAACTCCTCTGTCTCGATCCCTCATCCAGACGCGAGCCCTCACCTAGCCGACGCCAACAATAGCGATCGCAAGACCTCCATCCCTCCGCCCCTGCTCTGTTCGCAAGCTGCAAATCTCCCGATTCTTTCGATCCAGTGAGTGAGAGAGAGAGAGAGAGAGAGAGAGAGAGAGAGAGAGAGAGAGAGAGGGAGGCCACCCACTTACCTGAAGCCGATCTTCCTTCCTCCTTTCTTCGCAAGCCATCCGATCCCAAGCCCTTTCCCTATCTCTTCTCTGTGAACCGACCCAAACCCTACAACAGCCTTTAATATCCGATCTCCTCGACTCCTTCGAATGACGTTCCCTTCGTATAGGATCGGAAGTTACGGCATTTTGATCTTAAACAACAACTGGAGCTTGCGGCTGTGAAGGTAACTCTCTACCTTTCGCGTGCTCTCTCGGCCAAATCTTGTAAATTCGTCGAACAAAGGGGTTTAGGTATTTAGTTATAATAATTTTAAATTTGATTAAAAATAATATTAGTTATGATTAATTTGATTTAATTTTAATTAATTACTATTAATTATATTTAATTATAACTAATTAATTAATTATATGTTAATTATTTTAATTATAGTTGATTAATCACAATCATAATCATTTATAATTGATTAAGTTCAACTATAAATAATTATTCTTGTCTTTAATTAATTAATAATTATTAGATATTAACTATAATTAATCAAATTAATTATAGATTAAATATTTTTTTAATTATAATTAATTAAGGTTATAATTAGTTAAAATTAAATTTTAATCATAATTAATCTTCTTTTAATTAATTAAAAGAGAAATGAAATGCTTTCTCTCCTTTTGCCTCGAGCCATGAGCCTCCACCGCCGGTCCACTTGCAAAGGTATGATTCCTAGACTTAGATCCCCGTTCTCGTCGTTAGCGGCGAGCTGGCAAACCCCCTACGCGCTCACGTAGCGTAGTAGGGAGGAAAGCTAGCGCGACGCCTACGACGAGGCGGGCAATCGCCTTAAACCCCGCCCTCGACGCTTGCGACGAACCGGCAAACCCCCTACGCACTCACGTAGCGTAGTAGGGCGGGAAATCGGTGCGACGCTCGCGACGTGGTGGGTAATCCCCGGACCGCTCATGTAGCGTGAAGGGGACAAAAATAAGTACCCATTCGTGGGGAAATCTCTGTATTCTTTGCAACAGGTGCCCGAGACTCCTAAACGCTCATGTAACGGGCGGGGATTGAAGAAAAATTTGCTGCCGTGGTGTCTACGGACATCTACCTGAAGCGCGCACGTCGTGTCGAGGGGAAGGCAGCCTCTTGGTTTTTCCCCTAAACGGGGGAGACGCCGGGAGGCTGCCAAAATTTCATTTGAAGATTTTGAGGACTTGAACAAAAAGATGGGACTTGGATTTGAGCTTAAATCTGGACAGAACTCAAATAACAAATGATTTGAACTTGAATACTAAATGAGCTAATTGCAAATCTGAATAATCAAGCTAAGGACTTGAGAAGGGAAGTTGAACTTGATTGAGTATAGAGGCTCGAATCAACCTTGAACTGTTGGAGACTTGAACAAACATTTGAAACAGCAGGGGATCAAATGAATTTGAAAAACACATTTGACATTAAACAAATGATGTTGAGCTGAACTTGCAAGGACTTGTGAATCTTTAAACAAAACATGAACAAGAATTGAAACCTGAACTCAAAGCAAGAACTTACGAACATTGAATTTGAGTCTAGTGACATCAAATAGAACTTGAATGTAGAAGACCAAAGACTTGAACTTGTGCTTTAAACTCGAACTGTACAACATCAAGTGAAGCTTGAACTTGAGTGCAACACAGTGCATGCGCACTGGACTTACAAATGAAATTGAAATGAGAACTAGAACTTCAATGAACCATGTTCAAACTCAAAGTGAGCTCGGGCAAATAATGTTGAACTGGACTCGGATGCAAATAACAATTGGCTCGAACTCGAATCCGATCGCAAGAGACTTGAATGGAATACATAGTATTGGATTTTGGATGAATGAATAAATCAAAGTCTAAATACATCCTGGTCATTCAAGTGAACATCAAGTATTCAACTACTATAATAACCTTCATCGAATAGCAAAAATGTGCAATTTAAGTTGCAAGTGGAGGCACAAGGATCTCCCAATGGGCATTACAAATCATATGCAAATGATAATATCTCCTGTATGTGTATGCAGAGGAAGAAGGTTGTATTGAATGTGATAATATGCTCAATGCATTCAATGACACCTTCAACTCACAAGCAAGTACTTCGATTGAAGGCCAAAACATGATGGAGGAAGCAATCAATTGGTATACAATGAATGCAACATATCTACAAGCAAAGTGGAGGAGTTGCAAGGACAATAGTTTGCCTACTATCAACAATAGCTAATAGGCAGATGTCTTGCATATACATGCAACAATCATTAACAATGCTAAAAAGATATGCAAATAAAGAACCCAATGCTACTTGTAAGCAAATGATACAAAAATGATGAGGATTGGGAGGTATATGCAATTTGATTGTGAGCACATGGTGACAAACAAACTTATCATGCAAGTTACGAGTTATTTGCAAGGATAATAAGAGACTTACAAACTCAACTAACTTACAAGTAGTGATGAATTGTTGACAACATAACATCCTCCCTACAAGCGATGTCAATTATCTTGCAAATACACACAACGGTCTTTTCACAAGCAATTATAGGAGACTTGTGAGTATCCATGAATGACAGTGAAAGGCATATATGTGAATACGACATCTTGCCAACACAAAGAACAGTCCATCCACAAGTAATTATAGGAGACTCGTGGGTGTTTGTGGACGACAGGAAAGCATATACAAATGAGTGCAATATACTCGCCAAACTACAAATGAATTCAAGAGGCAAATAGTGAATGCTACCATATCCTTTCAATTGACATCAATCATTTATGGATGAACATAGAAGCTCTCTATGAAACAAGGACTGACATGCAAATAACTAAAGGAGATACATTGCAAACACAACAAGTCCCCAATATATACGGACATCCGCAAACAATGACAGGGAAACCTTCGTAGGAAGAGTAATATACTTATAGATATATGCAGCAATCTTGTCAAATGCTAGAGGATACGCAAGTAAACACGACGGTCTACTAATCAAGCACATCAACTTCCTACAAGTAGAAAGGGCTCAATGATGCTGCAAGAGACCCACACCGCAATCAGCATGACAGTTGTAATCAGGAGAATGCTACATGCAGTGAAAGCAATGATATGATATATCGGAATGCACTCAAGTGAATGTCAATACACGATGCATCGCACTCACTAGAGTTAATGATCAATATTTAACAAGTATGTTGTTAAAGATTGATGCAAGGTTTGGTGGCCTAAACTCACAATTACACAGAAGAATACATCCGCCATTCCAATCATCTCAAGATCTGTAATACGTACAATCTCTCTACGAGTACAGATGTATGTAAAACATGTCACTCGTGGGTAGATGCAGAAAGACTTCAGTAAATGCAGTATCCTGAAGTCAATTCCAATCTATGAATGAAAACATCTACCGGCCTACCAGCAACAGTTGTGGAGATCGTACGACGCCACGCCACCGGATCCGCAACATTCATGCAAGCAGACATAAGGCGTTCATAAATATTTTCTAAAATACCCCCACACCTATGCACTTTAATTTGTATACATATAGGTACACTAAAAGGGGAAAATATAATCCAAACATCCGCATGGGCCCCGATGAGCGTATTATTGGTACACACATGACGTCTAGGGATTCTGCGTGGGTTAACAAATCTGAACCCGACCCTCCTATGCAAGCAGATAGAAGTCGACAGAGTTCAATCGATAAATTACAAAATGCCCCCAAAAACCCGCATGGGCCCCGGCGAGCGTGTTATTGGTACACACGTGACGTCTAGGGATGCTGCGCGGGTTAACAAGTGAATTCAAGTTTGAGTCCGATCCTTCTATACAGGTGGATAGGAGTTGACACGACTCGAACTGTTAAACGAATATACAGTCGCGAGGTCGACTGAAATATTTGTTTTATATGTTCATATTAGGCCTGCAAGGCCTATAATTAAGTGAATTCACTTACAAAGGGCACAAAGCCTACGAAACCCGATCCTCTACTAGACAGAGTCGATAAGGTTCAAAATACAGAAATATGAATGACCTCGCACCCCGATGATGGCCGTGTTGAACGTTAATCTCAACCGGAGGGGTTCACAAGCACTTTCAAATGTCAATCCAAAACTCCAAAACTCCACAAAACTCCCAAAATTCCAAATTCCCTAAGAAATCCAATCTTCTGAAAAATCCCAAAATCCAAAAATCTTTCCAACTCCAGATATTTAAAATTCAAAATCCAACTATCAAACCGCTTAAAGCAAAATCCATCCACCCTCCGCAACAGTTGGCCGAGGTGGACAATCTGAAAATACTTCAGCTCACAAAGAGCTAATGCCTGGTCGAAAATATCACTAGGATTCATTCTCAAATAATCTCCTGCTAGTAAGGACGTGGTACGAGTCCTCTAACCGGCAGTTTCGCCGTCAAATGGCACTGCAGGATAAACGGTTATGATTCGGGGCCCTCTGAACCAGGTGGTCGCCGCCAAATGGCACCATTATATTATGGTTATGGCCAGAGCCCGTATGCTCCCCAATGGCATCAAATCCTTGAGATATGAATTAATAGGATATGATCGATAGGGCACAAAGCCCTCTGTTAGCTAAGGTGGATTCAAATTTGTCCCCTTAGACAAACATTCCCCCAGGTCTACAAGGTACCCTTGGACGAAGCAACCCATGGCTGCCGACAAGGATCCTTCTGTCAGGTTGGGTCGACTACCTCCTCTGACTAAGTAGACCAGGGACCACGATGGCCCGGGATGACGGAACCATGGGATCTTGATCGGGTCTATCATCCATTCCCCCACCACCCGCTTTAAGTGCAAGGTGGTGAAAACTTCTATTTTAAATATCAAATCTTCAAATCCCCAAATCTTCCAATCTTCTAAATTCTCAAATTTCTCAAACTTTCAAACCTTCAACCCATTGCTACTACTATATGCCAGATCTACGTACTTCTACGTATCTGATTGACGACTAGCCTTAATCGAAAGTTCTCTCTCGTTACCGGGAGGGGTAATTAACTATATAGGGGCTTGCGCCTATAGGAAACTAGAACTCAGATCATAAAGTCCTCACAAAATGAGGGCGAAATCTCTGGGTAGTGTCTTACCTACTATCTCATCTGCCTTCCAAAATTTACCTCGGAATTTAAATCGTTAAAACTCCCCCCTCAAGAAAGCACAAAGTCGGGCGGAGGCCGGGGCCGAATTTTCGGAGCCCACAGAAGTTTAACGGAGAGAAGCTTTCAGAATGCTGAACAATGCCACTACGACGGTAGCAACTCCAATGGCCTTGATCCAAGAGAAGGTGGACGGCGGTGGAGCCGGAGGAGTGTATCGTCTGGTGATTAGCCAAGATTCCGATGGAAGCTTCTCTTCGACAACGTCCGCCAATGTGTAGAGGATGCGATCAACGTACTCTTTCACGGTATAGCCGAAGCCAAATCCCGGATCAAAGAACGGCGATTGTAAAATGCCTAGTTGTCCATATTCGTCATAAACGAAGCTATGATCAACTTCGGGATCTGCCATGCAAGAACATAGGAGTATCGTCGTGGTATGGTGTAGGGAAGCCGCTAATGGGGGGCGGCTAAGGGGAGAGGGAGGGGATGGTTGGGCGAGGGAGGTGTTCGGCTTGAGAGAGAGAGAGGAACTCTTAACAAAATCTAAAATAAATTTCAGGTTTCAATAGATATGGAGGGAATTGAATTTAGAAACTAATTTCAAATTCAAAATTAGGGTTAATGGCTTAGAAGGAAAATATCAAGAGGAGGGCATGCATGAGCCGGCGGCATGGAGAGAGAGGAGGGGGGGGGGGTTGATTACCAAAATCTGAAAATAAATTCAGATTTTAATTAATGTAGGGTTAGGGGAATTTCAAATGTGAAATTTGAAATTAAAGGGGATTGGGAGGGAATTAGGCCAAGAGATTTAATTAATTGGATCATTAATTGGGGTCCAATTAATGTGATTGGAGAGAGAGGGGTGGCCGGCCATAGGAGGAGGGAGGCAAGTCTAGGTTCAATGAATGTGGTTCCCAATGGAATTAATGTGATTGAAATCAAATCTGATTTTTATTTCAGATTTGATTTAAATTGAGAAAGCTTCCTAATGGGGTTTAAATTTTATTTGGATGTAATTGAAATTCAAAATAGATTGAATCCCAATAAGGTTTCTTTCCTAAATAGCGTGAAGGTAATTTAGGAAAGTAATTATTTGACAATTTGATGTTTGAAATTCAAATTGGCCAAAGGGATGGCCGGCGGTTAGGAGGCTAGGGGAGGCCGGCGGGGAGGGGATTTGGGGGAGGCCGGCGGCTGCCGGATGAGGGGGAGGGTGGCGGCCTAAGGTGGAGGTGAGGGTGGCAGGTTAGGGACGGAGATGGGACTTTGGGCTAGGTGGCCAACGGTGGTGTTGGCGGTGGGGAGATGGGCGGAGGTGGGGTAAGGGAAGGGAAAGGTAAAGAAGGAAATAACCACGAGTCCCGGCTCCAACCGGCGGCTGGTGGGTGGTGCGTGGCCCTCTCCTAGGGATCACTTCTCACAAAAACTCACTAAGAGATCTAGAAGCAAAATCTGAAATTTCATTCATAATTCATCATCCCATTACAAAGCAAAGAGACCTCCATATATAGGTCCCAACAATAAGAAAATAAAAAGGACTCAAATGCCCTCGGGGTTACAATAGAGACACACTACCCAAAGGGGTAAACTAGGAAAACTAAAATGATAATAAATAAAACATAAAATACATCAAAAGTAAAGACTCTGGATCATAGCTGTCGATCTATGACTCCGTCGATGGTACACGTGTCGAAATCTCTGACTGATGTCCTCATCACATTAACAAGGTATTAATCCCCTATCTTTTCTACCACCTACTTCTCCTTCGTCTTCTCTTTCTACATCTCATCTCCAACCTCGACTGAATGAATGGATGAGTCATTAGTAAGTAACTCACTTTATCGTTCTTCTCTTTCTCCTTCCTGTATATAAATTTTTTATTAAAATTGGTTAGAGTATCCAATATTTGCTTCAACTTCAATTGATTATCCTTTAACCTAAGCTAGCTGTTATTTAGCTTTTGTACAATAAGAAGAAGTTGACTCAACTTTTAGAGGAGGGCATAGTATGATACTCTTTTAGAGGAGGGCGTAGTATGATATGCAACTAATTTTTCTTGAGTCCCCTCTCCTGCTTTTTTCTCAGAACATGTGGTGGTGATTTTCTTATTCATAATTCTAACTGGGATAAGTTGATAAGGGGTATGTACAAGGGACTTATAGAAGTCCTCCTTATCGGCTTTATGCAAAAGTGTAGGGTAAACAATTGCCTACAACGAACAATTTAAACAGAGCTTATGAGTTATTTTATAATAATAATATACCACACGAACTAATATTTAAAATACAATACCTTATAGAAGACTTAATTTTCATTTATCAACAGTGGAAAAATACCTTTGCTCGCAAGCAAATTGTTGTTCTTCCAACTCAAGATCCTTGGTTCCTCTCTTCAAGGTACTGTGCACATTTCCTTCTCAGCTTTTTGATGGTTTCATAAGCCCAATACTACAATGATATTGTATATCTAGCTATAATATATTGAGTTGGGGCATTCTTCTTCAAGATAGTGGCCTCATTGTGCACTATATACTTTAGTTCTCTCAATGTCCTCTCCATCAGAGCCTACTCCACGGGTATCCATTGAATACTTCAATATCCTACACCAAGCCAAACATCTCAAAAAAAATAATGTTATGCATGATATGGTTGAGGACATCATCTATAAGGTAACATAAAGGTAGCTTCCACACATTGTCTCATTTAATGCACTCAATGATTGCTTTCTCTAAGTCTATATTTTTTGAAATTCTTTTCACCATTTAAATAGTTACCTAGCAGCCTATTGTTTATGCTCATTTTCCCGAACTCCTTAGATGGGAATGCTCCAAACTCCAATCCAATTATTAGAGTAAGCTTTGTAACTCAAAATGTTGTGTTTTTTCCTCCAATGTTAAACACAAAGAAGCATTCGTTATCCTCATCATAATTTATCATTCTCAATAACAACGGATAAATTAGGACCCCAAAGAGCTGTAATTCAAGAGATTTGAAGAACTAATTAAGGTGCGGGGGTTCGCAACCTTGATTATGACATCATTAGTCTCAAGCTACTTGACCACTTATTCCATCACACTATTAGTTCTATATATATCCGAGCATTTTAATGCATTTGTACTGGTATGATTAGAGTGGATATTTGCATGCATAGCAAAATAATTCAAATGCACCAATTTCATAAAAGATAATTGGCAAAACAATATGGTTTATAACATGATCGAATAATATTAGATCCATGCTCAAACCATGTTCAATATTCAAACCATGTTCGAACTTTGTTCAAGCATTTTGGAAACTTGTTCTAACCATGTTAGAACATTGCTAGGTCATGTTCAAATTTTATTTCAACCTTATTTGAACATTGCTCGGACCTTATTTCAACTATGTTTGAACTTTATTCTGACCATGGTTGAACCTTGTTAAACCTTGATCTAATCTTGTTCGAACCTTGTTTAAAAAGGTGCGAAGAAGATTCAAACATTTTCATAACAAATAATGTAATGCCTAATGCCGTTTTGGGTTTAGGTTTAAGAGTACAAAATTCAAATATAAATAACCAGACATAAAATCACTAACTTTGAATAGTAGCAGGAGAATTAGATAGAAATTTTGTAGCAAATTTTTACACATGCTCTGAGATTGCCGAAGATGGGTAAGGTGTTGGGAAGAGGAAATGTCTAGTTGCTTCTTGTTTGAAAGCTTGTGTGATTTATTGTGTGAGTTCATTTCTATAAAATGGGGATATTTCATTTGACTTGAACTTTAGGGCAAAGTTTTTCATGAAAATAAACATCGGGCATAATTTGCCAATTATGAAGCATATGAAGTTAAATTTCCCATTATAAACGGCCCGTAAGGCAAATTCTAGATAATCTTAATGAAAATAAATGTGAAATATAAAAATGATTAATTCCTAAAAAATTTAAAGTTCAAATACTTGAATAAAATCCTATATATCTAGATCATCATCAATTGGATGGAAGATTGTGTCATAAGATTTTAGAGTATTTTGGGTTTGGGGATGCACTTTTTCCAATGCACCATTTTGATAGTGATTATTGTGACTTATTGTTAGTTGGTCAATTTTGCTATCCTTTTCTCTCAAATTTAGTGCGAGGGCAACCAATGGTACCCGGGTGTCTTCTCTATGGTTTATATCTATAGTTTTCTTTGTTGTACATTTTGTCGGACCTGACTTTTATGGGTGCATCTGCATTGATATGTTTTTTGTTGTAGCGCTTTCCTACAACTATTCTTCTCTGATTGTGTGGCATTGAAGTGCATCCTTCAGCAATCTGCAAGTAGAAATTGAAAGATAATTGTTATGGTATTATACACACACACATGCATCCCTCTCATTAGATGGCACAAATACAGTATTGAACATCTTGTTAAATTTTTAGTGCTGCATGAATTCTCAGTCATCGGAAACATTTGCTGGATTGATAAAAATGTTAAAAATCTGTCATCTTTTTTCTAGAAGTAGATAAATTATTGCACTGTAATGGTCATTATTTGATGGAAAAAGCTCATGCTGGTTTTGTAATGCATGCCTACGGAGAGCAGTTTTCTTTTATTCTAAGTCTTGCAGTTTATCGCTATTCTTTCCAGGGGATGAGAATTGTTCAAAGTCCGGATGAATTTGTTGATTCTTTTTTGAGTGCACAACGTGAGGCTGCTGCTTCTTTTGGAATAAGTACAATTTTAATCGAGAAGTACATCACTCAACCCAGGCATGTAGAAGTTCAGGTAACATTCTTTGAACTCTTAAATTTCTTCAGTGCTCAGTCTTACACCAACTTTGATGCAATCTCATTGTGATATGCCGTACCAGCTTTCATGTCCTTATGCTATTACGATCCCTTAGATTCTTTTCCCCGCAGGGAAACATCTCAAAATTAATTCACAATAATCAATCAATAATCCAACTTAGTCCCATGAGTTTATTTGTAGTGAGAGGGCACTAGGGACACAAGCGACACATTTTAAAGAAAATAATTGTATTTAAAATATAGCATAAAAGTTCAAAATTTTCAAAATATAAAATGATTACCTATGAAATAAAATATTTAATTAATCGTACTACTAATGCCAAGCATGGGGTTAGCTCAAACAGTCATCATTAATTCCCTTGGGGCGTGAGAACTCTTCTATGGTGAGTTAAGCCAAATGTACTCATCCAGAAGATTCCCTAACTTAAATAGATGAGGCGTAGGAGGAGATGGATCACAAAGTCATTAGTTTAATTATGCTTAGCTTGGTAGCCAAGACAAAGTCCTTTAAATTATAGTAGGTCTGAGTCCACACATGATATGTAGGAAAGGTCAAAATCTCTACATAATAAAGTCACTTGTAATCATCTTTATTTGAAGTAACAATTATTTACATTTCAAATGGAATATGGCATATATGTGTAAGAACATTTTTTAAGTGCCTACAACTTTGTAGTTCTATGAGGGCAAAGCAAATTGGCAATCTATACTTCCTTTATGGTAGTACAACAAGAAATGATGCATTAATTTCTTCCTTAAATGGTATGACTAAATTATGACATATAAAACTTAGGCATATGTCAAAATAGCCTATTAGAGTTGAGTTAGAAAGTTTTTATTTTTATTTTTTTTTTGCGTCAAAAGATTGGGGCTTTGGAGTTATATGAGCACTGTGTTATGAGAAGGCATAATAAATCGAAGCTCTCTAATGGTGCTCATAGGTTCAGTGGTAATATAGACTATTTATTTTGAATTTTGGATCTTGCCTATATTTTTGATCAAATGATGAATCTAGTGATATACCCACCTTAACAGATGATTTTTTAATGAAAATAGGTGTTTTCATGATTAAGGTGACGTTTAAAATGTTCAAGGAGTGGTAGACAAATTAAGAAACCAACTTGTAAGAAGATCAAGAGGTTGAGAACTAAAAATAGCTTAATTTTCTGTAATGTTGAGTTTTGAGTCATTTAATTGGAAGGAATGTATTGTTAGGCTCAGGCCTATAGTTAAGTGTACAACAACATCAACAATAACAGTATCAAGCTTTTATCCCACTACTTAGGAGGCACGATCAAGCCATTTTCTAGATTATTTAGTTCATATGGTAGTTAGTTTTTCCTTCGTAGGCTTGTGTTAAAGAGCATAAACTAGACCATAAAGTTAAGAAGATTATTTTTCATGGGTATGCAGATGGTGTAAAAGCATTCAAGATTATGTGTATTGATCTCAAGTCATATAGATTACTACAACAGGGATTTCAAGTTCAATGAGTTAGATGTACTTCAGTAGAAGTCAATGTAAATTGATGATTTGGAGATTAGAAAGTAGAATGGCATGTTAGATTTAAGATTGAGGTTGAATAGTTAGATGTTACCTCAACACAATAACTTATTGTGGAATATCAGGAAGAGATGACACTACCAAAATGAAAAGTAATTATTGCTTCTCATAGGACCAAAAGGTATATTAGACACATTAGAGATTTGGTTATTATGATTTCTTTGGTTCTTATTTGGTTACATAGGCTTTGTGTTGCAAAGTCTATTGGTGATTTAGGTAATAAGGTCCATCTACTTTTGAGGAAGCTATCAATGGATGAGAATGTTGAAATAATAATAAAAAAAGGAAAACGGAGAGATGTATACGAAACAATACAACTATACAATTCTGCGAAACAAGGGGAAAAAAATGACGTCAACAACAACATCAAGCTTTTATCCCACTATATAGGGTCGGCTACGTGAATCCTTTTTTTCCTTTGTGTCCTATTAAGAGTCAAATTCTCATTTAAATCTAATACAAAAATATCATTTCTAATATTTTCTAACCATGCCTTTTTAGGTCTACCTCTATCTTTTTCAACATAACTCAAATATAATACATCTACTTTCTTAACCGGGTCATCGGAAGACCGCCGTTTTATGTGACCAAACCATCTAAGGTAGCTCTCTCTAATCTTATCTTCCACTTGAGCTACTCCAACTTTTTCACGTATATGCTCATTTCGTATCTTATCTCTAGGAGTAAAGCCACTCATCCACTTTGTTGTAAATCTGGATTCAAAAAGTATAGTTTTGATGATGACAAACATGTTTGTGTTCTGTTTTGCTTGGCTAACTCATTTCAGGTACAAAAGATCAAATGCAACTCAAGCCAACTCAAGATTGGGTTCAAATGTGTCTAAATGTAATGTTTTTCCTTTCATGAGTCAAATGTAATGTAATTGATCCCCTAGCTAAGTAACCTTGCACACACACATTCAGGGGGAGAGTTTTAGTGAATTAGAGTTTCTGTCCAATTTTTGTTCAGATCGTCCCGGACGATGTGTTGGACGATATACACATCGTCCTGGATGATCCAGTGAAAACAGAAACCCTAATTAGGGCGACCAAGGTAAGCCTGTCTGATTAAGCCGATCGTCCTGGACGATCCATTGATTGTACGGGACGATAGGCTCAAATCAGAAATTCTCAGCCGCCAGATCAAGTTAGGCAAGTTTTATTTTTAGAGATTTGATCTGATTGTCCCGGCCGATGCGTGTATCGTCCTGGACAATCCATTACAATCATGCCTAAATTAGTCTGGTGATTAAGGAAAGTAATTAAGGTCTGATTGATTTGATCATATCGTCCTGGACGATCGCAAGATTGTACGGGACGATGTGTTAAAAATCCTGACCGTCCAGTGCCTTTCACCTGTACGTCCAGAGCTGTGTGCAGGACGATAATCCTGATTTTGAACTAATCGTATGGGACGATACCCATATTGTCCCGGACGATCAAGTCATTTTGAAATCGTCCTGCATGTTTCACCTGTACGTCCAGAGCGGTGCTCAGGATGATTTTGGCACTTTTTGAACTAATTGTACAGAATGATAGCAATATCGTCCTGGACGATCAAGTCATTTTGAGATCGTCCAGCACAAGTTCCTCTAGACGACCCGAGCGGTCTTCTGGATGAAATTCGTGATTTATATTAATCGTCCCGGATGATCGCAGAATCGTACGGGACGATCTGAACAACTTTTTTCTACTAATCGTCTAGAAGAACCAGATCGTCCAGGCTGAAACAGGTGATTTTGAACTGATCGTCCTGGACGATATTGGCCGACCAGTTGAGATTTAGGGCAAATTTTGAGCCCTCCTATAAAAGATCTTTTTCTTCCAATAAGAAAAATCTTTTTCCACTTTCCTTTCTAGAGAAACCTTGAGAGAGAGAGCTTGGGAGAGAGAGAGAGAGAGGATCTTGTGAGGGGTAGTTTGTGAGGGATTCACAAAGGTTGCTCCAAACAAGGATCAGAGTCATCTTCTCCGTTCGTCGTCTCTCGTCTTGTCGGTGTTTTCTGTGGGAGGATCGTTCGCAAGAAGATCCGGGTTCTCTGCCCGCTTCAGGAGGAAGCGAAAGGAGTTCAGGTTCTCTGCCTGCTTCAGGAGGAAGTGAAAGGAGTCCGTGTTCTCTGCCCGCTTCAGGAGGAAGCAAAAGGAGTTCAGGTTCTCTGCCTGCTTCAGGAGGAAGCAAAAGGAGTCCGGGTTCTCTGCCTGCTTCAGGAGGAAGCGAAAAGAGTTCAGGTTCTCTTTCTCATTGGGTTGGTGGAAATGAGTTTTGTACAGGCTTCTCCGCCTTGTTGTGGGAGCAGAAGGAGAGTCACTTTTGTGTTAGTGCAATACCCGGAGGAGAGGCTCCGGGGAGTGGACGTAGGTCAAGTTGACCGAACCACTATAAAATCTGGTGTGTTCTTTCTGATTATTTTATGCACTTTACTTTTCTGTTTTTATCTGCTTGGGTGAAATCTGTGGTTGATCTTTTCAGTTCTGTGTTTACTTGTTTTCGCTGCAAATTATCAAAAAGATTTTTCCTGTTGCTCACAAATTTTTTAAATAACCAATTCACCCCCCCTCTTGGTTAGCCTCGGGACTAGTTCATCAGGGCTTAACATCCCTATCGAACTTTCACACTTGAGTATCTTTATCTTGACAACACTTAATATTATGCTTCTCTTTTAATGGTCAACATTCTGCACTATAAAATAATGCAGATCTCACCACAATCTTATAGAATTTTCCCTTAAGTTTGGGGGGGGGGGTCTTTTCTATCACACAACAAGCCCGATGCATTCCTCCTCTTCAACCATCCAACTTGGAATTCAACTAGTAATATCCCCATCTATTTCACCATTACTCTGAACAAAAGACTCAAGATATCTAAACATATACTCTTATTAATGACTTGATCGCGCGAAGTCACAATCCACCCACTAGAACTTTTATTACTAAATATACACTCCATATATTCAGTTTTAGATCTACTCAAACGAAGGCCTTTAGACTCTAAGGTTGACCTCCATAATTCAAGTTTACCTTCAACTCCCTCTATAGTCTTATCAACAAGAAGAATATCATCAGCAAAAAGCGTACACCAGGGTACAACCTCTTACAAATGTCTAGTGAAAACATTCATGATTAAAGCAAAAAGATATGACTTAAGGCAATGCTTGATGTAATCCAACTGAAATAGGAAAATACTTGGTCAGACCAACTTGTATTTGATCACAAGTAACCGCTCCTACTTACATATCCTTAATGTCTGTTGACTATTTAAAAAAATGAAGCAATACGAAGCAACCTACCCGTCATCGGCCCCACCTCGAACGGTTGTTCGCCAAACAAAGCGATGTTTCACTCCCGTAACTTCCAGTCAGCGATTAAGTCGATAAAAGGAAGGAAACAGAGAGATTGAAAAAAAAATCCCGCTCCTTCGACTTCATCGTTGCTTCGCAGGAGGTGTCTAGGATTCGCTCTCATCTTCTCTTTTTCATTATTGTTGTTCGGCTTCGTTGCTTAGCAGGAGGCGAAGAGATTGCACGATCGCTTCTTTGGCTCCCCCATCGCTGTTCGGCTTTGTTGCTTCGCAAGAGGTGTAGAGATTGCATGGCCGCTTCTTCGGCTCCCTCATCGCTGTTCGGCTTCGTTGCTTCGCAGGAGGTGTAGAGATTGCACGCGTCGCTTCTTCTGCTACTTCATTGCCGTTCGACTCTGACTCTGACGCCGACCCTGCTGGTTGACTCCAGCCGGCCGAACTCCAACGCCCAAAGCCGACCCGCCGGTCAACTCCACCCAACCAAACTCCGACCCTCAATGCCGACTTCCGCCTGAGACCCATGCGTGACTTCCGCCTCCGACCCATGCCCGATCAGGCTCCCTCTCTCCCTCTCTTTGTTATATTATATACTATATATTATATATTATAATATGATAATACAATGTTATATATTATATTATAATATATTATATAATATTAAAAATAATATAATATTGTATATATAATAAAAAAAGAAGAAAGAACAGAGAAAAATGATTTTTTTAAACAGGTGTTAAAGACCTGCACCGTCGATCTTAGGTCTGGTCAGGAATGTTCAAATCGAAGACCCGCGCCACTGATCTTAGATCTGGGCGGATGATTTTAAAATTTGAAGACCCCGGGCCGTTGTACCTTAGGTTCGGTCGGGATGGTTTGAAATTGAAGACCCGTGCTATTGATCTTAGATCTGGGCGAATAGTTTTGTAAATTCGAAGACCCTACGCCGTTGACCTTAGGTCTGGGTAGGAAGAAATTATGGCAAACGCCATCCCAATTTCTCCCTCTGTTGGGAGGGGACGCCGGGAGGTTGCCGAAATTTCCTCAAAATTTTAGAGGGCAATTCAATTCAAATATTAAGTAACTAATTTGGTTAATTAATGTTTATTAAAAAAAGTTAATCAATTAAAATTAATCAAAATAATTGATTAATTTGAGGAATATCTAACATTATAATGAAAGCTCCGAATGGATTCAAGACAAGGGAATAACTTGATATTATCATCATCTTCACTATAACTTATGTTTATCCATTTCTACTTGTATTCGTGACATACAAGAATGAAAATGTGAATCAAATAGAGAGTACCTTAAAATGAATGTATTTTTATAATCTTTAAGCAGCCTTATATCTCGTACTGGCAAAACTCAATGAATTGTGTACATCTCCTAGTATGGGCAAATCCGGCTCCTCATCATTCTTCCAAACATTATCCAACATAAGTAATTTTTGAATATCATTTTACTCCAAAAGACTATCTTGAAGAGCCTCGAGAATTTCCAAATAAGACCTCTCTTTAAGAGATTCCAACATAAGTAGCATTGAGCGGAAGATTTTGGAATTGTTGAAATTTTAAATACTCAAAATAATTGATTAATTTTAAAATATCCGAGTTTTTTTTAAGTCCGAGTTTAAAATCTAAGAGTTGGTTAAAATTCAAGAGCATTAAGATTTAATGACTAATTGGAGCAATTATGAAATGAATTGCAATAAAAAGAAGGGAGGAAGAATGTTTTTCACTAATTAACATATACAAACAATGCTCTCCAAATTCTTACAAACTCGCTCCAAATACACAACTCTCAAACTCAAATCCTCACAACTAACTGCTCTCCAAACAATAGCTCTGAAACTCTCCAACAGAACAAAATACTCTACAGGGCTCCAACTCTCTTGTACGAGCTCCTACAAACAAGCAAATGAAATCAATTAAACATTGAAATTAAATAAATGTTAATGCAAAAAAATAAATAAATGCTACATTAAACTACAGAAAAAAAAAGTAGAACAGTGCTGAAAGAAAAAGAGCAGAGTAAAGTGCTGAATTACTAAAACAAGAAAAGTGCAACTATAGCAAAAACACTGGCGTCACAACTACAACTGTCGGGCTAGTAAACAACCGAAAACACTAACGCCAGTGTCAAAACCCCGAAGTGTTAAAATCACAAACTCAAACCAACTCACAAACCTCTCAAACTCTCCAAGTAACAAAGTCTTAAATAACTGACATCCTCTCAACAAATGCATAATGAAATTCAAACCAGTGGGCAGCTTTGTTTATAAGAACTTGATTGTAAGACCCACTACCCGACAACTTTCAAAGGAAAGCCGTAAGCCCGACCTTAGGGGAAAGTTTTAGGTAAAATTGACCTAATCCCTAACCCCCATTTAAAATATCGACAACTTCTAATAGAAGCCGTAAGTCCAATCTCTGAGGGAAATGTTTAGGAAATAACACAATCTTAGACCCCTCACTCGGCCATCCTAGTCTATAGGGCTTGGTTATAAAACCCACAACTCGGGCCACTTAGCAAATAATACTAGGTCGTAAGACTCATCATTTGGCAACTTCTAAGAAAGCAATAAGGCCTACCCAACCAAAATCTTCAGGCCACGCTTAGTAGAGGCCGTAAGTCCCACTAACTGGGCTACTTTCTAATGAAAGCGATAAGTCCCTACCCAAATTCAATCACACGGACATCTCTTGTTGAAAAATCAAAGCAAAAGCCACAGGAAAGAGTTTCATCTTTAAATAATGCTTTGAAATACAGTAATTAAATACTGATCCTATGTTGAAAGTATGTGGAATTTCTACCTCTGCAAAATAGCAAAAGCATTAGGCATCTTAGTCTATAATTCTCTCCCATATTTTTAAAGTATTACACATTAATTTATTTCCTCTCTAATTTGCATAATTTTGTGCATCACCTTTATTCTTAAAAATAGGAATCATCACACTCATTCTCCACTCATCTAACATCTTTTTAGCCTTCAAAATAATATTAAAAAGTTTAGTAAGCTAGGAAATTCCTTCATCTCCTATGCATTTCTACACCTCTATTGGAATATCATCAGGTTCAACAGCTTTTCCACACTTCGTTTTCTTTAAAGCATCTCTAACTTCGGTTTTACTAATACGCCGATAAAAATAAAAATCTTTATTTTCATTTAGGATGCTAAGGTCACTAAAGTCAATCTCATTGTCACAATCTTCATTGAAAAGTTTAGCAAAATATCTCATCCACCTTTATTGAATATCCTCTTCTAATAAAAGCACGTTTTGATTTTTATCCTTAATATTCTTCACTTGAACTAAATCCTTGCTACTCCTATCTCTTTGTTTGGCTAACTTATACATATATCTTTCGCCCTCCTTAATATCTAATCTATTATATAACTAATTAAAAGCTAAAATCTTTGCATCGCATATTCCTTTTTTAGACTCCTTACGGGATTCTTTATATCTTTCCCAATTATTAGAATTTTCACATCTAAATTAATTTTTATAACAAATCTTTATATTTTTTATCTTTTCTTGTACATTTTGATTCCACCACTAATTATTCTTATTATTAGGAGCTTTTCCCTTTGATACTTTAAGCACATCTTTTACAACATTCTTAATATCACTAGCTATTTTTTCCCATATAACATTAGCTTTCTCATGTACAACAAAATCTTAAGATCTAGAATCTTACTCTCAAAAATATTTTTATTAATATTCTTTAAATGCTCTAGTTGTTCAAATAAAACTAGATCTCATATCAAATCAAGGCTACAGTTAATTTGCTAATCCAAAGTAGCAGAAATATACTCCAAGATTTGAATCGAAATGGATATGGAATTCATCCAATAGTTTAGCAATGTTTAGTAATTTAGCAAAAAGGCATTCATAATGAGAGATGATGACTAATCTGATTAAAGACAACTAACACAAATGAAAAATAGTTATTTGCTTCTTTGATTCAGACAACTATGGTAACATCTCTACAAGTATGAACAAATTTTCTTGTGCTTACGATTACTCGGAAAATTAAAAAAACGTGGAGATAAATAACTTGTGGCTTGAAAGAGTTGATATAAGTGCATATGTTCAACAATATAAAGTTACATGCCAAGTTTGATTATCATCCCCACATCAAGTTGAATTATTGGCAAGAGCAACGATCGATATGTTACCATAATAAAGATCAGTTGATTGATAAAGGGGAAATCTCAATTTCTCACCTCCGTTGGTCTTATGATATTGAGGCTTCCAACATAATGTATTGATTTCATTGATCAGAGGCGTCATTAAACAAGACAATCTGCTACTCGAGCGAATCAATTGCAATTCAGAGGCCTTATATTCAATCTAATAATATCTCTGATCATGAAGATCTCATGAATGGATAGCAAGATGTTGCAGTTGAAATCAACCATGTATATAGCTTCTAGTACACAGTCTACATGTAACGGTTATGCATTGGCCTGAGCAAAAAGGATTGTTGAATGTTCTAATAAAAATAATATTGAAGTGCCAGGAAAATGTTTGACTATAGACATATGCTCATCTCATATATTGGAAGGTTTTAAAGTAGCTATAAATAGTAAGTAATAGGTATGAGAGCATGTAAAGATTTTTTTTTGTCATCCTCAAACTCATACAGGTCAAATAATCCAGTTGGATGGGCTGGTTGTATGAGTGAAACATAGGATCTTGTTGACTTGGTTTTCAATTTGCAAAGCAAAGAATCTAGAAGGATTAATTAGGAGGAATGGTGGTTATGTCTGCCCAAAAATATATATAGAAAGATGAAAAAAATTCTAATGAATAATTGGACCACGTCGGCAACAAAAAAAAAATGCCAGAGCCCACATTGTCATGTTGGTAAACATGATCGTGAAAACAGCTGCCCATATTAAAATGACGGGAGAACATAAAATTGGGGGCATGCTTACTGCCGTCTAGTTTCCAAAGGGATTCCGGTTTCTGGCTTTTTCCGATTTCTCCCAAGCGATCCACCTCTGGCACTCCAACCTGCTCCGCTCACGAATAAGTTTACTAAAATTAATTAACTAAGTAATTGGTTTAAATTCAACTTAAATTGTGAGTTAAATCTTCTAATTTTTATTTTATTTTATTTTATTTTTATGCTTTAAATTAGCTAACGTAATATCCAATTTAAAACTTAATTTAATCTATTAAATAAAAATACAATCAAACCTAATTAACTAAACCCTTTAAAATTAAATCTTTTAATTAATTAACAAACAAAGTTAACTTAAACCTTCTGATTAAATCTAATCACTTGAATCTTAATTAATTAAAACAAGCTAAACTAAGTTCTTATCGATTACAGTAATTTAAAATTAAATTCTTTTATCAATAAGTCAATTAAATTTAATTAACTAAATTAATGATTAGATAACCAATTAATTTAACTTCAAAAATAAATTTAAAATTTATATTATAAAACAATTGATTAAAAATCAGAACTTTAATTTAAAGTTTAATTATTAATTGAACTAATTAATTTAAAATCACTTAATTAATAAAATCAATTGAATTTAAATTTTCAAATTAAATAAAATTAGTGAGAGAAATTTAAAGAATTAAATAACTAATCAATTAAATTTGAAATTTAAAATTAATTGATCTATGTTAAAAATCTAATTAATTTAAATCTCAATTAATTTACCAAAATAAAATCAGAAAATTTTAAATTAACTAAAATTAAAACCCAATTTAATTATCAAAGATTTAATTAATGAAACAATTAATGAAATTTAAAACCTTTAATTAAATTAATTGAGAAACCAACTTAATTTAAATAATTAAATAATTTTAAAATACAATTAGTGAGGTAGCAATTGATTTTAAATTAAAACTTAATTTCAATTAAAAATTCACTTAATTAATTAATATAATTAATTAATGCAATTAAATTATAATTAAATAAAATAAAATTCAGAATAGTGTTACACTAATTGACTTTGTATAACTCATATTGAAACTCAAACTCTTAAAAAAACTAATAAAAAGCACAAAACAGAAAGAGAAGCTCTAAAAATCCTAATTTAAACCAAGTTCTAAACCCCTGGTGAGCTCCAGCTCATGGCAGAGACTGCAATTGCAAGCTCCAACCCCTGCAAATGCAGCCACCTGTGAACTCTACAACTACTGTAACTACTGGCTACGAGCACCCGCAAACAAGTAGATAAAAGTCATCACATAATAAATAAAATTAATACTATAAAGTAAAACTAGCAAGTAAAGCTAACTACTGCAGTCAGAATAAAATGCTGAAAATCGGGTAAAGAACAAACAACAGTGCTAAAGTAGAGTAACAAACAACTATAGTAGAAAAAAAAGCTATGAGCACAAAACAACAAGTAAACTACTGAAAGCTAGGGAAGAAAACAACTGCTGGCTAGTAAGTGTCAAAACAATTGCAGGCTAGTACTGAAGCAAAGCTGGCAAAACAAGATGGTGACGCTAGTTTCTAAACACTGAAGTGTGTAAAACATTAAACTCCTCACACCGACAACTTCTAATAGAAGCCGCAAGTCCGACTTCTAAGGGAAATGTCCAGGTAATAATATAACCCTAGACCCCTCACATGAGCATCCTAGTCTATAGAGCTAAGTTGTAAGACCCACTATACGGGCCACTTAGCTTACAGGGCTAAGTCGTAAGACCCATCGTCAGGTAACTTCTAAGGAAGCCATAAGACCTATCCAATCAAAACCCTTGGACATCTTAGTTTATAGGGCTAAGTGATAAGACCTATTATTTGGGCCACCTTTAATAGAGGCCGTTATACTTACTATTTGAGCTACTTTTAAGTGAAAGCCGTAAGCCCCTATCCAAATCCAATCACAAGGGCAACTCTTAAGCAAAGCCATAAGCTCCAACCCAAATCAAACCAAACCAAATTAAAATCCACATTTCTCCACTTTAGTTTACTCGGGATCCTTGAGAGGAGGCAACCCATGACTGCTAATTAGATTCCCTGAACACTACAGTTAATTGTTGTTAGTGTTGGTAAATTGAAATTCACGGTATACCCAGGACGGCGGAACAATGGGATCTTGATCGAGTATACCTTCATCCATAACTAAGATTAAAACACTGTTGCACATTTCCACACTCCTTGCACAAACTAAATTTATTCATCATTAATCGAGAGTGCTCTTCTAATGCGTTAGGAGGGGTAATTAACTATGAGGGCTTTTGCTCATAGGAAGTAGAACTCAGATCTAAATAAATCTTGACACTACTCTCAGGGAAAATCTGGTTAAATTTTAAATTTAATCTACCTTGGGAAAATAAGGACCTTAAGCTTGTGAGAGCGAGGTTCGCACATATATTTTTCCTTAGCGAACACCAGCCTAATCCTAGAATAATATTTTACTTTATTTTTTATTTTCTGCCCATTTATCTTAAAATCCAAAACTAATAAGTGATGCTGAAAAAAAGAATAAAAAAAACAAAAATCTCACACAAGTTTTGTCTAGTCCGAAAGCTCCCAATCTCGTTTCCTTCCTCTCGCAAACCCATCAGCCCTGTCGCGCCTGCGCTCGTCTCACCCTTACGGCGCGAATCCTATGTCCGCTCATCACTTGCATGTAGTCCCTGCGCCCATCTCTTGCTTGGTCTTATCCGAGCCTACACATGCACCAGCCCACCTTTGCGCCCTCGTGCGGCCCCGCCTCCAAGCCTTCACGTGACACTGCACGCGTTCGTCCCGCTCTCTTACGAAATCGCGCAGCACCACTCTACCCATCATATGTTCCGCCTCCGATTTGAAGTCCAGCCCGTTCGCTTATACGACTTCAGTCTCTTGTTCCCCGTGAGTACGCAAAATTAGCCAAAGGAGCGTTTGCAAAAAAAAAAAGAGAAGAGAAAATAACAACAACAACAATAACCTTAAACCTTTATCCCACTACGTGGGATCGGCAACATGAATCATTTTTCTAATCTTATCTTCCACTGGCGCCATATATGCTCATTTTGTGCTCTTATATTAAGTTAAGTGTTGCAGAAATAAGGATGCTCAGGTGGATGAGTGGTTTTACTCTTAGAGATAGAGAAAAAAAGTAAGAGAAGAAAAAAAGAGAAGAAAGAAGAGAGAAAGAAAAACAAAAAAAGGCAGGTATCGCATAATTGAGGACCTGAAGATTTGTGTCGGGAATAATCATCATGTCGCCCTCGTGCTGTTGTATCATTGAACTGGCCGATCGGATTAAAAGGAAAATACCTTACGAACCTCCTTTTGTGGGGAGAGGATGTCGGGAGGTTGTTGGATTTCCATGGAAACGCTGGAAAAGGAGAAAAAAATAAAGAAAGAAAAAGAAATAAAAAAAGCCCTTTCTCTTCAAATTTTTTTTATTAAAAAGGGCAAAATTTTATTAATAAAAGAAAAAAATCCTTCAATTTTAAATATTAAATGAGAGCACTTGAGCCAAATTTTGGTATATCATCAAAAGCATTAATTTTTAGTTTTTGAATAAAGTTTTATTAAATTTTTTTTTAATTAATTGACTAAATCAAAATGAACTAAATGAATAAACAAGGAAGAGAGAATATACACTAATTGCAATTAAATGTAACAACCCAAATTAAATGCAACAATCCAATTAAATACAACAGTCCAAATTAAATACAACAACCTAACAAATACAACAGTCCAACCACTACAATTGACCAGCTATATAAAACATAACCAAACAACAAAAACAAAGACTCAAACAAACTGCCAATTGGTGTGGGTTTCAATACTTGCAAATAAATAAATAACTGCAAATTAAACATAGCAGAATGGTGCTAAAATAAAAGGAAAGTATTGGAACTAAACTAACTATGTTGATGCAAAAAAAAAGGGTGTTGGGGTGGAAGAAAAGTGTAAAACCACGAAACTATTTCTAAGTTCAAACAAAACTAAACTAATAGGCAACTTCTAATTGAAGCCATAAGATCTATCCTAAATCAAATCCTAGGCAACTTATAATTGAAGCCCATAAGGCTTATTCTCAAACTAAAAACATAAGCAACTTCTAATTGAAGCAGGAAGCCTTACTTCAAATCAAAATCCTAGGCAATTTCTAATGGAAGTAGTAAGCCCTACTCCAATTCAAAATCTTAGGCAACTTCTAATTAAAGCCATAAGCTCTGTTCTAAATTAAATCTATAGGCAACTTCTAAGTGAATAAGTCCTACTCTCAATTAAATCAACAGACAACTTCTAATTGAATCAATAAGCCCTGTTCTAAATCAGCAACTTCTAATGAATCAATATGTCCTATTCTTAACAAAATGTGATAGGGGAACTTCTAAGTGAAGTAGAAAACCCTAAGCAAAATCCTAGGCAACTTCTAATTATAGCCATAAGACCTATCCTAAATTAAAGCCTAGGCAACTTCTAATTTAAGCCATAAGTGATATTCTCAAACTAAAAATATAGGCAACTTCTAATTGAAGCAGTAAGCCCTACTTCAAAACAAAATTCTACCCAACTTCTAGTTAAAGCAGTAAGCCATACTTCAAATAAAAATCCCAGGCAACTTCTAATTGAAGCCATAAGCCCTGATCTAAATCAAATCTACAGGCAACTTCTAATTGAAGCCATAAGTCCTGTTCTAGATCAAATACATAGGCAACTTCTAAGTGAAGCCATAAGTCCTAGCCTCAACTAAATCAATAGGCAACTTTTAATTGAAGCCATAAGCCATGTTCTGAATCAAATCTACAGGTAACTTCTAAGTAAAATAGTAAGCTCTATTTCAAACAAAATCACTGGGCAATTCTTAAGAGGAGCTATAAGCCCCATCTTAAATAAATCTAACGGACAACTCCTAAGTGGAGTTGTAAGCTCCATCCTAAATAAATCTAATGGGCCACTCCTAAAAGGAGTCGTAAGTCCTAAACTAAACAAACTAGAAAACACCGGGCTACTCCTAAAAGGAGCAATAAGCCCCAAACTCAAACTCTAACATACCAAAATCAACAATAAACAACCTCAGTCTACTCGGGATCCCTGAGAGTAGACAATCCATGACTGCTAATTAGATTCCCTGGACATTGCAATTGATGGTTTGTTTGGAAGTAAGAATCTCAGACTTAAATAAATCTCGAAATGAACATCGGGGGAAATCTGATTAATTAAAAATCAATCTACCTTAAGAGAAATGAAATCTTAAGCCTAGAAAGCAGGGTTCATGCCTAAAGCAATTTTTCTTGAGCGAACAGAGAATTTAAACAGTATATTATAGTCATGATGTAGGAGTTGGAGTCTTCACAAAAAATAAAACTTGAAGACAAAAGAGCTTCTATTGCAAAGAAAGAAACCAAGCGAAGAGAATAGCATGTATAAGTAATAATTGGTTGTATAGGATATAAAGAAAATGCGGACTTTAAAAAGGAGTTTTTTCTATTTGTTTCCAAGCATAACTTTATTCATACTTTATTCATAGTAGTTATAAGGTATAACTTGGAGTTAAAACAATTGGATTTGAAGTCATCTTTTCATCACGGTGTTTTAGATGAGTAGATTTACATGTAATAATCACTGAAGTTTGAAGTTTATGCTATGCTTGGAAGCTGAGCTTTAGGTGAGTAAGAGACTTACTAATTTGAGCAGACTTGGTTATTTAATTTGTTTATTGTTGATATGAAAGATTTAATGTAATGAGGAGAAATTTTTAGGAAGTATATCAAAATCTAAGAGTATTTAGTTAACCATCTTCTTTAACCTTATTTTATTATTGTATATTGGGTCAAGTCATTAATAAGAGTATAAGTTTTAGATATCTTGGATCTTTTGTTCAGAGTGATGGTGGAATAGATGGGGATATTATTAGTAGAATTCAAGTTGAATGGTTGAAGTGGAAGATGCATCGGGCTTGTTGTGTGATAGAAAAGTTTCTCTCAAACTTGAGGGAAAATTCTATAAGATGGTAGTGAGACCTGCAATGCTTTATGGTGCAGAATGTTAACCATTAAAAGAGAAGCATAATATTAAGTTAAGTTTTGCAGAGATGAAAATGCTCAGGTGGATGAGTGGCTTTACTCTTAGAGACAGGATACGAAATGAGTATACACGTGAAAAGGTTGGAGTAGCTCCAGTGGAAGATAAGATTAGAGAGAGTTACCTTAAATGGTTTGGTCACATAAAACGGTGGCCTTCCGATGACCTAGTTAGGAAGTTGATGTATTAGATTTGACTTATGTTAAGAAAGCTAGAGGTAGACCTAAAAGGTCTTGGTTAGAAAATATTAGAAATGACATTTTTTTTATTAGATTTAGATGAGAATTTGACTCTTAATAGGACACAATGAAGAAAAAGGATTCATGTAGCCGACCCCACATAGCAGGATAAAGGCTTGTTGTTGTTGTATTGGACCAATTGGCTTCATTCTGATGAGTTGTGATCAAGCGAGTAGATTGGGGATGAACATGAAGGAGGCTGATTGTAAGGGTTTTCAACTATAGCTTTTAGTCATTACTGGTTGCAATTGAATGAGAGGGAATCTTAGAACATTGCATGAGCAATCCCAAGAGTAATTTGGATAGAGTTTTTGCGGGTTCTTTTAGGTTTTTCTTTTATTCTCTGAGATTTTGTGAGAGGATTTTTACTTCTCTCGTTAGCTTCCTTTTAACAAAGATTACTCTCTCCTCATTTTTTAGAAAGTGAATTTAATTGTTTATTATTTTTCTCATTTAGTACTTAGTTCATTTGATAGTAGATTTATCCACGCCTCCTTAATAAGAAGAGTGAGTGCGTTTTCATAATAACCAAGTAATATCTAATTCTATTCCCCTTTGGATTGGCCAACTTAAGGAGCTGGCATGAAGTGCGTTCGAGAGATGGATTGAACAAATGATTGAGCTTCTTCAAGGGATTCACTTCCTTTGAGATAATAAAATAGAGGCTCCTATGGGTTGTATCTCTTCAAATGTTTAACAGAGAAGGAGAGAGATAGAGATGGAGCAAGGAATATCTTTGTTTTCCTTTTTCGAGATTTGGTGAGAGGAATTTTTCTTTTATCTTTGGCTTTCTGTTGAGAATGATTGATCCAAATTATGTGACATTTGTTCTGCTGTTCTTGTTAGTTTTCAGGGGGAGAGAGAGAGAGAAGTTTTGATCCATTTTATTATTCCCCTCAATTTATACTCCATACATTTCATAGTGGATTTATATGTTTCTCCTAGTATTATGTATATAGGTCATTCTTAGCCAAACCATATAAATATTGATATGGTTGTGTTTTGTTGTTGCTATATCATATCCATATGTGTGGTGCTAAATTTATTTCTTTTAGGTTAATTTGATAGAGCTCTTTGACACTCCCGAAAGGAATTGGTTTGGGCACTTTTGCTAAAACAATTAATAATATTATAGGTCCAATTATAGGTAGGCATGATAGTTTAGATATTGCATCTCTATTAAATAGAATAAAAGGTATACCATGAATGATGTTGCTTGTAGCTAAACTTGAGGAATTAAAAGAATGCAGTGCCTCATTTATTATTTGGTAGAAGTGAATCACAGATGTATATGTTATAAGATGACAACAAAAATATTTTATGGATGGGAGAGTAGGGCAAGAATAAAATAATAGCAGCCAGGTATAAGTGTTATAGAATATAAGACCATTATGATGGATGTGTGGCAGTATCAGAAATGGTGTAGAGATGATTGTTTGTTTTAAATCATTTGTAGTTGCCACTATTGCTGAAAGAGTTATAGAATATAAACTGAAATGGTCTGGGCATTAACATCGGAGACTGTAAGATATATGATTAGAACATGTAGGTTAAGTCAATGGAGGGAACAATGGTAGGCCAACGATAACAAGAACTTTTGGACAAAGAATTACATAAAACTGAAGTTATCACCACATAGCACAGAACATGAATAAATAAAGGATTCACAAAGCTAAAAAAAAAAATTTACTATAGTAGAGAAGAGAAATTCATAAAGCTCACCTTGAATAGCTGAGGTGAGGCTTGTTACACCCCATTTTGACACCCTTTACAGTCAACATAGAGTGGAACAAAGAAGGAAAAATTTGAACTGACCTCCTTACTAGCACCTATTACAAAATACCTCTATTAGAATCAGAGAGTAAGAAGTAGTCTATTCAAAATATCCTAACATATCAAGTTTTATACTTCATAACATGAAGCATATGTAATATACCTCAAATAAAATGCATATCTCAATTGAAATATAGAGCTTTACTAAAATTTTTAAATTTTACTTACATACTCAAAAGTCTATACAGCTCCTATTCACGTACATAAAAAAAGTGTATATACACAAAAGAGTAGTCAATTTTCCTGACTACTACCCCACTGGCTCCTTCTTCTTGCATGCAGTACAACCACTACTAATGAGCTAGAGTCAATGAAATACACAAGTAATGTATAAGAAATAATAATAACATTTTGACAATTTATTTAAAACACATGTAATTTCATACTGGTCGTAAGTAATGCATAACATCACCTTCTATCTTGTTTACTGTTCAATGCTTTTATACAAGTCATATGATGGCTATAGGCTTTTGCACCCTTCCAGCTTTCTAGTTCAACGTTAAATCTGAATTCCCAACTTTTAGAATTGAAGTTGCTCTCTCATTCAAGGTTGGGCATGAATTCTCAACTTTTAGAATTTCTAGAGTGTAGGCTTACCTCGTCAAGTCTTTTGACTTTACTTGTGCGGGTCTATGCCCCATATATGACTCATTTCAACTTTTCAATATCATTCATTTTTAATCATCATAAAATATGCTATTGTAATCAATAATCATTGAATTAACATCTTCATACATAAATAAACTGGAATGAAATGTTGTCATAAATATAACAAATGTGAGGTTGCAAATATATAAAATTTTACTATTTCCTAAAACATCGTTTGGGTATCTCACCTTGTTTTCCAGAACACTTGGGTCAATTGGTTGACCTAAAGTATCCCAATTTCTTTTTTTTTTTTGTATACCACCTCATTTACACTCTTCTTCATTCAATCCAACCCTCTTTTTTTTCTCTCTTCCCCTATTGAAATCAACAAACTAATTTCAGCAATACAATTTTCTTCCATACAGTAAGCAATACTAATTTTAGCATATTACTTTCAGCCATATCAGCCATACAGATTAGTTAAATACCGATTTCTGCATACAATTTTCAAAGCATACAATTTCAGATTTCTGAAATTATATTTAGGAATATTAATTTATTGATTTCTGTATTACTTTAAACCATACAATTTAAGAAAAAATATGAATTTATGAATACAACTACGGATTTCTGCAGTCCTGAATTTCCTTTCTACATTTCCTTACCTGAGAATTCACCAAGAGCAAGCTGCAGCACTCACACCGCAGCCCTGCCTCCGCCAGCTCCCCGCTCTCCCATGGCCTATAGCTCTCGGCAACAGCAGCTGCTTCGAATGCCAAGAAATGATGGGAATGGGGAGGGAAAAGAAATGAAGGAATGGTTGAGATTTAATGCTTAAGGCAACTTCTTAGCTGAGATTTAATGCTTAAGGAAACTTCTTAGCTGAGATTTAATGCTTAAGGCAACTTCTTAATATAATATTATCACTAGGTCTACAAAGGCTCCACTAACTGCCTTCTATCCTCTCCCAGCCGCATGATTTCAATTCATTGCATGTGAACTTAAGTGATTCAGCTACAGTAATAGTAATAAAAATATTTAAAGCATTGTTAATTAACCTTTAATAGTTATAATGTAATAGTTATTTAACTTAGTTTTAAAGTAACAGTTATTGAAATTTAATAGTTATACATATTCAATTATATTAGTAATTTGCATATACTCTATATGTCAAAATGCTCGGAATTAAAAGTAGAATTGAATGAAAATAATTGAACATTTAGAGGAGGTTTATGATTACATTTGTTTTGAGTGTTTTGGGTAAAATTAGGCGGATGATGATGATGAGGATGATGATGATGGGACCATTTATTTCGTTGGAATATGGAGAAAGGGCGTCCTGATAAATTATGCTTCTTTAAATCCTCCCAACTTAGATATAAATGACTAGCGACCACATGATTTCCTCAATGCATTTTGTTTTTGCGTTTAGATTATCAAGCTCGATCCCGTAGGCTTTATATACATTTTGGTGTTTTTATCAATTGATATATTTTATTGATATAAATACTAAGGTTTTTGGAGACAAGCATGGAAATGTCATCCATTTATATGAGAGAGACTGCAGCGTGCAAAGAAGGCATCAGAAAATAATTGAAGAAGCACCTGCTGTATGGTTCATATGTCCTCCATCTGCTGTTATTGTTCTTGATATGATTGTAATAGCTATCTGATCTCTATTGTTGCAGCCAAATGTTGTCAATGAGTTCCGTTCTCACCTGGGTGAAGCTGCTGTTGCTGCTGCAAAGGTGAAGTGATGCTTAATTCAAATCAATATTTTATATCATACTTCATTGCAGTTGTTTGATAGGAGGTTTTTTTTTTGTCTGCTAAGAAGAGAACCTTTCCTTGCACCAAGAGGTCTTGCTTTTTTTGACGCACTATATTTCATTCCCACTATCTTTGTGCTAGTTCAAATGGAGGAGCAAGTTTTGCCTCAGTTTTATTTGTTTCATTCAGCTGCTTTGATATTCAAATTTTCTTCATTCTTTCTATATTATGCTGATTGAGAATTCCTGGCATTTATTCTCCAAGAAGGCAGTTGGCTATTACAATGCTGGAACCGTGGAGTTTATTATGGATACTCTTTCTAGCCAATTTTATTTCATGGAGATGAACACCCGCCTTCAAGTACGCTGACTTCTGTTAACTTTAATTGATTTAGTACGTCATAAAAGTATGAGCTTGGATATATTTCTGTTGCCTTTTTCCTGTTTTAGATTTTAAACATGAGTGTTTAGGGCGTTGAAAAATAGTTTACCCGAAACAGTTTCCTGATTGATGACAAAAACGTGAAGGTTGAACATCCTGTAACTGAGATGATTGTCGGGCAAGACCTCGTGGAGTGGCAAATCCTTGTTGCAAATGGTGAAACTCTGCCTTTGACTCAATCAGAGGTGCCCTTAAAAGGTGAACTTCTTAAAACAAAGGACATAGTTTAATATGCAGCATAGGCCATCATGCTATTAATTATGATGACGTTTTTACCATACATTTATTTCTAATCCAACATGTTTTCTTAAGTTTTGAGGAGGCTTGATACTACATCGCATCTTTACGTGGGTTGTTTGCAAAGCAAATGCTAAGTGTGCTAAAATATGTTTTCTTGTTTGACAAGTGTAACCACTGCAATCAATAATAACAAAAAAATACAACTTAATTGGCCACGTATTATGACTTTAGTTTCATGATAGTATACGAGTGGCCTTATTTTATAGATAAATATCGTATTTTTGTTTGGATATAACTTTGTTATTGTTTTTCAAAAAATTTTGTGATGAAAAATTTTTCATGACTAGATAAAAAAGTAGTTTGTTTTTTTTTTCTTGAAGGAAAAATTTATAATACTCACAATTTAAAAAAATATTATTCTTTCCACAACAATTCTAGTTAGAAAATAGCCTATGTTCATAGGAGAGGAGAAAGGATCCAATCTAATATGGAGAAGCAAAATATAAAAATAAAAGTGGCACAATATAATATTCTTCCCCCAAATCGAAATGCACTTAATCAAAAAAAAAAAAAAAAAAAAAAAAACAGCACGAGTCCTACAAACCAAGCAGAAGGGAGAATCACTCAAGTGAGAGAGAGAAAGAAATCTTTAAATATTACCAAAAATCTCCACTTATATGCACCTCAAGCAGGCACCTTCGTGGATATCTATGTACTCGTTACATTATCTTTGGCATTATTGTCCTTGCATTGTGTAAGGTAATTATTCATGGTCAAAGAAAAACTACTTTTTTTTGTTTTCCGTTTCTCACTCTCTTTTATTTATTTACTCATTTCACAATAATTCCAAAAATTCCCTCCATGCCGCAAGCACGGATCCTCATAACTCTTAAAAACTCGTCAGCCAACCCCCCTACTCACATGCAAACATATCGTGGCCCATAGCACAACTCTGATTGCATACATTTCCTAATATTTATAGGATTTTAAAGGATTTTATTTGAAATCTAAATTAGGTTCTAATTTTGACTTAAAGGCATCGAAACTAACAAATTTTGTGACAGTTTTAAACTTGGCTTATTTTAATAAAGAAAGAAATATTTTTTTTATTTCTACTCCATGTGTTTTTAATTTTGTGCTTATCCTAACAAAAAGATATTGTGCCTTATCATGTTTTATCATAGGCTATAAAATAGTTTCCCAAGTTTATAAATTTCTGGGATAATTAGATTATATTAAAATTGATGCAAAACTTCATCCTTTCCCTTTTGTGATCGCGTTTCTTTTTTGCGATCCTGTATTTCTCCTTGTGTGTTTGCTATTCATGCAATCACAATCATGATCCTATTTTTGTTCTTGTGCATGCTGCTCTTTTTTTAACTGTTGAATATTTAAAAGTCAATGTTAGGAAATTTGTTTTAGGAAAGTATTTTAAGGAATAAAAGAAGAGATTAATTGTGATCTTCTCTTATGATTTTGTTTCCTAATGAGGGAATTTATTTTAGGAAAGAATTTTTAGGAATAAATGAAAAGATTAATTGTGATTTTCTCCTATGATTCTATTTTCTAATTTTTAGAAAAGAATTATTTTCATATGATTCTGTTTCGTAAATTTTAGGAAATAATTAAGCTAATTAGTTATTTTCTTTATTAGACTTTTTTTTTTGTATATATATGTAGAGGTATTACTTGTTTTTCAATATGAAGAATAATAAATTAAGAAATTTTTCATGGCATTAGAGTTAGTTCTCTGGAAGCCTAATCCCTTTAGGCTGCCTCTTTCTAGCCGATTCTTTATAGCCATCTCTTCTCTGTTTCTCAGGCTGATCTTCTTTGACCGATTCTCTCTAATCAGTATTTGTCCCGACCTTCTATATTTTCAACAATGTTATTTGTTCTTCTCCCTCATCTTCTTCTTCGGAATACGGAATGACCTCATCATAAACATCCAGCATCACCATACCAGAATCAGGAAGCAGTTTAGAAATTTAAAACCTTGGTGATAGTGATTCTTCTCATATTTTCATCACAGGACATAAATTAAATGGCTATAATTATTTGCAGTGGTCACAAGTTGTGTTGTTATTCATTTGTGGTAATGGAGCTCCTTTCATTCAATTACTTCCAGAGAGCAGAAATGAGAGAGCTAGGCTTAATTCCTTTCAAATCCAGAGCAGGTGATTAGCAGAACTAATTAACTAAGGGTAAATTTCTAATTTAATTAAATCATATAAGAGAAAATTTAAATAATTAAACAACTAATCTTGAGCAAGAAATAATTTTTAATCAGAAACTTTAATTAAAGTTAAAAGTTTAATTTAAAATTAAAATCTTTTTAATCAAACCTTAATTTAAAATGGAAATATTTTAATTACGTGAACTAATTAATTTAAAATCACTTAATTAACAAAATCAGTTGAATTTAAATTCCCAACTTAAATAGAATTATTAAGAGAAATTCAACTAATCAAATAACCAATCTTTAAAAATAAAGTAAAATTTATATAATAAATCAATTAATATTAGATTTAATAAAATCAAAATGTTAAGTTAAAATTAAAACTTTAACTTAAAATTAAAAATTTTTAATCGATCAACCAATTTAATTAATAATTAAATTACAATAATCAATTGAATAATTTTAAAATACCTTCAACATTTAAAATTTACAAACTGAGCAAATTAAATTTTTAATTAGGTTTAACTCTTAATTAATTGACTTAATTAATTAATACAATTAATTTAAATAAAATCAAACATGAAAGAAAACACAAATAGAAAATGCAAGAAATAAAAATGTTTTTCCACTAAGTGACGCTGACAATTCATACTAAAACTCAAATTCCTAAAAAACAAACCAAAAATACAAAACAGAAAGAAATGCTGCAAATATCCTAATCTAAACACAGCTCCTAGCAAGCTCCAAAACTCTGGTGAGCTCTAGCTCCTGGTAAAGACTGCAACTACAAGCTCTAGCCTTTGCAACGGCAACACCCAGCCACTGTGGATGCAAGCTCCAACTACTGTAACTGCTAGCTATGAACACTTACAAACGAGTAGACAAAAGTCGGCACAATAAATAAAGTTAATGCTGGAAAATAAAGCTAACTATTGCAGGCAGAATAAAGTACTGGAAAGCGGGTAAAGAATAAACAACAGTGCTAAAGTAGAGTAACAAACTACTATAGTAGAAAAAGCTAAGAGCACAAAACAACAAGCACACTACTGAAAGCCAGGATAGAAAATAACTGCTGGTTAGTAAGTGTCAAAACAATGATTGCAAGCTAGTACTAGGGCAAAGCTGGCAAAACAAAATGCTGACGATGGTGTCAAAATTCTGAAGTGTGTGAAAACCTTAAACTCCTAACCCCGACAACTTTCAATGAAAGCCGTAAGTCCGACTTTAGGAAAAATCTTTATGCAAAAATGACCTAACCCCTAATCCCTGAAATTCTATCCGACAACTTTTAATAGACGCCGTAAATCCGACTTCTGAGGGAAATGTTTAAGTAATAACATAATCCAAGACCCCTCACACGAGCATCCTAATATATAGGGCTAGGTTGTAAGCCCCACTATACGGGCTACTTAGCTTATAGGGCTAGGTCGTAATACCTGTCATCAGGCAACTTCTGAATTCAGAAGCCATAAGACATATCTAAACATCTAAACACCCCTGAGCATCTTAATCTATAGGGCTAAGTTGTAAGACCCGTCATTTGGGTCACCTTTAATAGCGGTCGTAAGACTCACTATTAGGGTTACTTTCAGATAAAAACTATAAGCTCCTACTCAAATCTAATCACATGGGCAACTCCTAATCAGAACCATAAGCCTAAACTCAAACCAAACCAAATTAAAATCCATATTTCTCCACTTCAATTTATTCGAGTTCTCTGAGAGAAGGCAACTCATTGCTGTTAATCATATTCTCTGGACACTACAATCAATCTTTGCTATTGTTGATAGACTGAAATCCACGTTACACACGGGACGACAGAACTATGGGATCTTGATTGGGTGTACCTTCATCCTCCATAATTAAGATTAAAACACTGTTGCATATTTTCACACTCCTTGCACAAATTAAATATATTTTATCTTTAATCGAGAGTGCTCTTCTAATACTTTAGGAGGGGTAATTGGTTATGAGGGCTTGCGCTCATAGGAAGTAGAACCCAGATTTAAATAAACCCTGACATTACTCTCAGGAGAAATCTGGTTAAATTTCAATTTAAACTACCTCAGGAATATTGGAACCTTAAGCTTGCGAGAGCAAGGTTTGCGCCTAATATTCTTTCCTGAGCGAACATGGACATCTCTCTCTTAGACCCAAACTCTAAGTAACCTTTCATTAACTTAACACATGATCTCCTCTCATGACATTTAAAATGCAAGCTCTAGGTGTCCTTTAGGAGCTATCCCATTCGTTGAAATTCATCTTACTTTGTTAAATGAATTTCACGAAGTCCTAAGTATAACCCTTAGGTATATTCACCTTACACTATTAGGTGAAGAGTCATCTCTTATCCAAACACTAAGAGAATTCTAAAAATCTCTAAAATTGGCTAAGTTTCTTTTGATACAATGATCAATCATCTCACCCAATAGGTGGGAATGCTTGTATCATTGTATCTTAGGACTTCATAAATAGTAGGCTTGTCTCAAAGCAAGTTGTGGCTATTTTATGTGTTCTTCATAATGCTCCTAAATATTAAACACCTAAAAGCCAAATAAAATATTTAAGTCATAAACAACTTAAAGAGAAATCATCTTTGGATTAAGATCAAACATTTCTAATCCTCAACAAAACAAAACACCTCCTGTAGAGACATACCACATAGCCTGTACACACTTAGGTGCACAGCCCCTAGGCATGCTAAAATTATAAATTTTTTTCTACGCATGTGTTTGATATTGTGGTGTAATGAACATTGGATTGTCTGCGTTGTGGTCATTTGTCCTTGAGTGGTTAGTGTATAAATATACATATGCATGCTCTTTTTTTTTTAAAGTGACTTTGTCCAAGTGGGGGTGCAATAAATCATAAATAAAAATACTTGCTAACAGGTGCTTGTACTTGATAACAGAACTGTCAGACCTTAATCACAATTCTTACTTGATCCCTATGCTCTGCTTGTTGCTAGTTACATGATCCTTTTCGTCGAGGTGGGGATTGGTTCTAGTCTTACCTTGTGTGATTTCAACAGCTCTTTATCGTCAGGATAAGCTTTTTAAGCTCTCTAGTTGATTTTGTTATTGAAATTGGAAGAGACTTCTGATAATCAATATGGGTTCCTGAGATATGTTAAATATTCTTCTATTAATACTCTAGTTAATTATGTTTTAGTTTCCATGTGAAATATTCTTCTATTAATACTCTAGTTAATTCTGTTTTAGTTTCCACCGTCATTGAATGTTGGTTGGAAGTGATTTTTTTTTTGCAGGGTGACATTGGAGACTATAGATTTTTCGGGGAAGTTATCTTCTTGCACTCAATATGAGCTCTGGATTATTATTCAATAATTTCTTTTTCTTTGCTTTATTTTAAATCTCTAACTTAGTTATTGATTTGTGTGTCTGATTGATTATTGTTAAATCTGATGCAATCTATTTATTTTTTATTGCAGTTTGAGTTTTGATTGACGTCTGTTTCTTTTATGACCATGAATTCTATGCATGATTTTAGTTAGACAACTATTGTATTATCATGTGTGAATTTTTTTCATATCTTTGTGTTTTCTTTTAAAAGCATGATTAGTTGTCTAAATTGATGATCGGTGAACCACGAATTTAAATTTGTGTGTGATTTTTTGCATCCATTTTATAATTTTATTAGGAAATCCTAGATCCTAAAATTTCCTACATAATAAATTAGACAAACTAGCAGCTACTCAATACCCTCTTCTAAATACATGCCAGGATAACAAGCAAGTCATGACCCGAGGTGTTCATGCAAGCATATTTTGGTGATAAATATATTAACAAGATGGAGAATTATTAAAAGATTGGCTTACTTATTGCATCTTGTTCCGTCATATTAGGGACAAAGAGTTCATCTTGTTGACGCTCATTTGTTTTTATGTTAGCAAACAAAATGAGATAGATCATAGATATAACTTTGTGAAAATTTGATGCTTTTGGGGCATCTCCTGAAGATGTAAATGAGAACACCTTGTAAATAATAAAAAATAATCCTTATATATTTTTTTTAAATGTGGCTATCTTAGTTTTAAAATTTTTAAGGTGTTTAATTTAGTCCTTATACTCATCAAATTTGAACCAATTTGGTCCTGTTGCTTATCTTTTCCTTGGATGGAAATTGGTGGAGAGAATTTTTTTATGAGGGCATTTGGGACTTTGTAAGGCTAATCTTATTTGTTTGAGTTGGTATAAATAGTGAGATTGATTGTAAAAAGTCTAAGATGCCCACACAAAAAGCTTCCATTCACCTTTTTTCATCGAAAAAGTGACTACAATATGACCAAATTGGTTCAAGCTTTGTGAGTTAAACGACTAAATTGAGCATGTGAGGAAGTATGAAACGAAAATGAATACAACTAAAATGTGTAGGGGTCATTTTGAACATTTATTCTATGGTGGGTCATGCCAATATGAGGATAGAAATCTTGTTTTTTTGTCGTGGCAAGAATTTCTTCTTAGGAAAGCATTATAATCAGTATTATCTTGTTGGCCATTTTGGGTTTGCTTTTTAGTTCATCTTTTTTCTTCGTTTCAGCAAAATGCTATACAAGGTGTTTATTTTATTTTATACAAATCTTTTAAATAAATTATATGCATATCACTTTGGGTTTAGATCTTTTTGCTCTTAATCTCTCTACATTAACTCATTCCTGCTAACCGCTACGCAAGATAATTTTTGTGCTTGATGTAAACCTATTGTGAATGGAACTCTTTGGCGACTGTATAAATACTACATATGCTATTTAATGCTTCATCACACGTTCTTTTGATCAATATGGTTAATAACTTAATGATGCATTTGATACATCTTTTTTTATCTTAATACACAAATAAATTTGCACAAACTCGATCATACTTTCTCAATATAAATCAAAACTCGTTGAAGTTTGTTTCTTTATTCTATTTTTTTCCCATTTATTGCTTAGTACAAAAATTATCTTTGCGGCAGATTTATCCAATATAATGCATATAAAATAATGAGAAAAGAATGTTCCATATGTTTTGGTTTATTTTCTGTTTTCCTAGTTTGATATTGTGCATTTTTTGGTTTCTTATCCTCTTGTGGCATGCACTAGCTTCTTGAGATTTCTTCAGGTTATTGTTTCTATACATGCAATTCGTGCAATTCGAGTTCATTTGCCAACCTAGATAACTAATCTCACATAGATTTTGTGAGCATGTAACTTGATATGTTCTATTTTTTTGGTGATAGGGCACGCCTTTGAGGCCAGAGTATATGCAGAAAACGTTTCCAGGGGCTTCCTACCTGCAACTGGTTCACTACATTACTACCATCCTGTGTCCATTTCTCCAACAGGTAATCCGTTTAAATTGTGGTTTGTGAATTAATTAAGCTATAAACCTATTTATCCAATTGGCTTCATTCTAAATAAATATTGGAACTAGTGCGAGTTGAAACAGGAGTGAAGGAGGGAGATACGGTTAGCATGCATTATGATCCTATGATAGCTAAGCTCGTAGTGTGGGGAGAAAATCGCCAAGGAGCATTAGTCAAACTGAAGGACTGCTTGCTAAACTTTCAGGTTTGTCTAAACCTTGTCTTTATCATCAAGTGTTGAAAAATAAAATGTTTAGTTGCTCTTCTTCCTCAGGTTTGGAACTGCATGGTTTTCTTATGATAAATGTAATTATTGCACAAATTTAACTTCATGGTTTTCTTATGGTTTAATAATATTTTTATTCAAGTCATTAAGGATATGTATGGAAGACCTATTACTCGTGTTCAAACATAAGGTGGTTTGATCAAGTATTTTCCTATTTCAGTTGGATTACATCAAGGATCAGCTTTAAGCCCATATCTTTTTGCTTGAGTCATGGATGTTCTTACTAGACATTTGCTAGAGGATGTACCCTAGCGTATGCTTTTTGCTGATGATATTCTTCTTATTCATAAAACTAGGGAGGGAGTTGAAGGCAAACTTGAATTATGGAGGTCAAATTTAGAGTCTAAAGATTTCCGTTTAGGTAGATCTAAAAATGAATACATGCAGTGTAATTTTAGTAGTAATAGATCTTGTGGGGGGATTGTGACTTGGGAAAATCAAATCATTAATAAGAGTATACATTTTAGATATCTTGAATCTGTTGTTCAAAGTGATGATGCAATAGGTGGATATATTATTAGTAGAATTCAAGTTTTATGGTTGAAGCGGAGAAATGCATCAGGCATGTTGTGTGATAGAAAAGTACCCATCAATCTTAAGGAAAATTCTATATGATGGTGGTGAGACTTTATGGCATAGAATGTTGGCCATTAAAAGAGAACCATAATATTAAGTGTTGCAGAGATGAGGATGCTCAGTGAATGAGTGGCTTTTCTCTTAGAAATAGAATGCGAAATGGGTATATACGTGAAAAAGTTGGAGTAGCTCCAGTGGCAAATAAGATTAGAGAGCTTTTTAGATTTGACCTATGTTAAAAAAGATAGAGGTAGACCTAAAAAGTCTTGGTTAGAAAATATTAGAATTTTTTTTATTAGATTTAAATGAGAATTTAACTCTTAACAGGATAAATAGAGAAATAGGATATATGTAGCCGACCCTATGTAGTAGGATAAAGGCTTGATGTTGTTGTTGTAGGCAAATTACACGTGTGGAATTCTGATTTGCTACGTGTGAAATTCTGATTTGCTAATTCTTGACATTTTCATCCATTGGTAGACGTTGGTGTTTCAGTTGTCTAGTTGCATCTTTTCTATGGTTTGTCTTGGGAATGCGATACGCCTGGCCGGCCAGCCTAACCCAGATCTAACAAGCTGTGTGGCTGGGTGGAACTAGGGGCAGCAGGTGCGGGAAGTTTGGTCCCCTTGGTGGGGCCTAGGGTAGTTATTATTCATTATGTAAGAAGGAGGAATCAAGGCGGAGCTGTTTAGGAAGGTTTTAATTTAGGAAAAGAGGACTGATTTGAATTAGGAAATGTTTTATTTAGGGAAAGAGTGCTGATTTGAATTCAGATTTGTGAGGGAAGTAAGAAGGATTATATATTATTGTTAATTGTGTTGTTTTATTTTCATTATGAGATTGTGTTTGTTGTAGTTCTTTTTTTGAAGTTGCTCCTAGCGGCTGCTAGGGTTTGTGGGAGAGTTGATCTACCTCTTTAATAGTTAGATCAATTGTATCTTTCGTTATTGTTGGAGTAATAACAAACCAACTCCCATACTTGTGTTCCTGCAATTTCTTCTTTTCTAATTTGTTGTTTCTGCTTCCAAGTCGTATCAAAATGGTATCAGAGCGTGGTTTTGGAGAGATGACAATAAAGAAGGTGGATGCGTTGGAAGACAAAGTGGAGCAAATCAAATCTGGGAAGGAGGAGAAGTTCTCAACCATCAAAAGAAGATTTTCAACCATGGAGAATTGGATGAAGAGTCAATTTAGAGGGCTGGAGGTGATGATGAGGAAGCTCATGTAGATGTAATCCAAAACTCCACTGGCGGTCCAATTGCTAACCCTAACCAAGATTTAACTAGGATTCCCTTGGCCGAATCTAAGGGAAAGGAGATTGGACCGGAGGAGTTCGACGAGGAGAGTATCTTTCATCAAGAGCCATCTCCTCGGGCTTCGATAAGGGGCCGATCAGGGTTCTCGGATGGGGGCATAACAATGAGGGAATTTTGTGGTAGAGGTGGTGGTGGTGGCCTACCACAATGGGAGGCATTTTGGGCAAAGGGAGTGGGCGACCGGAGATGGAGGTGGTTGAGCCGAGTCATGGGGATTGATTTATGCAAGGAGGATGAAAGAAAGGTAGGATTCCCACTCTTGATACACGAGAGGAACCATTGGATGGAGAGGAAGTTGGAGTGGAGATGCTAGGGTGAGGAAGTTGAAGATGTCGATATTTGGAGGGGAGGATGTCCATAGGTGGGTGTACCGGGTGGAGAGGTATTTAGCAGTAAATGGGTTGAATGAGGAGGAGAAGCCTATGGCCATAGAGTTATGTCTGGAGGGGAAATCCCAAGCTTGGTTACAGTAGAGAGAGGCCAGATATCTGATTTGCTCTTTGGAGGAGTTTAAGGATTTCTTGTTGGAGCATTTCAAGCCATTCGGGAAGGAGACTTACATGCGCAATTCTTTTTCTTGAATCAGGAGGGGACCATCATGGAGTATAGAAAGAGATTTGAGTTGTCGGGATGATTGAAAGGGATTTCGGAAGCGGTGTTGGAGAAAATTTTCATGAAGGGCCGGGCAGATCTCTAATTGTTGAGGCCAAGGGGGTTGAGGGAGATGATGGGGTTAGCTCAGATGGTGGAGGATTGAATACAGATGGGGAGGACTAGTAGGAACAGAGTCTTGGGAGGCTCCTACAATGCCTCGACTTCATCGACACCGAGGGAGAAAAGTCGGGGAGTTAGCCCCGAGGCCAACTTCAAGCGCCTCATAGAGGCAAAGGTGCAGGTAGGGGTGTCAATAATTGACACGACACGAAAACCCGACTCGAACCCGACCCGAAAATTTCGGGTCTGACCCGACCCAATCTCAAAACGGGTCAGATTCGGGTTTAATAAAATGACTCGTTTAAATTTTGGGTCGGGTCCGGGTTAACCCGAAATATAACCCGTTTCGACCCGCACGGTTTCATTTCACGCGTCGCGACGAGATGTGATTTAGGCATTAGGGATTTAGGGCTCCGCATCATTTCAGCGTTTCATCCTCTCGTTCTCGTCTCCTTCGCTGTTTCGTCTAGGGCTTCCGTTTCTTCTCTTCGGTTCTCCTCAGATCTCTGGCTCCGTCAACGGTTCCCTCTCTTCTCCTCTGGCATACTGTTGGTCCGTGGTGTTACATCTCAGTTTGGCTCAACACGAACACTTACATCGCTCGCTGTTTGTATCTCTTATCTTTTTTCTATTTTTCTCCTTTTAGAAGCTTGATCTATGAGCAGAGTAGAGGGATGTCTTGCTGTCTTGCTGTTTGATTAATTATTCCCAAGTTTCGTAAGAAATTTTTGGGTTAGGGTTTGTCTGCTTTGCGGTTGTCTTGCTGACTTGCTGTTATCTCGAAAATTATCTCGGTTTTTTTAAACATGTGGAAAAGTTTGGCATGCATTTCTGGATTGGCATGCTTTCTGCTTTGGGGTTGGTTTTGTCCGAAAAATAGATGATGTGCTGTTCAGTTAAATGTGATTTGAGAGTGGTTTTTCTGTTCAATTTGTGCTGGTTTCTCTAATTAATCATTGGTTGATGGTTGTTGTTCAACTTAACAAAAAATAGCTTAGTTGTTGTTCAGCAACCCATGCTTGGTTGATGGTTTTGTGACTTCTGTTCAGTTAAATATGGTTCCAAGAATATTTTTCTATATAAGTATTGGCAGTTATGTAGCAACCCATGCTTGGTTGATGGTTTTGTTGAATGTTATACAGTTATATTTATATTTGGCAGTTATGTTGTTACTTGTTATACTAAGTTGTAGTTATTACTGTTTATGTTCAGCAAGCCATGTTTGGTTGATGATTATGTGACTTCTGTAGTTATGTTCAGTTATGCTGTTACATGTTAATTATGTTTTTTCTGAGTTATACATGTTATGTCATACATGTTATGTTGGAGAAGTTATTTTTTGGCATTTGACGATGAATTTAATGAGTTAATGTCTCAATGTGTTATGTGTAATTTTTTAAAGAAGAAATTTAACATATAGGTATGAATTAGCATTGTAATATATTCTAATATTTTGATTAGATGGAGGATTCCAATACCATTCCTGAGAATTATTCTTTTGATGAAAATGAAGATGTCCCGACTTGTGAAAATGCTGTAGAGCCCTCTAACGAGCCATGTAATAAGGGGATAATTACTAAAAAACGGCGAAGGATGACCTCAGTTGTTTGGGGCCATTATGAGATGTTACCTATTATGGAAGATGGAAAACAAAAATGTAAATGTAAGAAATGTGGCACTACTTATTTATGTGATAGCAAAAATGGAACCGGTAATCTTAGACGCCACATCGAAAATTGTAAGAAAAGAAGTATGCGTGATATAGGACAGTTGATATTACAAAGCAACAATGAATCTTTAATGTCTATGTCTGATGAAAAGTTTGATCATGCTGAATTTCGTGACCTGTTTACTGCTGCTATCATTATGCACGATTTGCCCTTTCAATGTATTGAGTGGGCTGGAGTTCGAGCACTTTTGTTGTATCTTCGTCGGGACTTGCAATTAATTTCTAGAAACACGGCTAGAAATGATTGCAAAAAATTATTCATGAAGGAGCGGTGTAATATTAAGGAACAATTATCTATAGTCACTAGCAGGGTTTGCTTAACATCTGACCTTTGGACATCAATAAATACTGATGGGTTTATTTGTTTAACTGCTCATTATATTGATAACGATTGGCAGTTGCAGAAGAAAATTATTAATTTTTCATTCATGCCACCCCCTCATGATGGAATTGCTTTGTATGAAAAGATACAATCTCTTTTGGTTGAATGGAGAATAGAAAGCAAGTTATTCAGTATTACTTTGGATAATGCTTCTGCAAATAATACTTCAGTTGATTATCAAAGAAATCATTTAAATTTGCGTGGTAGCTTGTTATGCGATGGTGATTTTTTTCATGTACGTTGCACAGCACATATCATTAATCTTGTGGTTCAAGAAGGTTTGAAAGACATTGATAGTTCAGTTGGGAAAATAAGAGAGAGCATTAAGTATGTTAAAAACTCTCAGGCTAGAAAACAAAAGTTTATTGATTGTGTTACACAAAGTTTCTTAGATGGGAGACGAGGTTTGCGGCAGGATGCCCCCACCAGATGGAACTCCACATTCATAATGATTGACAGTGCAATCTATTTTAAATGTGCTTTTCAACATTTAGAATTGGTTGATTCAAACTACAAGAATTGTCCAACGGCTTCTGAATGGGACAAAGTTGAAGAGATAAGCAAATTTTTGGCACCTTTCTATGAAATTACTTGTCTCATTTCCGGGTCTAAATATCCTACAGCAAATTTGTACTTCCCTTGTATTTCTACAGCTTATGCAGAATTAAAAAATGTAATGTTAAGTGGGCATCAATCCATAAAAAGAATGGCAGCAGGAATGATTGTAAAGTTTGAAAAATATTGGTCCGAATTCAGTGATATTTTGGCAGTAGCAGTGATTCTAGATCCGAGATACAAAATGACTTTTGTTGAGTGGTGTTATCAGAAATTGTATGGAAGCAATTACCAACATGAAGTTAGGAAAGTGAAACTCAAGTTAATTTCATTGTTTGTTAACTACAGTTCAAGAAGCAATGTTTCATTAGGACAAAGTTCAAGTACTTCTGAGTTGGTACATGGATTACCTTCAAAGAGCATTTCATTACCAATGATGAAGTCCAAGTTTATGCAGGTTATGTGTCCATATTTATATATTTGCAACTTTAATTGTTTTTAATTTTTGTTTCTAATGCCTTTTAAAAAAAGCAGGATTTTGCTTCATTTCAGAAGGATGTCTTTACACCAAGAAAATCTGAATTAGATATGTACCTTGATGAACCTAAGGTTGATAGCAATGTAGATTTAGATATTTTGAAATTCTGGCAAGGGAACCATTATAGATTTCCTAGTGTTTCAGCTATGGCTCGTGATGTACTATGCATTCCAATAACAACTGTAGCATCTAAAAGTGCCTTCAGCAATAGCGGTAGAATTTTAGATCAATACCGAAGTGCATTGAAACATGATATTGTCGAGGCACTAATTTGTTCTAAGGACTGGTTATATGGAGAACATGGTGATTATTCCATAATCTTAAAGCAATTATATGTTTCTTTTAGTTTTTTAAGAGCTGAAAATCATTTATCTTATGTTGCAGCGGCAAACGACCCCGAACTTGATGCAGTGACTGATGATATCCTTAATTTAGATGTGAATAGAAATGATGAAGAGCTTGGTGAAGGCTCTGTTGTTGGATAAACAGAATTATTTAAGGGCTAGCCTATTATTTATTTCATGCCTATCTAAATTTCCTGCCTAAGTTTCAAGAACTTCTAGTTGGTTAGCTATTATTTCATTTTAGTTGATGCATTAATTCGTTTTGGTTAACTGATGGTATCCTTTATTATTTCGGTTCCTGTTGTGGGTTTTCTGAATTTGTTCACTGTTGTGTTGCCTGGATTTTATGTGTTGGTTGCCTGGGAAGGTTTCACGATCTTTAGCTTTCTTATAAAGTTGTTGCATTCTCATATTTACCATGATTGGTCTCTGAATTGAATGAGCTGTTGCTAGATAGTTGCTGAATTTTTCCATGAGGGCTAGCAAACAACTTGTTAGATCATGTGAACTTTATATACATTTAAATATAGTGGTTATTAAGAAAGGGAATGAAAATGCTGTCTTGTTTTCCCTGGGATGCTGGCTTTGTTTCCCTCGGTTGCTGGCAATGTTGAATTTTTTTTAATTTATAAGTTGATTAATTGCTCTAGGTTTGCATTGTTGTCTTGTTTGACTGGGTTTCTGTCATGATTCCACTGGTATGACGTGTTGGTTGCCTGGGAAGATGTGTTGGGTTGCCTGGGATGCTGTCTTGGTTTGTATGGGAAGGTGTCTTGGTTGCCACGATTGCTGTGTTGATTTCCCTGGGTTGTTGTCTTGGTTGGTATCTTGTTTTCCCTGGGATGCTGGCTTTGTTTCCCTCGGTTGCTGGCTATGTTTTACTGCTGGGCTGGTTTATTTGTGTTGCTGTCTTGGTTGCATGTTATTCACCTGCAGGCTGCAGGCCGTGGTTTCGTTTCTTAATTCCTTGCTGCCTTCGGAAGTGGGTTGGTTTCTTGAATTTCTTCTTACTAAGTTACTTGTTGTATATGTTCAAATGTTCAGTTGGTTTCGAAAGGACGAAAGTAGTGAAAGTTGAGTAGCGATGATGAGTACCCTTCTAAACTGATTGTGAAGTCATTTGGGGAAAAAGTATTGCAACCAGGTGGCATTTGTGTTATCGTCTATTCAAACAGATACTACATATAACTCTAAAATACAAAATGCCGCCTTGGATGGCAATACCGCAACGGCGCAACGGTTAAAAAATTGTATTGTTGACTCACATTTCATTTTTTGATGAATTATTTGGAGGGTTAATCTGAGCTAATGACTCAATCTTTCAACAAATTTATGAATTTATAATTATATCAATTTAACTATTTATATTTTTTGCAGTCAGCGTGAATCTCCATGAGGGCTAGCAAACGACTTTCGTTCTCCAGAGTTCAGACTTCTGCACATAGTCAAACTTATATTTGTAAATTATGATGTAAAACTTTATGATTTGCAATTTAAGAAATATGTATGTAACTTGTTATATGTGATGTACAATTTGACAATTTGTAATTTTCAATAATTTGTAAGTTGCTTAATTATGTTTAATTTATAAGTTTATGAATTGCTGTCTTGATTTGCATTGTTGTCTTGGGTTTCTGTCATGATTCCACTGGTATGATGTGTTGGTTGCCTGGGAAGCTCGGTTGGGTTGCCTAGGATGCGGTCTTGGGTTGCCTGGGAAGGTATCTTGGTTGCCACGATTGCTGTGTTGATTTCCCTGGAAATCACCAATAATTTTACTCAGTTGATGGCTTTGTTTTCATCGGTTGCTGGCTATGTTTACCTGCTGGGCTGATTTAGTTGTGTTGCTGTCTTGGTTGCATGTCATTTACATGCAGGCTGCAGGTCGCGGTTTCGTTTCTTAATTCTGTGCTGCCTTTGTAACTGGGTTGGTTTAGTGCAAACGGGTCGGCGGGTCAATCCGGGTTGACCTGAACCCGTCTCGGGTCGGGTTCGGGTCCTGAATATTGACCCGTTTCCTCAAGCGGGTCGGGTTAGGGTCGACCCGTTTAGGTTCGGGTTCGACCCGAACCCGACCCGTGACCCGATTTTGACACCCCTAGGTGCAGGACAAGAAAGCAAAGAGTTTGTGCTTCCAATGTGATGAGAAGTATGCACCAGGCCATTTGTTCAAGGACCACACACTCTAGGGTCTTACGGTTTGTGATTTGGAGGAGACCGATAGTGAGGAATTGGAGGAAGTATAAGCAAGAGGAGAGCACCTACACCTTGATATGGAGGAAGTGTCCCTTAACTTAGTGGTGTGATTTACTCCAAAACACATAATGAAGGTGAGGGGACAGATCAGGGAGTGGCAAATGATGGTCATGGTGGATAGTGGGCCTACTCACAACTTTATCTCAAATTGGGTCGAGGATCAGTTGGAATTGAAGTTGGTGGATACGGGGTGCTTTGGAGTCATGATGGGGACAGGAAAGGTGGAAAAGAGTAGGGGGATTTGCAGGGGGTTGGTGCTGACACTCTAGGGCCTATAGATAGTGGAGAATTGTCTTCTTTTAGATTTAGGGAGCACTGATGTGATCCTAGTGATGAAGTTATTACAAATGATTTGGGAGATAAAGATGGACTAGAAATCTTTGACTATGGAGATTCAAGTGGAGGAGAAGAGGGTGGTGCTGCGAGGAGATGTCATCCTGTGTAGAACCATGGTTTTACTCAAAATCATGGTCAAGGTTATATAGGGAGTAGGGTATACTTGGTGGAGCTGTAGAACCTGGAGGAGGTCCAAGATTAGGAGCCAGTTGAGTTCCTTGAGTGTGCACATTAGCTTCTGCAACAGTTTTCTAAGATTTTTCAGCAGCTTGGCGAATTATCGCCACCCAGGGAGCATGAGCACGTTATTACCTTGAAGGAGGGAGCTTCTCCCATCAGTATTCGACCATACCGGTACCTGCTGATTCAGAAGGATGAGATAGAGAGGCTCATCAGAGAGATGCTTGAGGCAGGGATTATTAGGCTCAGTGTGAGCCCCTTTTTCAGCCCAATTTTACTAGTAAAAAGGACGATGGTTGGAGATTTTGTGTGGACTATGGGGCCCTATACAATGAAACTTGATGTAGGCAAGGATTCAAGAGAACCCTTAGCTACAAAAAGTAAACTAAATAAAAAAAATTTAGGTCTCCACAATACATTGGAGACCTAAAAAAGAAAGAAATTAAACTTTCCATAACATTTAAAAAGGACACTTACAAACTTTTATAACAAAAACATAAAACAATTAGGACTTCATGACACCCTAAAGAAGCTTACAATCTTTTAGAAGAAAGATACATTTGGGGTGGATACTTGTGGAGAGAAGAAGAAGGTAAGAAGCCAAGACGAATTAGAAGAGGACAAGCTCGCAAGCTTTCCTAGAAGAGAGGAGGAATGGAACAAGCTCGCAAGCTTTTCCAAAGAAGAACAAACCCTCAGGTTTTTGGCTCCAAAAATATCATCATAATCTCTCTTTTTCATTCACAAATCAGCCCCTATTTATAGGATAAAAGGGGAAACTAAACAGCCACAAAAAACTTAAAAAACTCTTCAAATACCTATGGAAATGAAAGGCCAAAAGTCTCCAAACAGCAGCCCCAAAATTCGGCTCAGGAAATAGGGAAAAAGCCACCGAAATCCAGCCCATCAGTCACGGGAAAACCACCCATGTAAGAACCCGAAAAGCCACACAGGAACCGGAGTAAAGAGGGCACAGAAAACACCCAGCAACTTCACGGGAACAGAAAAAAGCCCAGAGAAATCTGAGGGGTCAGCAAAGAGGAAGGGGAAGGGTTAAATTCAACATTAATGAGCTACCACTTCTTTTAAATAAATGAGCTAAACTTCAGCTCTAAACCGAGAACCAAAGCCCAACCCGAGAACAGCAGCCACCCAAAGGACCCAACCAAGCTAGCTCAAAGCCCAAACCAAAAACAGTCAAAGCCTCCAGCAAGCAGCCCAAGGACAAAATATTTATTTTGATATGACCTCCCCCTAGCCTACATCAAAACTGTGCTAGACAAGTTTCCTATCCCCATGATTGATGAGCTCCTGGATGAACTGTTTGGGGCGGTCATCTTCTTGAAGATTGACTTAAACTCGGGGTACTAGTAGATCAGAATGAAGTCGGGGGATATATATAAGACAGCTTTCAGGACTCATGAGAGTCACTATGAGTTTTTAGTAATGTCTTTATATAATACTCAAAATTTTCAAAAAAGGTATACGTAATTATTGGCATGAAGTTTTTCTCAAAATATATCTCATTTTATCATACCTCCATAAAATGTCAGAATTATGTTCATTAAATTCTATTTTTTATTTTGAATATATATATATATATATATATATATATATATATATATATATATATATATATATGTGCACGCGCGCGCGCATTCATTTAATAGTTATTTCATTTAATGGCTTAATCAATAATCAGTCAATAGTTAATTAACATTAAATTAAACGTTTACTGTAACATATTTTTAATTGCTGCTTACTGTAGCAGGTAGCCTTCACCTAACGTTGCATGCATTAGCTAGTCACGTAGGCTGGAATCCTATGGCTGGGAATGGTTGGAATGTAATAGTGGAGTTAGGAATTATATTATAATATGATTAGTGGAACTCAGAATCGAGTTTGGTATTATATTAAGTAAGCAAGCATTGCATTCCATATTCCCCACCCGTCACTTATTTGGAGGCCGAACTGAAGCATTCCGCGTAAAGGGGGCAAGTAGGAAGCGAGCTGCTGCAGCTGGTTGCTTAAAAAAAGTAAGGAAATAAATTCAGTTAAGGGAAAGGAAAAAGGATTTCTGCTGCTGTTTGCTGAAAACAATAGCTGAAATGTTGTTGTTTGCTGACAACAACAGCTGAAATGTTGTTGTTTGCTGAAAACAACAGCTGAAAACAGTAAGTAAGAAGAGAGGAAGGTTTGGGAGAGGGAAAGGTAATGATTGATGCTGTTGTTTGTTGAAAACAACAGTTGAAATCAGATAATGAAATAGAGGAAGGATTTGCTGAATTTAATGTTGTTAAAATCAGGGGCTGTTTGCTAAATTCAGCGGAGGCTAATTGCTGAATACAGGAAGGAAAAATAGGAAAGAAGGGAGAGGAAGAAGGGAATAGGAGGTGAGGAAGTTTGGGTTGAATGAGGAAGAGTGCAATTGATATAAAGTTGTAATTTCATGATTCTTATTTTATTCTATTCAAATAGACGGCATGTATAAATAAGAAATGTATGATTTAGGTTGTATATAAGAGGAAAGGAGGTTGGGGTACTATAGGAGAACAAATTCACCCGACTACTCTAGAGAACGAGATGAGATACTCAAAATATAGTATAGAAAATAGTAAACTTTATATAATTGCGATCGCATCATTTTATATAATTGTGATAGCATTATTTCCATTTTCATTATGTCGTTAGTTACTGGTTCATCAAGTATTTATTGCATGATGATTGTTATGAAAAGGTAAATCAATAGGCTAAATAAGATAAGTCATATATGGGGGATAAACCCACACAAGTAAAGACGAAAGACCTGACAAGGTAAGCCTTAGGGAAGCCGTGTAGAAGGTACCTTACATTCTATAACTTCTAAAAGTTGGGAATTTTAACCATTCCTTGAGTGAGAGAGCTGTCCTCTAATTTTAAAAGTTGGGAATGCGGATCCAACCTTGAATTAGAGAGTTATCATTGTGCAAAAGCCTAAAGTCATCATATAACTTGCATAAAGTATTGTGCAGTAAACTGAACAGGAAAGTTTGACAGTTAAATATACATTATTGTCTTATACAACTTATGATTATTACAGAAATCCCCAAATTATTTTCAATTGACTGCAAATATGTTTCTTATTTCTTCTACTATGTTTGCGTATTTCACTGAGCTCTAGCTCATTAGCAGTGGTTGTAGTGCAAGAAAATGAAAGAAATCAGTAGGGCACTAGGCATGAAGGTTGACTGCATTTTTTGTGTACATATATTTTGGGTGTACATAGAAGTCAGAGTAGAAAGCTATACATACAAACTTTTAGGTATGAAAATGTTATTTGAAAGTTTAGTAAAGCTCTGTATTTTTTTATGTATTGTGTATATACTTCCAAATAAGAAATTGATAAATAAATTGGTATAATTGAGAAGTGTAGCGTATTGGGATAGCCTGGATAGGCTATTTTATACTCACTTGATTCTAATAGAAGTTTTTCAGGATGTGTTAGTAATAAATATATTTATTCTGATTATCCTTCTCTGTTACACTCCAGGCTGACTGTATGAAGGGTCAAAATGGGGTGTAACACTTTCGACCTTACCAATGCTCCAGCCAATTTTCAGTCTCTCATTAACCGAATTTTTCAACCCTACCTCAGGAAGTTCATCTTAATATTTTTTGACGACATCCTAATCTATAGTCGTACGGAGGCAAAGCATGGGGACACTTGAGGACTGTACTGGAGATTTTGAGGGAGCACAACCACAGGTGTAGCACTTAGGATAGGTGGTGAGCAGAGCAGGGATAGCAGCAGACTAGTCCACGATTGAGGTTATGTTGGATTGGCCTTTACCTAAGAACTTGGAGGAGTTGAGAGGGTTCTTAAGTCTCATCGAGTATTACTGGAAGTTTGTATGAGGGTATGGCACGATAGCATGGCTATTGACCGAGTAGCTGAAGAAAGATAGTTTCAATTTGAGGGAAGCAACAACACAGGCCTTTGAGCAACTGAAGAAAGTCATGACCATCGTGTCAGTATTAGAGCTTCCTGACTTCAACAGACCATTTATGGTGGAGACGGATGCATCAAGATGCGAACTAGGGGGGTAGTCGTGCATAATCATCGACTCATTGTTTATTTCAGCCAGGTGTTCATGACCATGGAGTATTGATATGCCCGGCTCGAACCAGCCCAGTTGGCCGGCCCAACCCAGGCTGAACCAACCATGTGGTTGGGCGGAACCAAGGCAGCAAGAGGGCGAAGTTCGGCCCCCCTTGTGAGGCCCAAGGGAGTTATTATTCATTATATAAGGAGGAATCAAGGGGGAGCTATTTAGGATGGTTTTAATTTAGGAAAAGATGGCTAATTTGATTTAGGAAATATTTTATTTAGAGAAAGAGTGCTGCTTTGAATTCAGATTTGAGAGGGAAGTAGGAAGGATTATATATTAGGGTTAATTGGGTTGTTTTACTTTCATTATAAGATTGTGTTTGTGGTAGTTCTTTTTTTTAAGGTTCTCCTTGCAGCGGCTAGGGTTTGTGGGAGAGGCGATCTACCTCTTGAATAGTAGATCAATTGTATCTTTCGTTATTGTTGGAGTAATAAAAAATCAGCACCCATATTTGTGTTCCTGCAATTTCTTCTTATCTAATTTGTTGTTTTTACTTCCCAGTCACATCAGAATGCTGTAATTTTTACATTGCATTTGCTATCGTATGCATGCAGGTTGCAGGCTTGCCAACTAATATAGGTTTCCTACATAAAATCGCAAATCATTGGGCTTTTGAGAAGGGCCTAGTTGGAACACATTTCATTGAGCAATTCAAAGAGGATCTATTCATTGATTCAGGCGTTGATATAGCAGCTGGGACATCTGCTGCCTCCAAACTTGGGGCGGCATTTGTTGCTGCATGCATCTGTGAAATGGATCATAATTCCTACAAGGAAAATTTTCCTGGTTAGCAATTTTTTTTTTCAGATCTTTTTTTAGTCTTTCTTAGCTAGAGCTGTTTTAGAACCTGAAGTTAGTCAACATTTGCAGGTGGGGACAAATTGCTTTCATTATGGTATGCTAATCCACCTTTCCGAATGCATCACTCTGCCAAACGTTTGATAGAGCTGGAGTGGGAGAATGAACTCGAAGGAAAATGCCTAGAACTCTTAAAGCTGGACATTACCTGTGTATCCAAAGGAGGATATTTAGTTGAGGTATTAAATATGCAATTGAATGTGAACTGATACGGTAGATTAATATATGGCAATAATTTAGGCATTTAAGTTTTCTTCGGCCTGCAATTTATGCTTTCATTTCAACGCTATTTACCTACTGTGTATCACTTTTAATCCAATTCTTGAGATCTCATGCTTATAAGCTTATTCTGGCCTTAAAGTATTTGTTCATTGTACGTATACGAAATTTCTTAGGCTCAAAGCTTATGTTATGGGCAGTTTGAAGGTGGTGATTCCCCTGTCATGGAGATCAAAGTCGTGCATTTGGGTGAATGCAAATTCATTGTTGAAGCTGATGGACTGAGCACCCACGTTACTTTGGCACGGTATTTCAAGGTCAGATTCTTTTCCTCCCTAATTCCTTCATTGTATATAATGATTCTAGCAATTCAGTTTGATATATTCTGCACAAAAAATTCCTTATAACATTATAGCGAGAGGCAGTTCTCTTTTTCCGTCAGGATAATTGCCAGCACATACATATATGGCATGGGCAGCATCATCATCATTACCGAGAACCTGTGACTCTTGATCGTTCTAATGATGATGCGAGTGACCATAAACCTAGTTTTCAAACGGCTTCACATCCTAAAGGAAGTGTGTTGGCACCTATGGCTGGTTTAGTGGTCAAAGTTTTGCTAGAAAATGGTGCAAAGGTGGAGGAAGGACAGCCTATTTTGGTACTTGAGGCCATGAAAATGGAGGTGCGCTAGACCATAGTTTCATATTCTCTAAGTTTCTTCTCGATGAGCCTATTCCGCCTAAACTAATTTTGTTGTTGATTGTTTTAGCATGTTGTCAAGTCTCCTCGTGCTGGTTATATTGAGGGGCTTCATATTGCATCTGGCCAACAAGTCTTTGACACAAGTGTTCTCTTCACTGTCAAGGTATATTCCTCTTTCAGTTACCATACATATTTCCTTACGCACTGCAAAAGTTTTAATGCGATTTCTTTACTTATTGGATTTTCACACGTTAAAAATGGACCTGTTGCTCTGTCATCGAGAATGTGCGTTTTATGGGTGGTTTTGGAGTAATGGGAAGGTTGACATCATTTTGACCTTGAGGCCATTCATTTAAAAAGAAAATGCATACCTGGTAAATGAGGCTTCCTGCCATTGCGATGTAGCTAGAGGTTATTGAGTCGAATCAGGTTGAAATACCTCTTTTAAAATGCAGGGCACGGTTGCAAACATCAACTTATCCAGCCCCCACATTAATAGAAGCATGGCGCACTTTGTCCTTTTTATCATGCATGCATAGTGGAACATTAGTTAGTATTTGCTGAGTGGAGATGCTAAATATTTTATTTATTTTATATTATATGACGCCAATGGTCTATTGTTCTTGTTGATAAGACTAGAGAGGGAGTTGAAGAAAAATTTGAATTATGCAAAGTCTAAAGGCTTTCATTTCAGTAGATCTAAAACCGAATACATGTAGTATAATTTGAGTAATATTGGATCTAGTGGGGGAATTGTGACTTTGGGCGATCAAGTCATAAATAAGAGTTCACGTTATAGATATTTCAGGTCTATTGTTTAAAGTGATTGTGAAAAAGATGATGATATTATTAGTAAAATTCAAGTTGGATGGTTGAAGTTGTGTGATATAAAAGTATCCCTCAAACTTACTGAAAAATTCTATAAGATGGTGGTGAGACTTGCAATGCTTTATGGTGCAGAATGTTGGTCATTAAAAGAGAAGCATAAAAGTAAGTTAAGTGTTACAGACATGTGAATGCTCAAGTGGATGAGTAGCTTCTTATAGACAAAATGTGTAATGAGTATATACGTGAAAATGTTGGAGTAGCTCAAATGGCAGATAAGATTAGAGAGAGTCGCCTTAGATAGTTTGGACACATAAAACATCAGCCTTCTGATGACCCAGTTAGGAAAGTAGATTTATTAGATTTGACCTATATTAAAAAAAGTAAAGGTAAACCTGAAAGACTTGGTTAGAAAATACTAGAAACAACATTTTCTTATTAGATTTAAATGAAAATTTGACTCTTAACATGACATAATGGAGAAAAATTATTCATGTAGCCAACCCCACGTAGTGGGATAAAGGCTTTATGTTGTTGTTGTTGTTTGACGCCAAAGGTGGGCGAGGAATATATGTAATGAAACATAATAACTAAAGGTTCATTGTTCCCACCTTAAGTTCAGCCATGAAGCCTTGGTTTGTTCTTTAATTTTCACCCATTTGTCAGTCCTTGTAGTAATAGAATATCAATCCAATATCTTGGTTATGGTAGTCTTTTCCTTAAAGATCTCGTTCCCCCTTATATAGAGTGTGGTGGGAGAAGATTGCTGATGGTGGCTTAAAGTGGCCTAGTCTGATTTGCAAGTGATACTTCCCTAGCGATCCTTTTAGTTATGGCTGCCTGACACCATGCAATCTTTTGCCAGATTCAACTGTCAATTTGACTCGCTTTATCCATGTACCCTTTAGGCTCTGATTGACTTGTTAAAATGTGATCAAGATAAATTTATGGAGCAACTTGTCAGCGAGGTAAAAGTTGGCTATGCGGGGCACCACGGTCTTAGTGGAGCCCCAATGGATGCTGGTTCAATTGGACCAGCCTAGTCTAGTTAGCCATAGGCTCATGAGCTGTTTTTAGGACACCAACTTCAATGAGCGTCCAGGCTATATTGCCATTGGACAAGTTAACTCGTCATCCTGAAGTTGATCAACCAAAAGTCAGGCAGCCTAACCCTTGCGTGTTAGTCAATTCCCAAGTTGGTGGCTCAAACTTTTCTATCACCCTTACCCGTCTATTCATGCCTAACATGATGTATGCCAATCTTTTGAGCCTGTCATATTCTATTATAAGGTGTCACTCTAGTATGGTTCTTGTCGGCTAAACCTGTTGGATCCCTTGGCCCATCCGTGCATCCATCGGTTTAGTCAAAACTCATAAAATTTTTAATTAAAATTTCTGGTCCTTACATGTATACCAAGGGCCAAGTAAAATAGTTGGTTGGAGCCATGACTTGTATAAGAAAAAAATAATGAAGTCAACGCCATGACTTGCATACCCTAGAGTTACAAAATCTTCCAAACAAAAAAGAAAAGATAAATTTTCATTCAATTTCTTATAGATACAAAAGCCCATTCATTTCCTTTCTTTCAATTCCTTCAAAATTTTACGCTTCTGTCACTTCAAATTTTCTCATTGCTTTAACCAGCAAGAAATGTTCTTCGTTCTTATCGTCCAGGTTTTGAACATTGCATGCTGAGGATTGAAGAGGAACTTTAATCTTTGTGTCTTTTTGGTTTGAAAGAATTTGAAGGATTACTTCATAATTTCTTAGTGTTTGTTCGAATATTATTAGAAGGAAAGTAGATTTATCTAGAAAATATGAACAAACGGTTATTTTCATTGGCAATTCCTTGCCCGCTCTTGATGAAATGTTAAAAAAAAAATCTAGCCATCGGTGTGACTTGCTTACGTTATACTTACAAGAGAAAATATTTTTTTCACACAATTTCTCCTCAACCAAACAGGCTGTTGAAAACTAATTTCAATTTTATTCCTCGGTTATCTTCATCTATTTCATTCTCCTTTCCTCTCTTCCAATGGCTTCAATCCAATGCAACCTTTGTAAATGATGGTTCTTCATTACTGTGCTGAACGAAGAAAATCAAGTACGTGTTAGCCAATGTTTCCTAAACTAAAATTTTATCTGGAACTGTTCAATTATTAATCTTATGCCAATTGCATTTCCTTACACATGGAATGTCACGCATCGTACTAATATTTGATCAGTGAACCATCTTTTTCTCCCATAAACCAGGATTAGCGACGATCATTTCTGCTGGAATATAATTCTTCTGGACTTCAACCACATCTGCAACTGCACCTCACTACTGAGGTATTTGGCACACAGGCTGAGAGATAAATGGCAGAAATTGGCCCAAGAGAGCTTCAATCACATTATCTTAAAAAATACTTTGATTTTGAGTATTTCAATGCGCCAATAATTTTTCATGTGGTAAATTGTTTTTAAACTTCTGCTTTGCTTATCAAATAATGTAGCCAAATCTTGATCAAATTCTTCTTTTTTGACTCATTAATCATACAGCTGGAATATTTTATGGTTCTTTGTCCCATCGCCTAACTATAATCGATTTGCCATTACTGATAACATAGAAAACGTACAACTTGTTTTTTCCTCGGGACTTATTCGGGAACATTGAAATGAACTTGAAGAAAGGCTTGAGATTGGATTCATTTTCCAAAATAGAAGAGATTCAATCGTTGAGCATTTCTATCAAAAAATGTTTAGCCTGCTTGTGCAGGCGGCTAAATATCGAGCTGTCACGCATATTCTCACTCCAACAGGCCATTTTCTTTCTTTTGAGGTCTGTTTGTTTTGCTTTTTTTTAAGTGTTTTAATTTATAATATTTGGATTCATTCCAAAAATGATCTGTGTTGAAAAAGGTTGTGATATTTATTTGTTTTATAGTAATTTATTTATTTATTTTGTTTGTTTGGTTCTCAATGAGCTTCATATTTTCACCTATAATCGCATTAAGGCCTCGTTTGGGATGGCTTTTTTACTGCTTCTTAAAGTAAATTTTAATACTAAAAAGTTGTTTTAAGAAGCAGTAAGAAAGCCATCCCAAATGAAGCCTAAATTTTTATTTTTAAATTATTGTAAATAATGTTTTTTTTTTTTAGTTCATGCATTGGTGCATAGTAAAAATTTCATGTTTGTAAATAATGTTGTAACCTTATTTCATTACCTTAATATTATCTTGTTGTTTTAAATAAATTTAAAAAAGACTAAGTTGTAGATGATTTTCTAGTTTAAACTTTTTTTTTTTTCTGAAAATTTGTTTGATGAATTTCAAGAATTGAGACTTCAATATCGTTTACTTGTATTATAATAAATATTTGAACACTTCTGAAATGAGATTCAATAATGCTTTTTTAGTAAGGATCTACAACATCTTTGGTGTCTTTTGTGTATTTATATTTAATTTTTCTTTTTGGGGTTGATTGTGTGTGGGGTCTAATTTTGAAATTAATAATTAGTGATGGAATTATTCTTTTCGTGGGGGAAGCTAAGACTTTCAATTTTTAGGCTGTAAAGTCTTGCGCTCTACCGCATTAACTTGTAGTCATGAATTTGAAATATAAGATCAAATCATTCAATCTTTTTTAATGTCATAAAAATTAGTGATGTTTTATGATTTTAAGTTATTTTGGTGATCAATTAGATATTAAAATTTTTATAATGGATGTCTCCATTTGCTACCTAAAATAATTGTGATTTTAAAATATAAAGGTTTTGAAATTATTTGAAATGAATTACATAATTGGTTGATGGTATTTAGAGAGTATTTAATTATTTTTATTGTTAAAATATTTTAGTTGGATTAGATTTTTAGGGAGAAAAGATCATTTAGGTTGCAAAGATTGTAAAAATTATTTCAAGTGAAAGTTTATGTATTTAATATTGTTTATTAGTTTTGGAATTCTTTTTATAGAAGATTATTAGTCTAAAATTAATAAGGGATGTATCAGAAATTAGTAAATTAAAGTCAGAGAGGTTAAAAAAAAAAAATAACGTGAGGGAAAATTGAAGTTAGAGAGGCTTTAAAAAAATTCTTACAAATCAAGTTAAAGAGGCTTGAATCATGGACATGTGGATTTGTTTTATCAACATGTTAGTAAAATCAAAATTAGAGAAGCTTTAAAAAAAATGAAGTATGAAAAAATTGTTGGACCTGATGATATTCTAATAGAGGTGTGAAAATGCTTAGGAGATTGAAATAATTTTTTGATTTACGAAATTTTTTAATATTATTTTACATACTAAGAAGATGTCAGATGAAAAGATAAGTAGTGTGTTAATTTTTATTTTTAAGAATAAAGGTGATCCATAAGAGTGTGTAAATTATAGAAGAATTAAATTAAATGTGCTATACACTTATACTTTAAAATTTTTGGAGAGAGTTGTTGAGCATAGGGTACAATGTGATATTAATGTTTCTCAGAATCGATTTGGATTCATGCTAGATAGGTTTACTATGGAAGCAATACATTTATTGAGAGGTTTAATGGAGAAGTATAGAGAGAATAAGGAATTACCTATGATATGTATTGATGTAGAGAGGTTATGATAAAGTTTCAAGAGAAGTGCTATGGAGAGTTTTAAAAAAGAAAGGGATTAATAATGTTTGTATTCAAGTCATTAAGGATATGTGTGTGGGAGCTGTTACTTGTGTTCAAATACAAGGTGGTTTGACCAAGTATTTTCATATTTCAGTTAGATTACATCAAGGATTAGCTTTAGCCCACATCTTTTTGCTTTAGTCATAGATGTTCTTACTAGACATTTGCAAGAGGACGTGCTCTTGTGTATGATTTTTGCTTATGAATTATGGAGGTCAACCTTATAGTCTAAAGATTTTCATTTGAGTGGATCTAAAATTGAATACATTGAGTGTAATTTTAGTAATAATCGATTTGGTGGGGGATTTTGACTTTATGCGATCAAGGATATCGTGGGTCTATTGTTCTGAGTGATGGTGAAATAGATGGGGATATTATTAGTAGAAGTCAAGTTGGATGGTTGAAGTGGAGTAATGCATCGAGTCTGTTGCGTGATAGAAAAGCATCCCTTAAACTTAAGGAAAAATTCTATAAGATGGTGGTGAGACCTACAATGTTTTATGGTGTAGAATGTTGGTCATTAAAAGAGAAGCATACAATTAAGTTAAGTGTTGCAGAGATGAGGATGCTCAGGTGCATGAGTGGTTATACTCTTAGAAAAAGAATGTGAAACGAGCGTATACGTAAAAAGGTTGGAGTAACTCTAATGGCATATAAGATTAGAGAGAGTCACCTTAGATGGTTTGGTCACATAAAATGTCGGCCATTTGATGACCCGGTTAGGAGAGTAGATGTATTAGATTTGACCTATGTTAAGAGAGGTAGAGGTGAACCTAAAAGACCTAGTTAGAAAATATTAGAAATGACTTTTTTTTTATTAGATTTAATTGAAAATTTCACTCTTAACAGGACATAATGGAGAAAAAAGATTCATGTAGTCGACCCCACGTAGTGGGATAAATGCTTTATGTTATTGTTGTTGTAGTTATTGTAGATTTTTAGAAAGGTTTTTATTTTTAATTCAATCATTTTTTTTTATTCACATGCTTGATGAATTATAAACTGTTATAAAATTTGGTTAATTTGTCATTTTGATATGCAGAACATAATTAATGGTGATATTGAGTTTGAAAGTTATATGAGATGATAAATATATTAATTAAATATAGGGGAATAATTTTCTAAGAAGAAAAACCTATATATATATATATATATATATATATATATATATATATATATATATATATATATATATATATAACGATATTGCTGTTATTTTTCATGCTTAACAGAAGAGTGTCATTTGGATTTTTAATGGTTCGATTTTAGGGTTTTGGGTTGGAATGAGGCAACTGGAGAAAATTTGTTTCAGGATATATATTTTAATTAAATTTTGCTTATGATATTACATTTATTTTAAGATAAACATAAAATAGAACTAGTCAACTGAAATTTATTATATTACATCATTCTGAAATAAATTTAAGGACTATAAAATTCATACTAAACAAATTTTGGATAAGGCCAGAAGCCAGCTTAGGTTCGGACATTTGTGATCAGTAGAAATTGTTGTTTTAAAATAAAGTGGAGGTTATAATAATAATTTGATGATATCAATAAATCTTTGATTGATAAATGTTTTTATTTAATATGCCACTATAGATAAAATTAAAAAAATTGACAATACTTATTTTAGACATTTCTGATGATTTTAGCTGTCATTAAAAAGTTGGTAGTGGTTCTTAAATCATTTGAAGATTGTCGTGACCGTTGTCTGTTGTAAACATCTTTTATAACGGTTTTGTAATCACGAGGGTTTATTATTTTCGATAATAACGTAAGCAACGGTCTAACTGATCATCGCAATTCGGGGAATATAGCAGCAATTAAATCCCCCCTTAAGCATTAACTTCTTATATAAAAAGATTTTTTTCAGGATAAAGGAGTGCATGGAAGGTGTATCAGTTCATATTATTTTAGGGTTTTGTAATCATGCGAGATTTGTTGCAATTTGGTTATCAAATTGTGAAAAAGATGATGAGATAAGTGTAATCACCACTGCATCATATGATCATTTGTGACTGACCCTTATTGGTAGTCCCAACTCAAATCAAGAGCTAGCAATGTTCTTGTAGTGAGAAAGCATGCAACTTATAGCTATATAACTTTTAAGTGTGAGATTATTTATTTGCTCTCTACACTCATTCTAACATAATTTTCTCTATAATGCATGCTTATTCCGGTGCTATGAGGACCTCTATGCATAGATTAATTATTATGTGTAGACGCCGAACACCATTCGGAGATCAACCAAAATATGCCACGTCACCCATCCGTTATGTACCGCAGCGCGGTACTACTCGGTACCGCTCGATACAGCTAACGTGGCTGCACCTGATTCGGCTCCGGACATAGAGCTGCGTCCGACCTCCGCACAAAATAATTTCTCCACTGAATAAGCATTTCTTACTTTCTAGTTAGGTCATAAGACAATCCCAAGAAAAAACAAACAAATATATCTTTTTCATTAATGATTGCTTAAACTTATTAGTCAGGGACATTTGTGGCATACCATCAATCACTTTGGTGATATCTCATTATTGTCAACATTTTTTTCCGGACAAATTAGGGGATTCAAGCGTAAGATCGTTGGGAGGAATTATTTTTCTCGACCAATTGACCACAACACGATCTCATTTGAATCTTAATATATAATGTGTTGATTGATAATGATTATCAATTATAATATTTATGTTGAAAATATTTATCATAATTTTTTCAATTTAACTTTCTTGCATATAAAAATAATAATTTATTATATGCTTGAAAATATTTTATGGTATGCCACAAATTAAAATTTATTATATGCTTAAAATTTTTTCTCGATTTTATTTTTCAAATAGCCATCATAATTTTACTTATTTATATTTATGTGATGGAAATCAATATTTTATAACTAGATCGACTAATATTATAGGCATAAGAAAATTATTATTTATTTTTTCATAAAATTAAGAAATTTGTAAATTCATTTTTTTTTAAATATATATTTTTCTCACAATAATTACAGTCGCCCATATATATATGAAAGCCCAAAAAAATGCTCAGCTCTTACATATAATATAATAAATAAAAATTAAATTCAATGAAAATTTACCATTAAAAAAACAAAGCTTATTTTATAGGTAGTTTAGTATTTCTATATGAAGCCCGCTTGGTCAAGTATGCAAGATGGAACAATCTCAGATTTGTTAGGTAAGAAAGCGATGCAAATAATTTTCCAAAAATGAAAAAAAGTCAAAATTTTCTTATTTTTTATTTAGATAAATTTTAAAAGCACTAAATTAATTAAAAATATATATAATATAAATTATTAATGTATTATATTTAACTTAGAATAGATCTAAAAACAACAATAACAACAGCATCAAGCCTTTATCCCACCACGTGAGATCGGCTACATACATTCTTTTTCTCCATTGTGTCATGTGAAGAGTTAAATGATTCATTTGGGATGGCTTTCTTTTTAATTTTTAAAGCAGTTTTCTAGTATAAAAATATTTGAAATAAAAGTTTTATACTAAAAAGCTACTTTAAAAAATAATAAGAAAGTTGTCCTAAATAAAGCCTTAATATATGTCAAATCTAATGCATCTACTCTCATAACCGGTTCATTGGAAACAGGGGCGGAACTAACCTCTCTTTTGAGGGTGAGTAAAAAAAGATCGTGAAATGCATTATTTTATGTGTGAAATATAAAGCTGATTTTTTTTTTTTCATACAAGTGGGCATTGCATTAATTGAAGTAGACAATATAATTAAAATGCTTATTCTTTTATAAAAAAAAAATTCAGAGTTAGCAATTGCCCACCCTGAACTTTTTCGAATTCTACCCCTAATCTGAAGGTCGACGTCTTATTTGTTCTGTCCTTAAAGTAGGTCTTAATATTATAATTAGTTTTTTTTTCTTTTTTTCTTTAGACATTTGAGCCATTCAGAGAAATTTACACATATATCATATATGAAAGTTTCAAATTCAAAACATTTTAATTAGTAGTCAAAGTCTCTGATCAATAGATCACTGCGATAAGCTGCATTTTTTTCTAAAATTTTAAATTGAATCTCCAACAACAGGAGAAATTATTCTGTGCGGTTACCGGAAGGCGTCAAAAGGCGAATCAAGATGTGCCACTTAACTTTTTTACTGTGTATCGATACTGTGTACCATTATGTATCGATGACATGACGCATTCTGATCCGTCTCTTCCGATAATCGCACAAAATAATTTTTTCAATAACAGAAGGAAGCGTGTCTCGCTCGCCCGTGGTCCTCATATGCAACAAGTAAACATCTCTGTCATCTTAGGTTTGCTTTGAGCTCTTAGTAGTACAAGATTGTCAAAGCCTCCCATGTAAGATTCGTGCATCACATTTGAACTGTTTTTCTGCGTTCAACAGTAGTGCACAAAACAATCACCTGCTCTCAGTAGATGTTTAATTGTAAGTATTTAAGAATATTTTAGTATTTTAAATATAGTATAAATAAAGTACATTGTATTTTTAATTTTGTTAGATTATTTGATTAATTACAAATAAGTTTGTGATTTTCTTATATTTAGTTGGTTAATCATCACATCTTGATTTTAATCTATGACATGATAGAGATGGTAGGCAGATATGATGCGAAAAATGCGAATGGTAGGGATAACACTAGCGACCATGAAAGTATGGTTGGGATTGTCCGGATGGGGTTGAGCTCAAGGACGGCATAATATCAAGATTGAGGAGCGGAGTGAGCAAGGTTTCACGAAGGTAGGCTTTGGCGAGAGACGGTCGACGTGATTCTACTAGCACTACAAGAGTGAGAGAGCTGATCAGGAGCATGATTTATGAGGAACGATGCAAGCAAGGTTCCACAAGGGTTTTGTGGGATTCCGCAGGTCGGGGTTTGATATATTGCTCCGAATTTGTCCAATGTAGTTGAATCATGCAAATTTAGAAAAAACAAAAAAAAATTCAAAGTACTTGTTTTTTAAAACCCTAAAAAAATATTTTGTGCTTATTCTTTACAAAATCAAACATTTAAAAAGTTAAAGGTCTTGTATTGCAAATGGAATTCACTTCTAATCACTTCTAATAGACTCAACCAAACATCCCGTATTTTTTTTCTTTTTTGGGGGACTTAACAACATTTGTCAAAATAAATAAATTAAATAAAACGTGTAATCATGAATCTCACAAATATGACAACGTGATTAATCTCGGAAGACTTGTACAACTAATCATATGGCCAAAAGGAACACGAAAGAATATACAAATGTAATGGAAGAAGCAACCACTTGATAATAGAGAGAGAGTAAATGAGAACTAATTTTTTTTTTTAAGAATATCAATACCTAAGCTACATCATATTAATCAGATGGATAAATTAAAAATTTTCTCTAACAAAATAGATAATATTTATTATTTTTAATTTTTTATATTATATTTATTTTAAGATAACTATAATAATTAAGTATTTTTATCTCATTAAATTCGGATTAGGATATCGAGCTTTTTTTATTCCTTTTTGCCATTAGCAAGTTTTTTATTTCAGAGAACTCTTCTTTCTCCGGCTCTCTCATCAGTTATCCTTCTGGCTGACGAAGGTGAGGTCATCTTTCTCAAGTCGCCAACAGCTCTCGGGTCGACGTCTCTCCTTTTCATCCATTCAACTTGTTGAATAGAGGAAGTAGAAAAGTACGGTAGTGATATCAGACATCGGGTCAGCGAAGTCTGCAACCCGTTTTTCCTTCTTCTAGGTTAGGTTTTCAGTCTTCGATCTGTCCATCGGCGGGGTTTATTAAGTTTGCGGAATTGTTATAGTTTGTTTTTTTTTGTTTGGCGAGTTGAGCTTTTGGTTGACGTTGCCCTTCGTCTGGCTTTGGTGTGGTGCGGTTGTGGACTTGTGTTTTCTCGTTTCTTTGATTTGATAATTAAAAGGGGGTTGCGTTCTGTGTGCTGTTTCCTGATTGAATTTTATAATATCTTTGGCGTTTTGATTGAATGCTGTTTTGGCTCCGATTCCGTTGCTGAGTTTTCCGTTTCATCTTTTGCTCTGTTTGGTTGAATTTCATCTTTTGAGTAGTTTTAATTGAAGGAATTTCATAAAGGAAGAGCTTTTAGGGTTCTCTACAAGTGATTGGCTTTTAGTCAGCCATTTGGTTTTGTTTTTTCTTCCCTTTTTTTTAAGATCGCTTTTTTTGCGGTTATTGTGATTGTTGTGGCCCTGGAATATGGACTCAAAGAGAGAGAAGTCTGAAACTGAGGTTAAGGATGGGGGTTTCCGGTCGAAATTGAAGGGTTTAGGGAGCTTTAGTGGCAAGGATATGTTCTTTAGAGCAGATAAAATTGATCTTAAGAGTTTGGATATTCAACTGGAGAAGCGGCTGAACAAGGCTTGGAGTGAGGATAAGGTTGAGAACCCCAGGGAAGAATGGGAGATTGATTTGTCTAAGCTTGAGATTCGGTATGAGGTGGCTCGAGGGACTTACGGTACTGTTTACAAGGGCGTTTATGATGGACAGGATGTAGCAGGTACTTAATCTCATCTCTTTAATGTACCATTACTGTAGAACTGATTAATTGATAGTTATTAGTTGTGCATGTTGCTATGCTGCTGCTTCTGCAGTTCTTTTTTTAATTTTTTGATTCATACAATTGTCGTCCATTTGAAATAGTTACATGATTTGAACCTTGAAAATCTATAAATGTAATATAATTTTCTATGAAGTTTGGTTTGATGAATTTGCACAACATATACATGATTTGCATGATAATATTCAAAGTAAATTTGTTGTCAATTAATCACAGTTTTAAACCCATTACAGATGCCAACTAGAAGTGTGGAATTCAAAGTAGAGATTAGGTAATCGGAGTTAAAATCTTTAAAGGTTTTCTGCAAAACTCTTAAGAAAAATAGGGTCATATGCAGTCATGTAACTATTTGGAACGAATGCTTGTTAAGTTTGAAATCCAAAAAAAAAAAATGATGTTAAGTTTGAAATCCAAAAAAGGATTGATGCTAGTCCAATTTTCAATGTATTTGATTTGATTATATATTAGGAAGCATCAACAATGCTTTGGGTTATTTTTTCTTTCCACTCTTCCTTTTAGTTTGACATCAAACACCTCAACCATACACTTTTGGACAGCAATACAGATATTGTTTCATAAGTTTTAATAGATGATGAAGTTATATCCAAGATTTATTTGAAGAATATCATTACCATTAGCCTTTTCTTTACTAGTTGGGGTTAAAATTATGAATTCAAATTTTCCATTTGTTTCCCGTGGAGTTAAAAGAATCATTTTGAACAACTTCTAACTATGTGACCTTACGTCTACCCCCTTTCCTTTCTGATCCCTAAATACCAATTTTCTCAACTCATCTAACCGATGTATTTTTTATCCTTATTGTATATGTTTAAATTACCTAATTTTATTTAATAGATTTTGCTTCAACCTTTCCTCTAATATAGTTATATATATATATATATATATATCTTTAATATTATCATTTTTGTCACACACAGCTTAAATATCAATGATTTTTTTAATGGTCCAACATTTAGATCCATATAGTATCGATGATCTAATTGTTATTGTATAAAATATACTTTTAAGCCTCTATGATATTCTCTTATCACATAAAACTCGAGAGGCACTTCTCTATTTTAATCATCCAGGATTTAACTCTAAAAGTTATATCCTCGTCTATATCTCAAGTTTTCTGTATACCAGATGCAATATATTTAAACTTATCTCATCCAAGTATCACTTTATTTTTCAATAATATTGAATGATAATTTTTAATATTTTATCTAAAAAATTACATAGCGTATACTCAATTTTTATTCAACTAATTCCGAGACCTCAATTCTCTAAATATTTTCCCTACCATTCTATTTTATTATTTATTCTATTGAATGTTCACTAATTAGAATTATATCATCTGTAAAAAACATACACTAAGGCACCTTGCTTTGAATATTTTATAAGGATCTCCATAAACAATACAAAAGGCCTTGACTTCATATTTATCCTTGAGATACATTTATGATAATTGAAAACTCTTAGGCCACTTCACAACTAATTCTAATATTAGTCAATATCCCATCATACATATATTTAATAATGTCAATAAAACTTAGATCCACATTTTTAATTTAAAGCACCAAATCAATTCTCATGGTACTTGATCATGTTTTTTTCAAGATCAATAAAATTACATGAAGATTATCTTTTTGTACTCTTTACTTCTTCATTAATTGTTTTTACACGAAACTAATTGATAGGAAACACTTGAAGATCTCAAGTAATTCCTATCAATATTTAGAAAACAGCGAGAAATCTTCACAAAAGTCCACACAAAAACACGAAAACAACAGATAATTTGTATTATTTGATGAAAGGGGAACGGAAAATAGCAAGATACAATTGATCCTCTATTCGAGAGGAGGCTCGATCTCTCTTAAATCTCTAGACGCCACTAGAGCCCAAATGATAACCTAAATCTAAGAGATCTCAAATTTCAGCCAAATTCAAGATGCCCTAACCCTAGAAAAACAAATTATTTAATGCATACAAATCAAAAGGAAATCCCTAAACAGTCCCTACATTCAAATTTTCCTCTCAAATCCCTCAAAAATCCTTCCAAAAATGGCTCCCGTGGACTTGCGGCTCATGCGGCCGTAGCAGGAGACGGAGAATGTCCGCCTCGTTCGTGCCCGGGCCGGTCCCGCGTAGACCGGCTAGACCGGTCTAACAATACTCCCCTCTCAAAGATCCACCTTGTCCGCAAGGTGGAAAGACGACATCATCCTCCATTCCTTCTTCATCACAAATAATAAGAACCTGAAGAGTTCGGTCCTTACACCTATGCCCCGGCGTATACCTCTCGTCACATCTGAAATAAATCCCCTTCGCCCTCTTCTCTTGTAATTCTGTTTCTGTGAGCTTCTTGAAGTTGTCCCCAGGTCTTCTACCAGCAGTCTTCTCCTTCGAAGTCTCCCTAAGAGTACTCAGTGTTGGCTCCTTGGGTGTCAACAAGGTGGTGGTCATCCTGTACGATCCTCCTGAACTGCTGCCTCCTGCTCCTTTTTCCAGGTGCCTCTGATCCTCCACCAACTGAGCTAACTCCATAGACTCTCCCAAGTCTTGAGGTCTCATCACTCTAACTGCTGCACGGATCTTTGGTTTCAATCCCTTCATAAAGTTCCCCTCTAGTACAGTCTTTGGAAGTCGATCCAATCGACTGGCAAGGTACTCAAATTGCTCACGGTGCTCCATCACGGTCCCCTCCTGCATTAAAGCGAAAAACGGCTCGTAGAAGTCCCCTCCTCTGCTAATTTGGAAACGTTCCAACAAGCAGTCTTTAAACTCCCTCCAGGTCCTTATTGGTCGCCTCATGTCTCACCATTGGTACCATGCCAATGCCTTCCCTTCTAGACACAGTCCTGCCACCGTCAGCTTCTCTTCCTCTGTCAACCCGTTGACAGCAAAGTAATGCTCCACCTTGTAAATCCAACCATGGCCATCCTCGCCCTCAAAGATGGGCATCTTCAGTTTCCTCACCTTGAGATCTTCTCCATATCCCCGGTATCCTCCATAATCTCCCATTCCTCGAAGAGGAGGTGCTCCCCAAGTGTCCCGATCATCCCTCCGGCGATTATACCCGAACCCTTCATCGTATTCCCCTCTTCTTCCTTCAAAATCAGCACCTCGGCGATGAGATTCCTCCCTTCTTCCGACAAAGTCAGCACCCCTTCTGTCATATCCCAGACTCGTCTCCTCTTTAGAAAGTGGTTCTAGGGGCGGCATGTCGTCCTCCCCCTCAAGGATTTCCACTTCCGGATTTTTCCTCCCCCGAAACGGGTTTGGATTTCCTCTTACGCCATGGCCGTTGGTGGTCTCTCTTTCTTCCGATGTCGTCGGATTGGTCTTCATCTTAATTAATTTCTTCAACATCTCTTCCATAACAGTGAACTTCCCTTCTCACCTTTCATTCTTAGAGGTGATTTGATTTTGAAGATCAAAAAATTTTCCCTCCAAATCTGATTTTAATTGACCGATTTCGCCTTCCAAGACTTCAATCTTCTTCCCCGCTATCTTTCTTCCCAAGAATCACAAGAGATCTTCTTTCGGATACCCAAAAACCCCGCTGAAATTTCAGGATTTCAGCTGCCGATGGTCCCAAGACGATGCTCTGATACCAATTTGATAGGAAACACTTGAAGATCTCAAGTAATTCCTATCAATCTTTAGAAAACAACGAGAAATCTCCACAAAAGTCCACAAAAAAACACGAAAACAATAGATAATTTGTATTATTTGATGAAAGGGGAACGGAAAATAGCAAGATACAATTGATCCTCTATTCGAGAGGAGGATCGATCTCTCCCAAATTTCTAGATGCCGCTAGAGCCTAAGGAAAACCTAAATCTACGAGATCTCAAATATCCGCCAAATTTTAGATGACCTAACCCTAGGAAAACAAACTATTTAATGCATACAAATCAAAAGGAAATCCCTAAACAGTCCCTACATTCAAATTTCCCTCTCAAATCCCTCAAAAATTCTTTCAAAAATGGCTCCCGTGGACCTGCGGCTTGTGCGGCTGTAGTAGGAGGCGGAGAATGTCCGCCTCGTTCGCGCCTGGGCCGGTCCCGCGTGGACCGACTGGACTGGTCTAACACTAACTTATATAGTAGATCTTCTTAGCATGAAATCAAATTAGTTATTTTAAATTGTTGTAACTTTATAATCATATACACCATCATTTTGTCTCCAATAGCTTCAGTATATGAATCATAAATGTGATTTCTTTATAATTAACACAATCTTAAACAACATCTTTGTTCTTAAATATTTGCATTAAATTGCTTCTTTCTCAATCATATAACACTCTTTTAATCTTCAGAAAACACTATTGAAAATATTTGCTAACTAAATGATTCTGATACCCTTTATAACTCCTCAAATTTTAATGTATATTTTATATAGGCCTAAAGTCTTACATTTATGCATTTTTTTTAGAGCTAGATCTATTTTATTTTATTTGGATAAATCTATTTTATTTTCAATGTCACCTCCTTATAGTCGATGATGTAGAGCCATAATTCTATTTGATTAATTTTTTTTATACTCTTAAAATATAAATCCATAACTATTGTCCGATGTTCTGTGGTCAGGTTTTTTCTTGAAATCACCTTACAATCTTTTCAAAAATATTATTTATTTCTTTCTAAGCTAGAAATAAATTATTTGTGATTTGCTTACTCTACTTTTGTGAGCAGCCAAGCATTCTTTCATTTATTAAATTGTGTTCGATATTGCAATATCATATGTTACTATGAAATTGAGTATATTTTTTCTAATGTTTTTCTATATCTCCGATGCCATAAACATTATGCATCCTCTTATGACCCATTTTACAAGAAACTTTATACCTATTTAATCACTTCCAACAACTAACCTTTCTTCTATAGGTTTACAATGTAATAGTTCATTAATCTCTTTCCAGAATTAGTTTTTTCTACACCCAATTAGTTGGTTGACATCCTCATGATATAAACTTAAATTAAATTATCAAATTATTGAGCTCAACATATTATAAATAAGTTTTCTTTCTATGTTAATTTAAAAATGCATGAAAATATTATTTATATTTTTAGTTTCTTAGAAGTTCAGTCCTATCAAACTTGTTCCTCTTCTAAAAGATTTCATAAACATTGAAGCTCCAAGCCCACCTCACCCTTGTATCTCTTGCATTGTGTCTATCTTCGAATCTACACTCACTTTGCTAGACTCTTTTCCTACCTTTTCGTTTCTTTTATTGGCTCACTAATTGTCTTCATTGAAGTCTCATGTGGACTTATCACTTGTCTTATTTCATTTGGACGTCTTTTTTTTAATTTTAATATATTTGTGTCAGTTACTTTTGAGTTAGAATATGAATCATATGATTATGAGATTGGGATTTTATAATTTATTTTATCTTTTATTATATTTATTTTTTATTCATAATTTTTTTAATGAAATATATAATATATTAAATTCATGGGGATTGCATCTTATCTCATTTACTCAACGGTATTTATCAAATTTTAGCTGGATATTTTACATCATTTTTGGAATTTGCTCTTCTAGACTACTATTTTGTGCTCTCTAATTTTGCTAGACATCTGGATACTCTTAATTCTCAAAGCATCTATCCGTTAATATAAGAATATTGGATATATTGAACAAAAATCTTTTTTTTTTTTCTGTGCATTAAAATTTAGTTACCTGGTCAATGGCTATTAGATTAACTTAAAGATTCGTTCAATCATGAGATTTTCATCAGTAATAATCCGTGAACCATCTCAGGGCTACTCATTCAACTATTTATTTTCATAAAAATGATGTTCTTTACTATGACAGAATTTCAATTCTCATTAATAAATGGACCATTAGAGTTTTTCTTTTAAATTGGGTTATATTAGTTTTTGCATTAGAGGGTTTTCTATTTAGGTGTATGTCAATTGATAGAACTAAGTTGTTTGATAAGAAATTAAGATTTATACATCTTAAGGGATTCCAATGTTGATAACAAATGGGTAAATTAAGAGAAAGTTATTGCAGCATAATTTTTCTCCTGTAGTTCATAATTCTTTTATGGATTTTGAGTACATAATTTCCTTAAGATAATTGGCATAAGTTTGACATCTTAATATTTAGTCAATAGTGGTTAGATTAATAATGGTTAGGTACTGAGGTTAGCTGAAGCCAAGGAATTTGAAGTGGGGCTTTAATATTAAAAAAAAAGGGCTCCTCTCCTTAGAGATCCCAATTACATGGATCATGATTTGCCTCGCTCTTGCAATTTTAGTATAACTTAGCATGGTTTTTGCGCCATTACCTGGTCTTTGTTTATTTTTTGCAAGCGGAAATATTAGTCTAAGCATCTAAGCAAACATTGACAAACAGATGTTTGCATATGCTAGCTGTATTATGTACTTGATATTGATGTTTTGTTGCATAAATACTTTCAGCATAGTTCGTCTAAATTAGTTCAAATTGTTTTTCACTATCGACCAGTGTTTATTTTCCAACTAAAGTTTGACTCGGATCATTTCGTTTTCCTTGTTGTAGTGAAGTTATTGGATTGGGGGGAAGATGGCTATGCCACAGAAGCTGAAACAGTTGCTCTTAGAGCATCATTTGAGAAAGAGGTTGCTGTATGGCATAAACTTGACCATCCAAATGTTACGAAGGTAAGCCTTCTTATGGATACATTCTAAATAGACATTAGATGTTATACAACAACAACAACATCAAGCCTTTATCCCACTACGTGGGGTCGGCTACATGAATTCTTTTTCTCCATTGTGTCCTGTTAAAAGTCCAATTCTCATTTAAATCTAATAAAGAAAGATCATTTCTAATATTTTCTAACCAAGTCTTTTTAGGTCTACCTCTACCTTTCTTAACATAAGTCAAATCTAATACCTCTACTTTCCTAACCGGGTCATCGGAAGGCCGCCGTTTTATGTGACCAAACCATCTAAGGCGACTCTCTCTAATCTTATCTTCCACTGGAGCTACTCCAACCTTTTCACGTATATGCTCATTTTGTATCATATCTCTAAGGGTAAAGCCACTCATCCACCTGAGCATTCTCATCTCTGTAACACTTAAGTATTATGCTACTCTTTTAATGGCCAACATTCGACACCATAAAGCATTGCAGGTCTCACCACCATCTTATAGAATTTTCCCTTAAGTTTGATGGGGGCTTTTCTATCACACAACAAGCCCGATGCATTCCTCTACTTCAACCATCCAACTTGAATTCTGTTGATAATATCCCCATCTATTTCACCATCACTCTGAACAATAGATCCAAGATATCTAAAACGTGTACTCTTATTAATGACTTGATCGCCCAAAGTCACAATCCCCTCACTAGGTCTATTACTACTAAAATTACACTCCATATATTCCGTTTTAGATCTACTCAAGCGAAAACCTTTAGACTCTAAGGTTGACCTCCATAATTCAAGTTTACCTTCAACTCCCTCTCTAGTCTTATCAACAAGAAGAATATCATCAGCAGAAAGCATACACCAAGGTACATCCTCTTGCAAATGTCTAGTGAGAACATCCATGACTAAAGCAAAAAGATATGGGCTTAAGGCTGATCCTTGATGTAATCCAACCAAAATAGGAAAATACTTGGTCAAACCACCTTGTGTTTGAACAAAAGTAATAGCTCCTGCATACATATCTTTAATGATTTGAATATAAGCGTTATTAACTCCTTTCTTTTCAAGAACTGTCCATAGCACTTCTCTTGGAACTTTATCATATGCTTTTTCTAAATCAATAAATATCATATGTAGATCCTCCTTACTCTCTATATTTCTCCATCAAACCTCTTAATAAATGTATGGCTTCCATAGTAGACCTACCCGGCATGAATCCAAATTGATTTTGAGAAACATTAGTATCACGCCGTAACCTACGCTCCATAACTCGCTCCCATAGTTTTAAAGTATGGCACATTAACTTAGTACCTCTATAATTCGCACAATCTTGTGCATCACCTTTATTCTTAAAAATATGAATTAACACACTCATTCTCCACTCATCTAGCATCGTTTTAGTCTTTAAAATAGTATTAAAAAGTTTAGTAAGCCAAGAAATTCCTTCATCTCCTAAGCATTTCCACATCTCTATTGGAATATCATCAGGTCCAACAGCTTTTACACTCTTCATTTTCTTTAAAGCCTCTCTAACTTTGGTTTTACTAATATGCCGATAAAAACAGAAATCTTTATTTTCATTCAGGGCACTAAGGTCACTACAGTCAATCATATTTTCATATTCTTCATTAAAAAGTTTAGCAAAATATCTCATTCACCTTTGTTGAATATCTTGTAAAAAAAGTACTTTTTGATCTTCATCCTTAATACACTTCACTTGAACTAAATTCTTACTACTCATATCTCTTTGTTTAGCTAACTTATACATATATCTTTCTCCCTCTTTAGTATCTAATCTATTATATAAATCACTAAAAGCTAAGATCTTTGCATTGCATATTGCTTTCTTAGATGTTATATTATTTTATTTTTAAATTTTGGTTTGTCATCCATCTTTTAACACCCGTATTTTAGTTACAATTCAAATGCATGAGTGAGATGATAACTTCTTTTTTCTTTGTTTTAGTTTGTTGGGGCCTCTATGGGAACAAGTGAGCTCAAAATTCCACAAAAAAAATCACCAAGCAATGGCAGCAATACCCTCCCTGCTCGAGCCTGCTGTGTTGTTGTGGAGTATCTTCCTGGGGGAACATTGAAGACATTTCTAATAAAAAACAGCCGAAAGAAGCTTGCCTACAAAATTGTAATCCAATTGGCATTAGATTTATCCAGGGGGTGGGTGCACTATTATTTCAAATACTTATGATATGATATCTTAAATACTAATCAGCAACATGATTTTTTATCTTGTAGATTGAGTTATTTGCATTCACAAAAGATAGTTCATCGTGATGTCAAATCTGAAAATATGTTGTTGGATAGCCAAAGAAACCTCAAAATTGCTGATTTTGGTGTTGCTCGTGTCGAGGCACAGAACCCAAAGGATATGACCGGCGAAACTGGCACCCTTGGTTACATGGCTCCAGAGGTGCATAGTCACTATATTTGTTCTCCATGCTTCTCCATTAGCCTATCCTTGATTTAAGCTCATTTAGTGTTAAAGAGTACTTAATGAAATTTCTAATGTGTATAGGTCCTTGATGGTAAGCCTTACAATAGAAAATGTGATGTATACAGCTTCAGCATATGTTTGTGGGAGATTTACTGTTGTGACATGCCATACCCTAATCTAAGCTTTGTTGAAATCTCATCTGCTGTTGTTAGGCAGGTCAGTTTTCCAATTATTTCTACTAAATATTTTCATTCACGCAAAGCACTTCAAAATAAATTATATAGGATCTTCTCTTGCTCAAATCTTACTGTTATTGCTCAATAAGTCAAATTGGCGCTCGAGATTATGTGCATTATTTAGATTTTGGATTAAAAATATTTAGATATCATTATAGAAACAAATAATGCGTTTATAATTTTTGTTCTGAATATTACAGAACTTGAGACCAGAGATCCCTCGCTGTTGCCCCACTGCTTTGGCAAACATTATGAAAAGATGTTGGGATCCAAGCCCTGACAAGAGGCCAGAAATGGATGAGGTTGTGAGACTTTTGGAGGCGATTGACACGAGCAAAGGAGGTGGTATGATTCCAGATGACCAAGTTACCAAATGCTTATGCTTCTTATTTCCAACCCGAGGACCTTAGTCTGTTCTTCACCTCAACATATGTGTTATTCTCTTCTTCATTTGCACGTCCTTTTTTTTTGTGTATACATGTGATAGGAAACTTTTGAAATTTCCTTTCTGATGCCATCCCTTCTGAATATTGACAGTATTCAATCTCATAATTGTCATACTTTCTCCGTGTTGATATTCTTTAATAGAGTTTTTGAAGTGTGCTTTTGGCTTACTGCCAACGCCCTGCAGCTTCTTTTGCACTAAAGCTTCGCACCTTTTCATGTGATGTTACATCATTTTGCTTCATGATATACTTTTATATGACCACTTTTGTTTCCTGTGCAAGAGAAATGGTGCTGCAGCTCTTTGTTGAGGGGGATTAGATTTTTACTCCCCAGAAACAATGCTAAGCTGTTTAACGTTGGAACTATTTCACAGAATAAATTCATCAGGATATCCCAACTCCATTTTGATAACGATGAGCTTTTTAGTGATTATTTCTTGTTTTGAAATGACTATATTACATGATTAAAATCAATTATAATGTTAGATGAATGATTTGTAACAGTTGAGCTATTAGTGGATGTCCTATTGTCACATATTTGTGCGAACAAGTTTTCATTATTTGTCTCAAGATGCTCGTATTAGATTTCGTTTGGGATAGCTTTCTTATTATTTCTTAAAACAGCTTTATATTAAGAAGTTTTTTTAAGAAGCAGAAAGAAAGCCATTCAAACGAAGCCTTTAGTTTGCGTATGTGATTGTATATGAGTGTGACTTAATTGACTCAAGAAGTCAAAAATAAATAAAATAAAATTATAAAGTTTACTATAGACATATCCAAGTGGGTTATATCAATAAAGATTGTATTTTGTCACAGCAGACCTGAACATAAAAAGCCAAAGAGCTGTGATCTCTGTGCAAGTCTGTAGATGTCAGTAGCTAGGAAGTTGATAGCAAGAATCCATTGATTTTGTTTGTCTTGGTTGACAAAGCAGGCTGGCCATCAAGGAATGATGCCACAGGCGAGGTTGGAGTGGAAGGAGATGTTGAATCGTGACAGGTGAGATTTTGAAATGAATAGATTTTGTTTGATTTAATTTGATTTATTAAAAGTTAATTTGATTTTTTTGGACTATGATTAATAATTTAATTTAAAATTTCAAAAAATATATATTTAACTGAAAATTAAAATTTAATTTAAAATGAAAAAAGGTTGGTTGAATCTAATTCAATCAAATTACAAATTGTAGACTATTTATTGGTTGCCTCTATTTTATTTTTTATGTAAGGTGAGACATTATCCAATTACTTCTTGTGGTTAGAGTCAACAAAATTAGAGCAAGATATTGATATGCAAGGCTTTGGTGCTAAAATTGATTTAAGGGGAAAAGAAATAGCTCTTATGTACAAAACATGCAGAATGCATGTATAGATAATTCACTTATTAATATTGAGCAGTTTAGATATAGATTTTGTTTGGGACAGCTTTCTTACTGCTTTTAACAGTAGCTTTTTAGTTAAAAAATTTGTTGAAAGCAACTAAAAAATAATGATCTAAAGCTCTTCCAAACGAAATCATAAATCATGCATCAAATGAATCTTCTTCATAAGTCCATATGTTAGTTGTGATCCCGCAAATACATATCATCCAACTTCAACCAACATATAGATCATAGTCATTTTCTATTATAAAGAGATTCAAATGAGTATCATCATAACTATTTATATCATGAGTGCATTTGCGCCAACCAATTTAAAGTTTAATATATAATTAACGAGAATAATTTTAAGATTATTTGGTCGCTCTAAATCAAGGTTGCTGAAAAACACAATAATAACAACAACAACAATAATAAGCCTTTATCCCATTACGTGGGATCAACTACATGAATCTTTTTTTTTTCTTCATTATGTTCAAATAAGAATCAAATTCTCATTTAAATCTAATAAAAAATATCATTTTTTATGAATTCTAACCAAATCTTTTTAAGTCTACCTCCACCTTTTCTTAATGTAGGACATATTTTATGCATCTCTCTCCTAAAAAGGTCATCGAAAGGTAGACATCTTATGTGACCAAACCATTGAAGACGACTCTCTTTAATCTTATTTGTCACTGGAGTTACTCCAATCTTTTCATATTTTTATCTCTTGAGTGTAAAGCCACTCATCCATTTGAGTATCTTCATCCCTGCAACACAGCTTAATTTTATGATTCTCTTTTAATGGCTAACATTTTGTTCCATAAAGCATTGCATGTCTCATCACTATCTTATAAAATTCTCTCTTAAGTTTGAGGGGTACTTTTCTATCGCATAGAAACCCAATGCATTCAATAATGTCATAATATTTTTACATGAAAAACTCCTCTCTTTGGGAACATGTTCATCACAAATGCATTATGAAAATGATGATGCATACAAGCTGCAATGAGTCAAAGAAATATAAATCTCTTAGGATAAATTGCACCATAATAAGTGCATATTCGAGGGCTAGGAAGCTTTTGGTGCTTAGCACTTAATAAGCTTCAATTTGTTATTCCAACAACTTGTTAGAGGTTGTTGCAACCCACTTCTTCCTTACCTACAACCTTTTGTCATATGCATGAGAAATCATTCAGGAAGATCGTAGTTCACCCTAGGTCATTCGTTTGGCTAGTTCAAAGATGCCCAAATTTGACACCTTGGGTATCCAAGGATTCATCATTACCTATCAGTTCATGTGTAAAGTATATTTAATATAGCTTGTTTAGCTTCCCATTAAATCCTTTTGAGTGAAATTGATCATTCGTTCTTGTTGCAGGTTGGAACATTCGCGGCTGTAGAGAGATATATAGTTTAGCATCTAAGCATTGTATGAATATCCAGCACACAGAAAGATAAGAGAGATGGGTGCAAGAGTCATAAGAGACATCAAGATTTTTACGTGGAAAACCCTGCAAAGGGGAAAAACATTGGGCCTGGTCCAATTGAAATGATTCACTAATGTTGGCTTTTGATTATATAGTGCATTACATAGTTGGAGTTAAGATTCTAATGACATGAGAGTTGTTCTCAAGAGGGACTGTAGTCGGGCAATGGTGGTCGGAGGGACCATAGTTGGTGGGGGTGGGGGGGGGGGGGGGGGGGGGGGGGGGGGGTTGGCATTGTGGTCAGAGGGGCCACAGTCGACGGTGGTCTGAGTGGTATGCCTAGTAAATATGAAGAAAATCTAGGAAAAATTCAGAGTGCTCCATCGAACAACCCTTATTGATCCCCTCGATCATAGGGCATTTGTCTAGCATTTATGCCCAAAATTGGATGTCTCGTCAAGCCGCTCAATTCTACTACAAGCATTTCATATTTAGAGGTTATTTAGTCATCCAAATAATGATTTGAACTTTCTGAATATGCTTCAGTCCCTTGATTTGGACCTATTTGGTCTCAGATTGGACCGAATTTTGATGTCTTTAGATTCGTCTCCTTGAGATGTTCAATTTGACTATAAGTTCGTTGAAATTAGAGTTCAGATGGTCTCACATTTAATTTCAAAAATGTTCAACTTGAATATACCTTGAGATTCGTGCTGAATCAAGATAATTTTTTTGTGACGTATCCATTCTATTCTTCTAATTAAATTTGAGATCCATACGCATCTTACTTTGATCTATTGGCTGAGAGCGCTTTAGTTACCATCTAAGAGTTCTTGAGTTCGAGTCTTATATGTGATGTGTGTATTTGACTTAATTGACCTAAATGTTAAAAAAAATAATAATAAATTGAAATCTATATATTTTGTCAAAATTGATGTTGAAATATGTTAGATTTTTTAGTTGGATTATAACTCTTAAAATTAAACTACCATTTTACATTGTAGTGCATTTTTTATTATAGAAGGATAATGTGTAAGCCTTGGGGGGGGGGGGGGGGGGGGGGGGGGGGGGGGCATTGTGGTTAGAGAGGCCACAGTCGACAGTGGTCTAAGTGGCATGCCCAATAAATATAAAGAAGATCTAGGACAAATTCGGAGTACTCCATCAAACAATCTTTATTGATCCCCTCGATCATAGGGCGTTTGTCAAGCATTTATATGCCCAAAATTGAATGTCTCGTCAAGCCGCTCAATTCTACTACAAGCATTCCATATTTAGAGGTTATTTAGTCATCCAAATAATGATTTGAACCTTCTGAATATGCTTCAGTCCCTTGATTTGGACCTATTTGGTCTCGGATTGGACCGAATTTTGGTGTCTTTAGATTCGTCTCCTTGAGATGTTCAATTTGACTATAAGTTTGTTGAAATTAGAGTTTAGATGGTCTGACATTTAATTTCGAAAATTTACAACTTGAATATGCCTCGAGATTTGTGCTGAATCAAGGCAATTTTTTGGTGACATCAATTCTATTCTTCTAATTAAATTTGAGATCTATACGCGTCTTACTTTGATCTATTGGTTGAGAGCTTTAGTTACCATCTAAGAGTTTTTGAGTTCGAGTCTTATATATGTGGTGTGTGTATTTGCATTGATTGATCTAAATGTTAAAAAAATAATAATAAATTAAAATCTATATATTTTGTCAAAATTGATGTTGAAATATGTTAGATTTTTTAGTTGGATTATATAAAAAATATTTTTTTGGCTAACTAATCCATATATTTTAAACATTAAAAAATATTTTAAATACCATACTATCATATTCATAAAATATATTTTACACCTTTTATATATAGATCTCTTTTCTTATCAAATTATGGACTTTTAAGTCCATCCTTTTATTCGGAGAAACTGGAAAACAGAATTCTGATTTCAAACCTTTATAATTTTTTAAAAATTTATTTTTTAATTCGATTGCTTTAATTTCGATTTCAAACTTTTAACCAGAAATATTAAAAATTATGCTATTAAAATATATAAATAATCAATATTTAAATTATTTATTTTATTTTTCAAAAAAAATTTCCAATAGAAAATTTAATAATTAAAAATGTGATATTAAAAAATAAAAATTATACTTAAATTAAAAAATATATTTACATAGTTTAAAAAATACAATATTTAATATTTAGTATTAAATTAAAAAATCTTTCTTAATTAAAATTTTGAAATATTTAAATTAAATAAAATTATTTTATATTTAAGAAAAATTTTAACATATTTATTATTAAAATGCAGATATTTAATAATTTAAATAAATAAAATATTAATTTATTTTAAACATTTTAAAAAAATATAATATAAATTAAATAATTTAAATAAATTATTATATTCAATTGAAACTTATATAGTTATATATATATAGTTTAAATTATTAAATATATGTATTTTAATAATAAATCTGATAAAAAAATTCTTATCTAATTTAAATATTTCAAAAGTTTTAAACTAAGATGTAATTTTTATTTTAATAATAAATATTAAATATTGTATTTAAGCAACTGAATTAAAAAATAAATTTTAAAAAAATTATAAAGTTTGAAATCGGATTTTGATTTTCCGGTTTCAGAAGTCGGGATATCTTTTCCTGATCGGAATTTTAATTTTCGATTTTGTTTATTTCTAAATTTTAGAATTCTTAAGCCCAAATTTATAATAAAAATTATTAAAAAGGCTCATTTGTTTTTTTTTTAAATAAAAAGGCTCATTTGTAAAACTTCGCCTTTGGCGTCCGCTATCACCTGAAGGAGCAGAAGAATCCCGCTATAAAGCCGGCGACAGCCGAAACGCCGCCATTGCCTGTCTCGCTTGCTCTCTCTTTTATGGGTTTTGGGTTGAGGGATCCATCTGCAGCGATGAGGGATTTTCTCCAGCAGGCCGGTGGCTGTGCGGTGGTGGACGGTGGGCTGGCAACGGAGCTCGAGGCAAATGGCGCCGACCTCAACGATCCTCTCTGGAGCGCCAAGTGTTTGTTCAGCTCTCCCGATCTTATTCGCAAGGTAATTGCTCTTTTTCCCGATGTTTTTTCATTTCTGGTATTATTAAAATTATGAGGACGAACAACACTCGAGGTGAACCTGATTGATAATAATTGCCTAATTGGGTTATTCGTGCGGGCAACGTGAAGCTTTTTAACTTTAGTAAAATGTGCACTTGTGGAGTTTATGGCTTCGATGGCTTCGCTTTTTTGGGAGAAATTTTAAGGCTTCTCTCACTTTCCTTTTTTAGTTTTTTTGTTCCCCTTGTACCCTCCAGTTTCTAAGTTGGAAGTGGAATCGTTAGATGGTGGACCGATGAGCGGTTTTCTTTTATATGATTTCATCGTGAACGCTTAATTTGTTCTTCTTCTCATCCTGTCAATTTGATGTACAAGATTGGTTGGCATTTACTTGTTTTCATTTCCTAGAAAATGGGCAAGGCAGTGAGTAAGATGCCATTAGTATAACAAGCTAATATCTGAGCTTGAATTTATATGCACGGCCAAGATAAAATGATTTATGATATTGTTGCCAAGGCTAGCCTCAGCTAGGATCTTGTAAAAATTTTCAAACTAAGCTTGTGGACTTCGTATGATATAGCCTTCATGAGTAGGCATATGTGGTTCTCCATACAAGAAGCATATCTTGGAGGTTGCTTCATATGATCAGCCTCATTTAGTTCTCCATAAAGGAAAGCATCACCTACATCCGTTTGTAGCATACTCCATTATTGATTGATGGCCGCTAGCAAAGGACTCTAATAGAGTTAAGTATGGCAACCAGTCATAGACTTGTATGACTCTTTTAGCAGCCTAATAGCCTATTAAGCTTTGCAGAGATTAACCTGGCCATCAAGATGGGCAACAACCAAACCTTAGGTTGGGGGATAGCAAAATCCTATGTATGATGATTGAATAGAGTTTATAGTCTCATGAAAAGTTACATTGGCTAAAGTTTATAGTAGTTGAGTTAGTGGATCATACACAAATAAACCTTTTGAGTGCGAGAATATCCAAGAACTTCTAGTTCGCATCTGTAATGGGTTTAAAAATATGATTAATTGACAACAAATTTACTTGAATATTATCATGTGTGCAAATTCATCAAACAAAACTTCATAGAAAATTATATTACATATATAGATTTTCTAGGCTCAAATCATGTAGTAATTTCAAATGTACTAAGATTGTATGAATCAAAAAATTAAAAAAAAAAAAAAGAACTGCAGAAGCAGCAGCATAGCAACATGCACAACTAATAACTATCAATTAATCAGTTCTACAGTAATAGTACATTAAAGAGATGAGATTAAGTACCGGCAACATCCTGTCCATCACAAACGCCCGTGTAAACAGTACCGTATGTCCCTTGAGCCACCTCATACCGAATCTCAAGCTCAGACAAAACAATCTCCCATTCCTCCTTGGGGTTCTCAACCTTATCTTCACTCCAAGCCTTGTTCAGCCGCTTCTCCAGTTGAATATCCAAACTGTTAAGATCAATTTTATCTGCTCTAAAGAACATATCCTTGCCAATAAAGCTCCCTAAACCCTTCAATTTCGACCGGAAACCCCCTTCCTTCACCTCAGCTTCAGACTTCTCCTCTCTCTTTGAATCCATATTCCAGGGCCACACCAATCACAATAACCGCCAAAAAAAGGGAAGAAAAAACAAAACCAAATGGCTGACTAAAAGCCAATTACTTGGAGAGAACCCTAAAAGCTCTTCCTTTATGAAATTCCTTTAATTAAAACTACTCAAAAGATGAAATTCACTAAATATCGACCAAACAGAGCAAAGAAGAAACAGAAAACCCAGCAACGGAATAGGAGCCAAAACAGCATTCAATCAAAACGCCAAAAAAATTATAAAATTCAATCAGGAAAAAGCACACAGAACGCAAACCCCTTTTAATTATCAAACCAAAGAAAAGAGACAAAGAAGTGCACAAACCGCACCGCACCAATGCCAGACGAAGGGCAGCGGCAACCAAAAGCCCAACTCGCCAAGCAAAAAACCTATAACGATTCCGCAAACTTAATAAACCCAGCTGATGGACAGATCGAAGAGTGAAAACCTAACCTAGAACTTAGAAGTAAAAAAATAAAGTAGCAGACTTCGCTGACCCGATGTCTGATATCCCTACCATACTTTTCTACTTCCTCTATTCAACAATTTGAATGGATGAAAAGGAGAGACATGAACCCTAGAGCTGTTGGCGACTTGAGAAAGATGATCTCACCTTCGTCACCCAGAAGGATGACTGACGAGAGAGCCGGAGAAAGAAGAGTTCTCTGAAATAAAAAAACTAGCTAATGGCAAAAAGGAATAAAAAAAGCTCGATATCCTAATCCGAATTTAATTAGATAAAATTCATAATTATTAAATTTATTTTAACATAAATATAATATTAAAATAATAAATTAAATATACAAAGAAATAGAAACATTTCTATACTAAAACATTTTACACTTTCTTTTTGGACTCCAATTATATAGATGAATTTATTAAGTTTGAAAAAAATATTATCTATTTTTGTTAGATAAAATTTTTAATTTATCCATCTGATTAATATTATGTGGCCTAGGTATTTATAATTTTTTAGAATAATTTTCTTAGAAAAGGAAAATTTGGTTCTCATTTATTTTCTCTCTCTATTGCCAAGCGGTTATTTCTTTTATTACATTTGGATATTTTTAGGTGTTGCTTTTGGCCCTATGATTAGTTGTACCACTTATCTAAGATTAATCACATTATCGTATTTGTGAGATTCATGATTACGCGTTTTATTTAATTCATTTTTTTAAGAAGTGTTGTTAAGTCACAAAAAAAAAATTTACAGGATATTTGGCTGAGTCTATTAGAAGTGAATTCCATTTGAAATGCAAGACCTTTAAAATTTTAAATGTTTGATTTAGCAAAGAATCAACACAAAATAAATTTTTTTAGGATTTTATAAAACAATTACTATGACATTTTTGTATATTTTAAATGTGCCTGATTCGACTAAATTGGACAAATTCAAAATAAACAATCTAGCAAACCTTATAGAACCTTGTGGAACCCTCCTCGCATCATTACTCATAAGTCATGCTTTTTATTAGCCCTCTCACTCATGTAGTGCTAGCAGAACCACACCAACCATCTTTATGTGAACTTGATTGCCTTTGGTATCTAAAAGTGTAGCATTAAGGTGGAATGAGTTTGTTGTGGGAACCAACAAGGAAGTGACATGCCCTCGATAAAGGGGGATAATTGTTATCGTTAAATTTTTTTTTATACGTATAGAGGAAGAGGGATTCGATTCATTGAGATAGGAATGCTCAGCTAAGGGATTGTAGGTGCTGATTTGGCGAATGCAATTGCGACATGAGGGATGGAGCAAGGGAACATGAGTTGGGAGATTAGGAGTTGGGTTGGGGGGCAGGGTTTATTACAAGAACAATCTTGTTTTGATGACATCTTAGAGAAAAATATCTTATTATATCATTGATTGAATAATGATCCTATATATATGCATACCAGGCGAATACAAAAAGAAAGAAATAAGGAGAATATCCATGATTATGAGAATATAAAACCATATCTTCCTAATCAAATATTCACCTAATATGGCATTTCCTAATACATCTAAGCCCATAATAGGATATCTAAAGTATATCTTCCTAATTGGAAATTGTTTTAATATATATATATATATATTGTGAATTGTAAGCGAGAAATTGCAAAATATGTGACTTGAACCCATGACCTTGGAAAACCACTGGGCCATGGATCCTTTCACAATATTACACTTCCTAATAATCTAGACCAACAATAGGCTGTCTACCTAGCTATGGCTATCGTGAGACTTCTTGTGCTATTGGAGTTGAGACCATGTTTGAGCTAAATCATCATTCATTTATGCTTATATGCTCTTTTATTGTTTCATTGACCAACTTGCTAATGCCGAAGCAGGTTCATTTGGACTACCTTATGGCAGGTGCAAACATTATAATTTCGGCATCCTATCAGGTATTATGCTTTTTGTTTCCATGATTATCTCACCATTCAGCATTTATTTGTAGGCCACAATTCAGGTCCTACTAATAAATTAGGGCTTCTTTGCTTGTTGTAGGCCACAATTCAGGGTTTTGAAGCTCGAGGCTTTTCCAAAAAAGAAAGTGAAGCATTACTGCTCAAAAGTGTCGAAATTGCTTGTGAGGCGCGTGGTATATTTCAGAGTAGTTATCGAAATGAACCCTATACTGTAGGTGCAGATGAAGCCAGCTCAAGAAAACAGCCTATTCTGGTTGCAGCTTCCATTGGAAGCTATGGAGCATTTCTAGCAGATGGTTCTGAATATAGGTGAAGAATTGTTTAAGCACACATCGTTTCCATTTTAGATTTATATGATAGTTTTATCTATTATTTGTTAAAATTTTAATCTTGTCTGGTTCTTATTTTGACGTATTATAGTGGAGACTATGGAAAAGAAGTAACTTTGCAAACTTTGAAAGATTTTCATAGAAGAAGAGTGCAGGTGCTTGCGGAATCAGGTGCTGATCTGATTGCTTTTGAAACAATTCCGAACAAAATAGAAGCTCAGGTACGTCATGTGTACGATGTGGTTATGGGTGGTTCTTATGCTGCATTTTTCTCTTAAGTGCTGCATTAGTTTTATTCGTGTTTATTTTCTATGGACATCATCTTCATTACAATTAGTTCAGATGCTAAACCAACCACTGCTAGTCTGATAATTAAGTGGTGCTGCAGATTCAATAGACTAGGTTGAGAATTCTATATGGCTAATACGAAGGGGTTCAGGCTCATTTTTAGGGTTATAAAAAGGTAAATAAGAAGAGAGATGCTAAACCAACCACTGCTAGTCTGAGAGTTAAGCGGCGCTGCAGATTCATTAGACTAGGTTGAGAACTCTATATGGCTAATATGAAGGGTTCAGGCTCATTTTATGGTTACAAAAAGGTAAACGATGCATCGGCTGCAGTGTTGCTTCTTTGGTTTATTGTTGAGCTGAATTTTTAGCGTGGATAATGTTGTTTTTGGTGTTGGAAACAATATTGATCAAAGCATGAGGAGAACTGCACAGTCATGCTATCCATTTCAAATTTCCTTCAAAAGTGCTTTGCATTTCCCTTCATTGTTCGTGGTATTTCACTACAACTTGGCTACTTAAATCTAGAATATTTATTTATGAATGTTGCAATCATTACACTTGCAGGCTTATGTTGAACTTCTCAAAGAAAATAACATTAGGATCCCTGCTTGGTTTTCTTTTTGCTCAAAAGATGAAAATGTTGTTGTTAGTGGAGATTCAGTACTTGAGTGTACTGCTGTTGCTAATGCATGTAAGAACGTTGTTGCAATTGGTATCAACTGCACTCCCCCAAGATATATCCAGGGACTAATTCTCTCTATTAGGAAGGTACTTGTTTAGACGAGCAATCCTCATGCAAGGCTCAATAACTCATTTGGTTGCTTCTTAAAGAAAATCACATTATATATATATATATATATATATATATATATATATATATATATATCTGTGGCTCTCATCAATTCAATTTCATGTATGTTGGAAAAGTATTATTTGCCATTAAAATTATGCCAGGTTTTTGCTAATTAAGTTTGTTTTATGTTCACAAAGTAAAAAGATATTTCCAGAAAATGTATTTTTCATTTTGTCGTGATCTACGGATGCTTGTCTAATGCCATTTTTGTGAGGTCTGTAAATTTTCTTTTGATTGATTTAAACTCTAGCTTAGTAGTTTGTTAAGGCCGGTCTAGCATGACTGGTCTTGTAGCTGGCCCAGCAGCCAAGGGGCGGACCAACTGAAATTTTGGCCCCTCTTGTGGGGCCCAGTAAATCAATTATTCCATATGTTAGGAGGAGGATTAAGGAAGGAATTAATGAAGGGAATTTGAATTCAAAAGAGGGAGAGAATTAATTAAGGCAAAAGAGATCTTTTAGGGCTAAATTGAAGGGAAAAGTAGGGGCTTATATAGGGATTATTATTTTGTATTAGGGTTATGTTTTATTAAGTTTTCTGCTGTAGTTTCTTCTGTGAAGGCTTCTTAGTGGGGTCTAGGTTGATTGGGAGAGACAATTTACCTCTCTAATTGTAGAACGTGTGTATCTTTTGTTTCTTGTTAAGTTATTAATCGAATTCAACACTATTTCCTCCAAAATTTGTTGTTTTTTACTATTTTTCTGTGGATTTCTTGATTTCCTGCTGTTGATTGCTGAAATTGACTTCAAGGCGTATCAAATTCATATTAGAGCGGTGTCCTAGGTTGAAAGTTTAAGTCCCTATTGCTGTTTTTACTGAAGTTTTTTCCACCTTGTGGATTTTTGTTGGAGGCCAAAATCTGTGAATGGCAGCGAAGAAGATGGAAGCTTTGGAAAGCGAGATGGAATAACTTAGTGTTGAGATGCAGGAGAAACATTCTGGGATGGAGGAAAGATTTTCTGTAATGGAGGAAAGGTTTTCCTTCATGGAAAGCCATTTTGGAAACATGGAAGGCATGATTAAAACATTGATCGAGATGCAAATAAAGACTTCACTAGCTACTCCTAGGGCTGATTGGAAAGGGAAGAAAGTTCAGGAGCAGGATGATGAAGGGGAGAGCATTTTTCCTCAAGGATCACCTCGAGGGATCCCGATGGGAGGGGCATCAGGGTATTCGCAAGAAAGGGCAGCAAGAAGAGGGGAGATCGAGCCCTTTTGGAGACCACCCAGGCAGGAAGAGAGGTGGACCGAAGGATGCAATGGTGGGGCCGAACCATGGGGTCTAAATCCGCCAAGGGAAGAAGGGAGAGAATCACACCACTACTACGTGGGAGTAACCAATGGTGGAAGAAACCATTGGGGTATGGATGCGAGATTGAGGTAGCTAAAGACACCGGTCTTTGAAGGGAAGGATTCTTAGGGTTAGGTATATTGGTGGAACGTTACTTTGTGATAACGGGCTGACGGAAGGGGAAAAACTCATGGCGGCGGGTCCATTTTTGGAAGGGAAAGCCCTAGCCTGATTTCAATGGAGGGAGGCTAGGTATCCGATCTACTCATGGGGAGAATTTAAGGAGTGCTTGTTGAAATGTTTCCGAGCCATTCGGGAAGGAGACCTCCACGAGCAGTTCTATGCCCTAACTCAGGAGAGGACAGTTATGGAGTACTGAGAGAAGTTTGAGCTACTGTCAGGGAGTCTGAGAGGAATCTCTGAGGAAGGATTGAAGGAGAATTTCATGAAGGGGCTTAGGGAGGACATATGGGTAAAACTCAGGGTATTGATACATAGAGGGCTGAGAAAGATAATGGAGCTAGCATAATGGGTGGAGGAGAAACATCAGATGGAAAAGGCCAGCCGGAGCAACCCCATGGGAGGAGAAATTATTCTGTGCAGAGTCCGGACGAGAATAACCGTCCGGATTGCTGTGTATTTATTGAGTATTTGTAAATACTCAGCAAATACTTAGTAAATTAGTAAATACTCACAAAATACTCAACGAATACTCACAAAATACTCCGCAAATACTCACAAAATACTCAGTAATACTCACAATTGAGTATTTGCTGAGTATTTGCAAATACGTAATAAATACTCAGTAAATATGCAGCAAATCCGGACGGGAACCGTCTAGACTCCGCACATAATAATTTCTCCCCATGGGAGGGGCTTACAGGAGCACCTTTACTACCTTGGCACAGAGAATCTAGATGGTGTCATTTTAGAGGGAGGCACCTAAGGAGAAGAGCATTGGAGTTCGTCCCAGAGGCAATTTTAAGAGCCTCATAAAAGCAGAAGTATAGGACAAGCAGGTGAAAGGGCTGTGTTTTAGGTGTGATGAGAAATTTACACCCGAGCATAGGTGCAAGAATCGAGCCCTTCAAGTCTTGATGGTCTGTGAGGGGAAAGAGGAGAGCGGGGACGAGTTGGAGGAGGTATTGGAGGAGACAGAACATTTGCATTTGGATGTGGCGGAGGTGTCCTTGAACTCTGTGGTGGGATTTACTCAAAATCACACCATGATAATAAGGGGGCAAATTAGAGAGCAATTTGTGGTAGTTATGGTGGATAGTGGAACCCCACATAACTTCATCTCAAACTCGGTGGTGGACCGATTGAGGTTGAAATTAGCGAAGATGGAAGGATGTGGGGTGTTGATGGGCACAAGCAAGATGGGAGGAGTTGGGGGATGTATAAAGGGTTGATGATGACCTTGTAGGGCATTCAGGTGGTGGAAAATTTCCTTCCCTTGGACTTGCAAAGTACAGATGCGATTCTAGGAATGAAGTGGCTACAGACAATGGGGGATATGAAGGTGAACTAGAAGTCCTTGACCATGGAGATATAAGTGGAGGGGGAAAAGGTAGTGCTTTAAGGGGATGCTAGCTTATGTAAGGCCATGATCTCTTTAAAAACCATGCTCAAGACAATCCAAGATGCAGGCCTGGGATATTTGGTAGAGTTCTAAATCATAGAAGGGGTTCAGAAACAGAAGGCAAGGAAAATTCCAGTAGGGACCCAATAGATTATGCAACAATATCAGGATGTATTTCAGCCACCAGTCTGGTTACCACTGCCTCGAGAGCATGAGCATGCCATCAACTTGAAAGAAGGGACTTCTCTCATCAGTGTCAGATCATACTGTTACCCCTAGATCCAGAAGGATGAGATAGGTTGATCAGGGAGATGATGGAAGCAGGGATCATCAGACCTAGTGCAAGTCCTTTCTCTAGCCGAGTATTGTTGGTGAAGAAGAATGATGACAGTTAGAGGTTCTGTGTAGATTACAGGGCTCTAAACAAGAAAATAGTGCTAGATCTGTGATCGATGAACCCTTGGATGAGTTATTTGGAGCTGTGATTTTTTTCAAATTGATTTGAAGTCGGGATACCATCAAATCAGATGAAGACAACAGATTTGAACAAGTCGGCCTTTAGAACACATGAAGGGCACTATGAGTTCCCAGTGATGCTTTTCGGCCTCACCAACGCTCCTGCCACCTTCCAGTCACTTATGAATCGAGTGTTCCAGCCATACCTCCGAAGGTTTGTCCTAGTATTTTTTGATGACATTTTAATATACAGCAGGATCGAGGCAGAACACTGGGAGCACTTGAAGACTGTCATAAAGACTTTAAGGGTGCATCAGCTGTTTGCCAACTGGAAGAAGTGCCCATTTGGGCAATCACAGGTGAAGTATTTAGGGCATGTGGTGTTCAGAGAGGGGGTGTCAGCTGACCAGTTCAAGATTTAGGCCATAGTGGACTGGCCTCTTCCTAAGAACTTAAGGGAGTTGCGGGGGTTCTTAGGGCTCACTGATTACTACTGGAAGTTTATGAAGGGATATGGTACCATAACAAAGGCCTTTAACAGAGCAATTAAAAAATGATCATTTCAAATGGGGGGAGGAAGCAACTCGAGCCTTCCACGAGTTGAAGACAATGATGATCAGTGTGCCTGTGTTGGCACTTCTAGATTTTAGGAAACCTTTTGTGGTGGAGACAAATGCATCAGGTTATAGGCTTGGAGCAGTACTCATGCAAGATCAGAGGCTTATTGCATACTTCAGCTGGGTGCTCATAACCAGGGCAAAGCTAAAATCTTTGTATGAGCAGGAGCTGATGGCGATCATCTTGGCTATTCAAAAATGGCGGCCTTATATGCTGGGGAGATATTTTATAGTCAGGATAGATCAGAGGAACTAGAAATTTTTGTTGGAACAACGGATGGTCACTTAGGAGCATTAGAGATGGCTATCCAAGTTATTTGGATATGATTTTGAGATTCAGTATTGGCCAGGACTAGAAAACAATGCAGTAGATTCCTTGTCTAGGAGCGCCCTTAGTTGGTGGTCTTGTCAGTACCATTGATGGTAGATTAGGAGGCATTAAGACATGAGAATGAGCATAATGAAGAGTTGAGGAAGATCAGGGAAGAGCTGCTGTAGGATCCAGACAATCATCCAAGTTATGAACTGAAAGAGGGACAGATACTGTACTATGAGTGGTTTGTGTTACTTTGAACCTCTGGGTATATTCCAAACTACTACAAGAGTTCCATGGCAGTGCGATAGGAGGACACTCTGGAGTTCAAAAGATATATAGTCGACCATCAGCGGAGTTATATTGGGAAGGGATGCATCGCGATGTAGAGAACTGGGTGGCCCAATGCCATGTGTGCCAAAGTCATAAGTACTTAGTTATGACGCCAGCAGGGTTACTACAACCCTTAGCCCTATCGAAGAGGGTATGGGAGGAAGTGATGATGGACTTCATCGAAGGACTACCACGATCAGAAGGGTTTTCAGTGATCTTGGTAATAGGGGACCGTCTTAGCAAGTATACACATTTCATCCCTCTGAAGCACCCTTATATCGCAGTCACAATGGCCACTATTTTCATTCAAGAAGTGATATGCTTGTATGGGTTTCCAAAAGCCATTGTGTCAGACAGGGACAAGGCGTTTCTTAGCCAATTATGGAAGGAGCTATTTTGTTTACAGGGGACGATATTGAGGCGAAGTACAGCCTACCACCCTCAGACTGATTGTCAGACAGAAGTGGTCAACCAAAGTATAGAGACCTACTTGAGATGCTTTGTATCAGACACACCAAAGAGTTGGGCTAGGTGGATTGCGTGGGCAGAATATTGGTGCAACACCTCATATCACTCAGCAGCAAAGACCACTCCATTCAGGATTCTCTATGGGAGGACCCACCTCACTTGATTCATTACAGCAGAAACACTACACCAGTGTCCAGTGTCGAGTAGTATCTAGAGGAGAGGGACGGGATACTAGCGGAGCTTAAGTGGCATTTGTTGAGAGCCCAACAAATCATGAATAGGAAGACGGATGGTCACAGGAGAGAGATAAATTTTGAACCAAGAGACATGGTTTACTTAAAAGTGAGATCCTACAGACATAAAAAAACCTTAAGCCAGGAGAAGGAATGAAAAACTATCCCCACGGTATTTTGGGCCTTATGAGATCTTGGAGCGCACTGGTGATGTAGGCAAAAGGGGGGGGGGGGGGGGGGGGGTGGGGGTCGGCCAAAATTTAATTTTTTTTTGTGCCTTGACTCTTGGGCTGATTTGGTTCCTTGGTTTGGGCTTGAATGTCTCGGGTTTAGCTGTCCCTTTGGTGAGCTGCTGGGTTCTTCTACTCAGCTAAGCTCATTATGTTGCTATGTAGTTCATATACCTTTTTAGCTCATTAAGGGGAGTGGTACTGGTTCTTTTTCCCCTCTGTGTTGGCCTTTCGGTTCCTCCGCCTGGCTCCTGTCCCGTGGCTGGCTTTTCTTGTACCCCGTGGCTGCCCCTTCCTGTCCCCCGTGTGGCCCCTTCGAGTGCTGCTCCTGGAGCCGCCTGCTAGCCTTCTGTTTCCCCTTTCCTGATTGGTTCGGCTGGAGGTGTTTGGGGCTGTTTGGCTGCCTCTTTTCACCTATATATATGTGATGTTTTGAAGCTTTTAAAGGAGATTTTGGTGATGATTTTTGGAAACAAAACCTGAGGGTTTTAGGATAGCTTGCGAGCTAAGCCTCTTCTTCTTCTCTTCTCCTCTTTATAGCTTGCGAGCTATATTTCGTCTCGGACTTCTTACCTCTTTCTTCTTTCCGCAAGTGACCACCCAATTGTATCCTTCTTCTCTTAAAATCTAAAAGTTATAAGATGTCTTTCTTATAAAAGTATTGTGGTATTTGTGGTCTAAACTTTATTAATAGTAAATTTATGTTTTAAGAAGGTGTTTTTATGTGTTTTTAGTGTCTTTTGTGGTCTCCAACTTGTTTTGGAGACATAGTTTTTCCTTTTTTGTGACCAAGGGTTCTCTTACTTATTTTGGGAACTTTTGGTTGTATCAATTGGTATCAGAGCTTTAGGTAGTGAGTCTTTCTTTCTATTTAAAAATTAAGGGAAAAAAAGTCAAAACAGTCAACAAGCCAAAGTTCACTTCAAAAGAAAGATTTGCCATCAGAAACAATGCATTCGGAACATCAAGGAAGCTCTATCATTCAACCTAAGTTTGCAACGTCGTCATGTTGATGTTTTCCAACGTGTACCAAGACATTCTCATCAGGAGATTAGATTTCTCAACCAGAGGAGAATTGATGTAGGCAAAAGTGGCCTATTGGTGTTCCCCATGCTGATTTTAATTCCCAAAAGCTGTCCCTTTGGATGTCGTAAATTACGTGCTGATTTGAAACGAAAATTTAAAACTTTTGAGGTTGGTGATTCCGTGATGGTGCGGATTTGTCCGGAACGATTCCCACAAGGAACGGTTAAGAAACTGCATGCCAAAAGTGCTGGCCCATTCAAAATACTTAAGAAAATCAATGATAATGCTTATATAGTAGATCTTCCTGCTGAGTTCAACATCAATTCCTCTTTTAACATAGAAGATCTAGTGGCATATGAAGGCCCGGATTTTAAACCGCCAAACCCACTTATACAACAGCCTTGTGTGACCCCACCTTGTGAGATCCCTAACCTACCTCCACTCCCAGATATTCCTAAATCACCTATAGCAGATAAAGTGGACATGATCTTGAGCGATGAAATCATCTCTACAAAGGAAGGTGGACGACGAAGGTACTTGATTAGGTGGAAAGGTAAACCCGAGTCGGAGGATACGTGGTTGGATCGCGATGAGTTGCAGCAGCTGGATCCAGCCGCACTAGAGTTCTATGACAGCACCAGAGATATTTGCTCGACGGAGTCGAGCTTTCTTCCACCCCGGGAGAATGATGAGGACATCCATACTTGAAAAGTTTATCGTAGACGTGGTCGTCGATCTACGGCCACGATCGAGTCTTTATATTTCTAAGTTTATAATGTTGTTTTATTTCTTTTATTTCAGTTGACTGTTTTACCCTTACTTAAGGGAGTTGTTTGTAAGCCCTAAGGGCAATGTCGTCTTTTCTTTCTTGAGTCTTTGTATGAGGCTTATATATAGGCCCTTTAGTCTCTTTTGTTGAGGATGAATGATTATTACAAAATTTTCCTACACTTGTGTTTGTGTATTGAGATTTGAGAGCTCTTGAGAAGGATCCCTAGGAGAGGGAGAGTTGCGCATTACCCACCAATCTAGACACGTCGGATTCGTGGTTGTTCCACTAGCATTCTCTTCTCCCTTCCCCCTCCACCGCGGTATCCTCTCCCCTTTCCCACCCCTACCGCCGGCCTCCTCTCCCCACCACCCCACGGCATCCATCCCACCACCACACGGCCAAAGCCCCTCCTTCCCCACCCACGGCCAAGCCCCCATATCCCTACACTCGGCCCAACCTCCCCCTCCCACCACCGCCGGCCACCCAAGGCCCCACCCCTTCTCTAAACCGCCGGCCCCTCACCCCTCCCTCTTCCATTGGGTTTCCTAATTTACCTTGATGTATTTTTGAAAAGCTAATTAAATTCGAATTCAATTTGAATTCAAACTTGGCACCTTCCAAATTTACTAAGTCTTATTTTAGGAAAGTTACTTTATTCAATTCTATTTGAATTTAAAATCAAATAGGATTAATTTCAAGCCTTTCTAATTCATATATCCTAAATTAAGTAACCCCTAATCAATCCCAAATCTCCTCTCTCCCTCTTTATTGCCGCCGGCCCTACCCCTTGCCTGCCCCCTCTCTCTCTCCAATCTCCTCTCTCTTCCTTAAAGCCTCTCACCTCTTTGGGATTTGATTTGAAGATAATTCTCAAACTTCCCTCCTCCTTAAAATCTGAAATTGAATTTCAGATTTTAAATAACTCTCTTCCCTCTCCAAAACCCTAACCCTAATTCCCCAATTCCACCCCTCTTGGCCGGCCACCTTCTCCACCCTCTTTCCTCCTTGGATTCTCAAAGTAAACCACCATTCTCTTTGGGGAAGACATCAAGGGCCGCAAAGCTTCATCGTCCATTACTTGTCATCCTTCAAACAACATGAATGGAAGTGCCCGCATGGGATTACGGGTTGGTACTTGACGAAGACGATAACATCGACATCCTCCGTTCCCCGTTCTTCGACGTCGGATTTGACTTCGACAACACCGTCGAAGAATACTTCGACCGGATCCACATCACTTTGGTGGATACGATTGACGATCAACGTACAAAAGGACAGTGGACCATCCTTGGCCGACTCACGACCGCTTCCCTTCCGGATACTCCTCCGCTCAGAGGCTATTTCACTCACCTCCTACGTTTCCTCACCTATACCATCGGCAAACAAGTGGAGACTATCCGACAACGATTCCTCTCCGGTTAATGTGAACTTTCTTACTTCGTCAATTACGTCGTCTTTTTCCTAACCTTGTAGGTGATGACGGAATCGTACAAGATCTAAGCCGCTTCTCTTGCTAAAAGCTTAGTAAACGTAGGGTTATTTGAGTGTTCCTTTATGTTTACTTGTCTTATTGTTAAGTGAGGAATTATGCATGAACAACTACTATATTAGCTTTACTTTGATTCTCTAAACTATTTGTTTGTTCTAGCATTGTTATATGTGGTTTAGCCTAAACGCAAGCATCCCTCCCTTGTTTTACTTTATCGTTCAAAGTGCTAGTAATTTAATCAACCAAGTGCTCTTTAAATAAGCCGTGCAAAATCCAATTTTCATTCAAAACATATTAGTCCTGCATCATATAAGTTTTATGGTTTATGTATGTCATGTTTATGCTTAAGGAAGATGTTTTTGTGGCAATTTTAGTGTAAATTTTGGTTGCACCAATTTGGAATCAGAGCCTAGGTTAGTAAATCCTAGGTTGTCGTGTTAGTGTGTGTCTTTTGTAATGGCCCAAGAACATGATGTAATAGAATCTATAGTGGATGAAAATCAGCCTGGTGATATTGAAGTCTAAATTCCAACAAACGAATCCCGTCCTAGGGAAACTCTACCGATCTAATCCAGAACGAGCTCTATAAACTTCAAGAAAAAATGATGTTGTGCGATGAAAAATATGAGAAGAAGAAGAATCAACTTCAAGCTCAGTTTATGCAAGAAAAAGAAATGATCCAGAAAAAGTATGCGGCCTTTGATTCAAGAATTGGATGTGGCACCTTCATCTCGTCAAGAAAGTTCTAAAGTCAAACTCATCGGGAGATGAGCTTTCTCCATCAGGGGAGAATCTGATGTAGGGGGGGCGGCCAAAATTTAATTTCTTTGGTGCCTTGGCTCTTGGGCCGATTTGGTTCCTTGGTTTGGGCTTGAATGTCCCGGGTTTAGCTGCCCCTTTGGTGAGCTGCTGGGTTCTTCTACTTAGCTAAGCTTATTATGTTGCTATGTAGTTCAGATACCTTTTTAGCTCATTAAGGGGAGTGGTCCAGGTTCTTTCCCCCCTCTCTGTTGGCCTTTCGGTTCCTCCGCCTGGCTCCTGTCCCGTGGCTGGCTTTTCCTGTACCCCGTGGCTGCCCCTTCCTGTCTCCCGTGTGGCCCCTTCGGGTGCTGCTCCTGGAGCCGCCTGTTGGCCTTCTGTTTCCCCTTTCTTGATTGGTTTGGCTATAGGTGTTTGGGGCTGTTTGGCTGTCTCTTTTCACCTATATATATGTGATGTTTTGAAGCTTTTAAAGGTGATTTTGGTGATGATTTTTGAAAACAAAACCTGAGGGTTTTAGGATAACTTGCGAGCTAAGCCTCTTCTTCTCCTCTTCTCCTCTCTATAGCTTGCGAGCTTTATTTCGTCTCGGACTTCTTACCTCTTTCTTCTCTCCGCAAGTGACCACCCCATTGTATCATTCTTCTCTTAAAATCTAAAAGTTATAAGATGTCTTTCTTATAAAAGTATTGTGGTATTTGTGGTCTAAACATTATTAATAGTAAATTTATGTTTTAAGGTGTTTTTATGTGTTTTTAGTGTCTTTTGTGGTCTCCAACTTATTTTGGAGATATAGTTTTTCCTTTTTATGACCAAGGGCCAAAATTTAATTTCTTTGGTGCCTTGGCTCTTGGGCCGATTTGGTTCCTTGGTTTGGGCTTGAATGTCCCGGGTTTAGCTGCCCCTTTGGTGAGCTGCTGGGTTCTTCTACTTAGCTAAGCTTATTATGTTGCTATGTAGTTCAGATACCTTTTTAGCTCATTAAGGGGAGTGGTCCAGGTTCTTTCCCCCCTCTCTGTTGGTCTTTCGGTTCCTCCGCCTGGCTCCTGTCCCGTGGCTGGCTTTTCCTGTACCCCGTGGCTGCCCCTTCCTGTCCCCCGTGTGGCCCCTTCGGGTGCTGCTCCTGGAGCCGCCTGTTGGCCTTCTGTTTCCCCTTTCTTGATTGGTTTGGCTATAGGTGTTTGGGGCTGTTTGGCTGTCTCTTTTCACCTATATATATGTGATGTTTTGAAGCTTTTAAAGGTGATTTTGGTGATGATTTTTGAAAACAAAACCTGAGGGTTTTAGGATAACTTGCGAGCTAAGCCTCTTCTTCTCCTCTTCTCCTCTCTATAGCTTGTGAGCTTTATTTCGTCTCGGGCTTCTTACCTCTTTCTTCTCTCCGCAAGTGACCACCCCATTGTATCATTCTTCTCTTAAAATCTAAAAGTTATAAGATGTCTTTCTTATAAAAGTATTGTGGTATTTGTGGTCTAAACATTATTAATAGTAAATTTATGTTTTAAGGTGTTTTTATGTGTTTTTAGTGTCTTTTGTGGTCTCCAACTTATTTTGGAGACATAGTTTTTCCTTTTTTATGACCAAGGGCCAAAATTTAATTTCTTTGGTGCCTTGGCTCTTGGGCCGATTTGGTTCCTTGGTTTGGGCTTGAATGTCCCGGGTTTAGCTGCCCCTTTGGTGAGCTGCTGGGTTCTTCTACTTAGCTAAGCTTATTATGTTGCTATGTAGTTCAGATACCTTTTTAGCTCATTAAGGGGAGTGGTCCAGGTTCTTTCCCCCCTCTCTGTTGGCCTTTCGGTTCCTCCGCCTGGCTCCTGTCCCGTGGCTGGCTTTTCCTGTACCCCGTGGCTGCCCCTTCCTGTCCCCCGTGTGGCCCCTTCGAGTGCTGCTCCTGGAGCCGCCTGTTGGCCTTCTGTTTCCCCTTTCTTGATTGGTTTGGCTATAGGTGTTTGGGGATGTTTGGCTGTCTCTTTTCAACTATATATATGTGATGTTTTGAAGCTTTTAAAGGTGATTTTGGTGATGATTTTTGAAAACAAAACCTGAGGGTTTTAGGATAACTTGTGAGCTAAGCCTCTTCTTCTCCTCTTCTCCTCTCTATAGCTTGCGAGCTTTATTTCGTCTCGGGCTTCTTACCTCTTTCTTCTCTCCGCAAGTGACCACCCCATTGTATCATTCTTCTCTTAAAATCTAAAAGTTATAAGATGTCTTTCTTATAAAAGTATTGTGGTATTTGTGGTCTAAACATTATTAATAGTAAATTTATGTTTTAAGGTGTTTTTATGTGTTTTTAGTGTCTTTTGTGGTCTCCAACTTATTTTGGAGACATAGTTTTTCCTTTTTTATGACCAAGGGTTCTCTTACATGTTTTGAGAACTTTTGGTTGCATCATTAAGGCTACCACCATCTTTAGCTTTGCACCCAGTCTTTCATGTATTGCATCTGAAGAAGGCAATAGGGGAACATGCACCATCATCATTACCCCCAATTTTGATAGAGGACATGGAGGTTATGTTGGAACCCCTGGAAATAGCAGGTGTATGCAGAGGGGAGACGGGGCACAAGAGATGCTAATCAAGTGGAAGGATTTGCCAAAGCATGATGCCACTTGGGAATCATATGAGACAATCAGGAGACAATTCCCAACATTTCACCTTGAGGAAAAGGTGTATTTTTGGGAGGGGAGTAATGTTACGGCCAATCTAGTAGGACCAGTCCTGCAGCCAGCCCAGCAGCCAGGGGGCGGAGGGGATGAAATTTTGGCCCTTCTTGTGGGGCCCAATAAACCAATTATTCCATATGGAGGAGGAGAATTAAGGAAGGAATTAATGAGGGGAATTTGAATTCAAAAGAGGGAGGGAATTAATTAAGGCAAGAGAGATCTTTTATGGTTAAATTGGAGGGAAGAGTAGGGGCTTATATAGGGATTATTATTTTGTATTAGGATTATATTTTATTGAGTTTTCTGCTGTAGTTTCTTTTGTGAGGGTTTCCTAGCGGCGTCTAGGTTGATTGGGAATGACAATCTACCTCTCTAATTGTAGATTGCTTGTATCTTTTGTTTCTTGTTGAGTTATAAATCGAAATCAGCCACTATGTCCTCCAAATTATGTTGTTTTCTACTATTTTTTTTGTGGATTTCCTGCTGTCGTTTGTTGAAATTAACTCCAGGCGTATCATACTTCTACAAAACAAATTAATATATTACCTTTTAAATGCATTTTGATCACCAATTTCTCTCCATCTTCCCATATTATGTCAATTTTTTGGTTTAGTTTTGATCCTTCCCTTTGCAAAAGTTTATAAATGTGACGCTGAAAACAGTTACTTGCCTTGTTCAATCAAGCAGTAAATATGATATTTTTTAGTTTATTTTTTAGCAGTTTAGTTGAGATGGCCCTGCTCTTGCCATTGAATGCTTAGTCATTTGTATTGGCTGTTTTTTTTCACAGGTGACAGATAAGCCAATTGTAGTATATCCTAACAGTGGAGAGCGATATGATGCAGATAGGAAGGAATGGGTGGTGAGTTTATTTAATCTTGCTAATCACAGCTGAATAAACTGGCATATTACATTTTTCTATTGTCTTGTGATGTATTTTATGGTTATTTATCTTCTGTGGAGTGCATCCCACGAGCGGAACATGAAACAAATACATTTCATATGTATGTAAGACTTGTAGACGTAGTTTATCTATAGTTGATTATTCTATAGCATCTACCATTGCTTCAGACCTTAGTCTTTTGTAGAGTATCAAGGTACATGAGATTATTTGGTTTAATCTCATATAATATAGTTGAAAATTTAGTTGATAGATGTACATATGTATTTGTTTGAGTCAGGTTAATCAAGTCAAATTATTAACTTGAACTAGGTTTAACAAGTCATTGATTGTGAACCGACTTGAATTGCCAGTAACTCAATAATTGCCAAACCTAAAGCCTTAAGTCACATAGAATAGTCAAGTCTCCTATATGTCGAACCTTACACAATTCATAACACTGAGATGCTAAACTTGCTCAAGAGGTTATGAAGTCGCTTATTCGTCAAGGCTATTCGCTGGAAGAACTCATCAGCTCACCAAGAGTACTTATTTTATTTATTTTAGCTCACCAAGAGTAGTTGTCTGCGAACTAGCTGCTCTTGTTAGGAGAACTTTCCTTCGTTCTGGAACTCACTTGAGGTTCTTGATTAGTAGTTAGTTATAACTCATACTCGCCTGTTACACAAATACCTATAGTGGGTTCATTTATGTATTTTCTTTGTAGTCTTGTATTGTAGCCAATTCTATAAGATAGACCTTTGATCCTCACATATAAATAGGATGTACCTAGTCGTGCGCAGGCATTAGATCATGCAATCTCAGACTAATCCAAATCTGTCACATTGAAGTCTTTTATATATATATATATATATATATATATATATATATATATATATATATATATATGATTCTCCTCAACCCTTTTTCTCTAAATTGCCTTTGTAGCTATGTTTGATTTGACTTCTTCTATCAATGAGTTTCAACAGTGTCTTTTGCAAACTAATTCATTGAAAGAATTATAGAGACTTAGCATTTTCTCTCATCTAGGAGTGTAAACGAGTCGAGCCAAGCTCGAGTCACATCTAACTCGAGCTCAACTCATCCAATCAATTGTGGGCTTAAACTTGGACTTGAGCTCGAGCTCTATTCGAGCTTGTGTATTGAGCTATGTTGGAGAAATTTTGTCATCCTCAACGGATTGGAATATTTTGTAATCAAGTACAGCATAGAAAATAATATATTATCCTGAATGATAAAAATATTATTTCTCTATGGACTCAATAACAACACTCACAATTTTATATTTTTAATAGAGATTTTCTCTTGTTCAATGTTTGGTTAAATATGGTTTATTTTATTATGAGGTATGGATGCCTCATAGGTGCAAACCCTGGGTGCAAGCCCCTATGGTTAATTACTTCTCAAACATTTATTACTTGATAACACATTTGATTAAACTAGTGGTTTCTTTTATAGTCATTAAAACATTGGCTAATATTTGATTTTTAAGTTGAGAAATTCTTGTTCAAAGATTTGGTATTTGGAAATTTCAAGGAAAATATGGTGAGTATTTGGAAATTTCAAGGAAACTAGTGGTTTCTTCCTAGAGTGAGTCATGCAATTTTTCTTTTTTTTTTATTTAGAAAATTAATTATCGATTTTAGATTATTTATATGTTAATTGGTAGAAAAAATTAGTTTTGTCCTAAGAGCTTATAAACGAGTCGAACTCAAGCCGGCTCGTGAGCCGGCTCGACTCAGTTACACCCCTAGAACTACCCATGATAAATCATAGGATTTCTACAGATTAAAGTAAATGAAAACAGAGTTGTGGGTTAGACAATGTCAACAAGGGTCATCTAATCAAACCTAGGGCTTGAAGGAATTTTCACATACATAATGATGTAGGACTAAGATGCTTTTAAATGAAAACATTAAGGACTAGCACGACTACTTGAAGAAAGCAATTAGTGATTAAAATTATTAGCAATTTGAAACAACATAATAAAACAAGAAAGGGGTGCCTACGTTTAGGCCAAATCACTTGCTAAATACTTGAACAACAAATAACTTAGAAAATCACAACATGCAAAGTGATAGGCGTTCAATCAACATCCCTAAGTTAACAATGAAATCAGAAGCAAAGAAAGATGCACTCAAGCCCTACGTTTACTAAGCTTTAGCATTTAAGCGGACGTAATCCTTTACGATTCCGTCATCACCTACAAGGTTAGTGAATAGAGAAAGATAATTGAAGAGGGAGAAGAAGTTCACCCTTATTGCGATTCGGAAGAGTCGCCGCCGGATGTTGTCCACTTGCTTGCTAATAGCACCGGTGAGGAGATGTAGGAGGTGAATGGTGTAACCTTTGACTGAATACGAAGAAGTAGCCGGAGTGGTGGAGGTCGTTGATCGGCCGGAGACGGTCCAACGTCCCTTGATCCTTTGCTCGTCGATCACGTCAACCAAGACAAGTTGAATGCGATCAATGTATTCTTCCACGGTGTTATCAAAATCGAAACCCACGTCGAAAAAAGGGGATTAGAAGATGTCTATTTGATCGTGCTCGTCATTCACCAATCCATAGTCCCATTCGGGAGCCTCCATTCATGGTAATTTGAGAGGAGAAGACTTGTAGGAGAAGCTCCTTGCTGTCCTTGTTGATTCTCCCCAAGAGATTGATGGTTTTCCTTGAAAAATAAGTGGGGAAGGAGTAGGGGAGGTGGCCGTCCAAGGTAGGGGAGGGAATTTGTTTCAGATTTTGTGGACTTAGGGTTAGGGTTTGGGGAAGGAATAATTCCAAATTCTGAAATTACTTTCAGATTTGAATTGGGAGGGAAATCGGAAAAAGAAACTAGGATTTAATTCCAAAAGAAGGTAGGAATTAAAGGAAGGAGGGGGGGATTGGAGAGAGAGGAAGGGGCAGCTATGGGTATGGGGCCGGCGGCATTAAAGAGGCGGGGAGAGGATTTTGGGAATTGATTTGGGTTACTTAATTTAGGATATAAGGATTAGGAAAGATTTGATTTAATCCTATTTGATTTAAATTCAAATAGAATTCAATTAGGTAACATTTCCTAAAATAAGTTGAGACAATTGGGAAAGTTTTAATTCAAATTCAATTTGAATTTTGAAATTTAAATTCTTTCCAAATAGGCACCAACCTAATTTAGGAAACTAAATTAAGAGGGAAGGGAGAGGGAGGAGGCCGGCGGCATGCTTGGGATGAGGGCAAGGTTGGGTGGCCGGCGGGTAGTGGGGGTGTGGGTGGGCCGTGGGATGGTGGAGGGGTTTGGGGCTTGGCTTGGTGGGGAAAGGGGAAGGTGGGCCGTGGGTTAGAAGGAGAGGGGAGGGAGGAAGAAAATTACTATGCAACTAACCATGAATCCGGACTCTTCTAAGATTGGTGGGTGATCCAAGTCCCTCTCCAAGGGATCTCTCCAAACTCTCAAGATCTCACAAGAACTCACAATGCAGGAATTTCTTTGTTTATTCAATCATTAAGCCCAAAGATACAACAAAGGGCCTTTAAATAGCCTTAAACAAATGACTCAAAATAAAAAGACAATAATGCCCTCTTGGGCTTATAAACAATCTACCCTTAAGTAAGGGTAAAACAGGAAAAGAAATAACATAATCAAATGAGAGAAAATAACGATACGATAAGACTCAAAAATACAATGACTCGATCGTGGTCGTAGATCGACGACCACGTTTATGATAAACTTTCCATGTAGTGATGTCCTCATCATTCTCCCGGGGTGGAAGGAAGCTTGACTTCATCGAGTAAGTATCTCTGGTGCTGTCATAGATCTCTAATGCATCCAGATCTAGCTGCTGTAACTCCTCACGATCCAACCAAGTATCCTCTGACTCGGGTTTGCCTCTCCACCTAATCAAGTACCTTCGTCGTCCACCTTCCTTTGTAGAGATGATTTCATCGCTCAGGATCGTGTCCACTTTTTCTGCTATGGGTGATTTAGGAATATCTGGGAGTGGAGGTAGGCTAGGGATCTCACAAGGTGGGGTCACACAAGGCTGTTGTATGAGTGGGTTGGGTGGATTGAAATTCAGACCTTCATATGCCACTAGATCTTCTATGTTAAAAGAGGGATTGATGTTGAACTCAGCGGGAAGATCTACCACATAAGCATTATCATTGATTTTCTTAATTATTTTTAATGATCCAGCACTTTTAGCATGCAATTTCTTAACTGTTCCTTTTGGGAACCGTTCCGGACGAATCCGCACCATCACGGAGTCACCAACCTCAAAAGTTTTAAATTTTCGTTTCAGATCAGCATGTAATTTATAATCATTGTTGCTCTTTTCAATTTGTCGTGCAATTTTCTTATGAAGCTCATGCATATGCGATGCAAATGAAGATGCAGACTCAGATAACCTATACCTAGAACACATAGGAATGAGATCTAAAGGTTGCCTAGGTTTGAACCCATAAAAAATCTTAGGACTTAGGCCAGTGGTTCGATTCACAGAATTATCATAAGCAAACTCAGCAGTGGGTAAAATGGAATCCCAATCCTTAACATGCTCACCAACCAGAGATCGTAACAGATTACCTACGCTCCTATTGACTACCTCGGTCTAACCATCAGTCTGTGGATGAAAGGCTGTCGAAAATTACAATTTAGTGCCCAACTTCATCCAAAGGGTCTTCCAAAAATAGCTAGTGAATTTAACATCCCTGTCTGATACGATGGTCTTGGGTAGACCATGCAGACGGACAACCTCATTGAAATAAAGCTTGGTGATGTGGGAGGCATCGGATGTTTTGGAGCATGATATAAAATGAGCCATCTTGGAAAATTTATCAATTACAACACATATGGCATCATTTTTACGGATTGTCTTAGGCAGGCCTAAAATGAAATCCATACTAACATCCTGCCAAGGACAATTAGGGACAAGCAAAGGAGTGTAAAGGCCAGTGTTCTGCTTACGTTGTTTGGCTAACTGACACGTGTGACACCGACTAACCATCCTACCAACATATCTCTTCAGGCTGGGCCAAAAGAAACGATACTCCACGGCTTCTATAGTTTTATCCCGTCCGAAGTGCCCAGCGAGGCCTCCGGCGTAGAGTTCCCAGACAAGAAATTCTCTATGGGAGGTGCTAGGAATGCAAAGCTTTTGAGCTTTGAAAAGGTAACCATCCTCCAGAAGGAAATCGCCCACAAGGCACGTGCTGCCTGTGGACAAGAGAGAGTAGGTCTCTTTGAAGTCGGGGCAGTCCAAATAGTCCCTCTTTATTTGGTCAAAACCCACAACTTCATCTCTCATCTCAGTGGTAGTCATCATGCGACAACTGAGAGCATCAGTAGCTTTATTCTCAACTCCCGTCTTATGTCTAAGGGTATACGTGTACTCCTGAAGGAACTCTACCCAACGACCGTGACGCGCATTCAATTTCTTTTGGGAGTTGATATAACGCAGAGCCTCGTGATCCGAGAAGATGACGAACTCTTGCGGCAGCAAGTAGTGTCGCCAATAGCGGAGGGATTGGATCACAACGTAGAACTCTTTGTCATAAGTAGAATATCGTTGCCGAATGTTATTTAGCTTCTTGCTGAAATAAGCTACTGGGTGACCTTCCTGGGATAGGATTCCTCCAATTCCGACCCCCGAAGCATCGCATGTCACTTCGAAGACTTTGGAGAAATCAGGAAGTCTCATCACTGGGGCTTCCACCATTTTTTTCTTAATCTCATCAAAAGCTCTGGTGGCGGCCGGGGTCCAGTGGAAATCACCCTTCTTAAGACAGTCAGTGATAGCAGACACGATAGTGCTGAAATTTTGGATAAATCTCCTATAGAAGGTGGTTAATCTGTGGAAGTTGCGGACTTCCAGGATGTTCTGGGGAACTGGTCATTCTACAATGGCCCTCACCTTCTCGAGGTCAGCTGAAACGATAAATCTTAGAAAGATGACTCGATCTATAAGGAAAGTACACTTCTTGGGGTTCGCATAGAGCTGTTCTTTCCTTAAGACTGAGCAGACTTGCTTTAAGTGGTCCAGGTGTTGTTCAATAGATTGACTATAGATAAGAATGTCGTCAAAGTAGACAATGACAAACTTACCCATAAAAGGGCGTAACACCTAGGTCATGATTCTCATAAAGGTGCTCGGGGCGTTACTCAACCCGAAAGGCATGACCAACCACTCGTAAAGACCATCCTTGGTCTTGAAAGCAGTCTTCCACTCATCACCGGGTCGGATCCGGATCTGGTGGTATCCACTCTTGAGGTCGATCTTGGAGAATAAAATGGCACCCGTCATCATATCTAGCATATCCTCTATAATTCGCACAATCTTGTGCATTACCTTTATTCTTAAAAATAGGGATTAACACACTCATTCTCCACTTATCTGACATCATTTTAGTCTTCAAAATAGTATTAAAAAGTTTAGTAAGCCAAGAAATTCCTTCATCTCCTAAGCATTTCCACACCTCTATTGGAATATCATCAGGTCCAACAGCTTTCCACCCTTCATTTTCTTTAAAGCCTCTCTAACTTCGATTTTACTAATACGCCGATAAAAAACAGAAATCTTTATTTTATTTTAGGGTGCTAAGGTCCCTACAGTCAATTTTATTTTCACATTCATTAAAAAGTTTAGCAAAATATCTCATCCACCTTTGTTGAATATCATCTTCTAAAAAAAGTATTTTTTGATCTTCATCCTTAATACACTTCACTTGAACTAAATCCTTACTACTCCTATCATTTTGTTTGGCTAACTTATACATATATATTTCTCCCTCATTAGTATCTAATCTATTATATAAATCACTAAAAGCTAATCTCTTTGCATCGCATATTGCTTTCTTAGATTCCTTACATGCCTCTTTATATACTTTCCAATTATCAGAAATTTTACAATTAAACCAATTTTTATAACAAATCTTCTTATTTTTAATCTGATCTTGCACATTTGGATTCTACTACCAACTATTTTTACTATTAGGAGTTTTTCCCTTTGAAACTCCAAGCACATCTTTTGCAATATTCTTAATATCAGTAGTCACTTTTCCCACATAACATTAGCATCCTCATGCACAGATAAAATCTTAAGATCTAAAATTTTACTCTCAAAAATATTTTTATTAATATTTTTTAAATGCCCCCTTCTAATCCTAGAATATCGTTTTACTTTATTTTTTATTTTCTGCCCCATTATCTTCAAGTCCAAAACTAATAAACGATGTTGGGTATATAAATTTTCACTCGGAATAACTTTGCAATCTTTGCAATCTAAACGATCTAATTTTCTTATAAGAAAATAATCAATCTGAGTTGTACTATATCCATTTTTATAAGTAATGAGATGCTCATTCCTTTTCTTAAATAAGGTATTAGCAATTAAAAAATCGTAAGCTAAACAAAAATCTAATATGGACTTACCACCTTCATTTGTCGTCCCAAACCCATGGTCACCAGGAAATGCTTTTAAAAACATCTACCTCTCTACCAACATGTCCATTTAAATCTCCTCCAATAAAAACTCTTTATTCAAGAGGTATCTTTTGTATTAATTCTTCTAAGTCATTCCAAAATTTTAATTTTGAATCCATATACAAACCCACTTGAGGAGCATAAGCACTTATAATGTTAACAATCTTAGCATCAACAACAATCTTTAAAGCTATAATTCTATCTCCAATTCTATTAATATTTATAACATTATCCTTCAAACTCTTATCTAAAATCACGTCTACACCATTTCTAGTACGACTCCTACCCGAATACCAAAGTTTAAATCCTAAACTATCAATCTCTTTAGCTTTCTCTCCAACTCATTTAGTTTCCTAAATGCACTGAATATTTATCTTCCTATGAATCATAATATCTAATAATTCCATTAATTTTCCTGTAAGGGAACCTATATTCCAAGTTCCTATCCTTATTTTAGTTTCATGGACTAGCTTCTTTGCCCACATCCGTCCTTGATGCGGGAACCCTTGCCTATTTAACACTGCACCCGGGCGGCGGTGCAGCGGTCCTTGCACACTTGTCGCTGTATTTAGGTCATACAGCGCGTCGCTTCCAGGGGACGCCCTAGCATTAACACAATTTCTTAAAGGATTCATGTCATTATTATTCGACAAATTTTACGCTGGTTGTCGACTACCTAACGCAACCCTCCACTTTTCTCATCCAGGACTTGGGACCTAGCAACGACAGTGTTAATGTCAAATCAAGCTAAAGAAGTTTAATTTATGTGTGGACTAAACTGGGTAAGGTAAATTGTGATCGATTTCGTTCGATTTGATACAACATCACTCAATTCAATTCAACTCAATTTGATTCAAATTTTATTTAATTGACTCCACTCTCGACTTCATTGAGTCAAATTTCAACTCAATTCGACTAATTGAGTTATTGAGTTGATTTAATGCAATTTTACTCGATTCGAATTCATGAAATTAAGGTTAAACCAAACAAATTAAATCGATTAAATTGAATCAAGCTGATTCAAGTTAAAAATTGAGTCAACATCTATGTGCGCTCAAGAATGAATGGCAATCGATGTATTGATCTTTCACTTGATAGAGAGAGAGAGGTGCAAGACATATGAGAATAATGAGTTTATTCTCACTTTAAATAGTTGAAAATATTTTAGTGCAACAATATTAGTAGTTGACTAGGAATTAAATTTTTTTTGTTAGGTTTGTGCTATGATTTTTTAGACTTAACTTTGTAGGTTTCATTCTTCCTAACATAGATAATCCTCTTTTGGAACTGCAAAACCCATCTCTTTTCCAGAAGTTATGCTGCATGAATTACGGATGCCAAATTTCATTATCGATGGCCATTGCATTCGTGATGGGAAGAGATGCAATGGCCATTGCTTTCATTCTTATATTTTCGATATGCAGATGCATGCAACATCCTTATCTTTTCAAGATACGTTTGAGTGGTGAATAGAGCAGAAGTGACACCATATGCTGTTTAAGGATAATGATAGATGATGTGCTGTGCATACTTTTAGGCGTCTACCAGCATTAGTGAAGAGGATTTTGTCTACTATGTGAGCAAGTGGAGCGAGGCTGGTGCCTCTCTTATTGGAGGATGCTGCAGGACAACCCCAAAAACTATTAGAGCCATAGCTGAAGCATTGTCCAACGTTCGATCAGCTCCTCAAGCAACTTCAGCATGTGATTGAGAAAATTTTGTAAGTGCTAAACGTAAGAATTAATTGAGCTAAATCAATAGCAATATGCCATGTATATTTCATTTCAATTGACGGGTTGGATGGAGAAATTTTTATTGTTACTATTGTTTCTAGAAATGTTTGTGTTGTTATTTTGCAATAGCTGGTTTTACTTGATATTTTGTCCGGCATTGTTTCCAGATTTTCATCTTTAAGCTAGAAATTATACCGTGCTGATATTGTGCAACTTAAAATATGTCTAGTATTTATTGATATTGATATTTTGTCCATAAGTATTCACAGATTTACATCTCATGGTTAAAATATTACTGTGATATCGTGTAGTTTCAAATTTGTTAGTATATTATTTGATGTTTCATAAGGAACTGTTTCTAGATTTGCTTCTGTTAGCTAACTAACGTAACGTCTTATCAAATATAATAATATTGGTTTGGTATTTAATTACTAATGTTTTCAATATCTAACAGTCGGTAAAAGAGTATTTAACTTGTGAATTTCTTATTACATGTGAGTTTTACTAATTGCCAAATGTTATTTTCTAATTGATTGCTTCAGAATTTAAGAATTAATGCTCAGCTCACAGAAAAATGTATCCATAAGATGTTTCACTATGTGAGCTAAAATGTGTTTATCTGTATCAGCAAGCGCCTGTCTTATGCGTATTGACTAAAGACTAAAGCTTATGCACTTGAAACAAAATTGGTTGTTGACAACTGGTTGGTAATGTCATTATCTTTAGAAATCCTCTATGCATACTGTCGTAAATGCAACATTTCTCCTCTTTGTAAACATCTCCACTTTGTCTTCCATCACCTTAATTTTAGCTCAAGAGTCTATGTTCTTAAGTTATGCACAAAGTCTATACCCGTGTGTATATTTATTTATGTATTTATTTATTTTCTTAGTTGTGCGACAAACTCAGTGGTGACTGGAACACTCCGTCATCCCAACACTCATCTTTAGGATTCAGAAGGCGTTTGATGTACGAGATCAACCCTGTCAAAGTTACTTATCTCATAATCAATCCCAGTCCCCATGATTTTGCCTCCCCTAGTGAGTTCTACTTTATCTACCCATTATGATTGAACTCAAAGCTAAAGGAGACTATAAAAGTCAGGTTCCAATCACCAGAGAGTTCTTTGCTACAGTTAATAGGTCATTATTGATGAATTATTGGACTTGTTTGATTTAATATAATATGTGATACTCAATCTAGTTCTCTCTTTTCTTAATGAGATATATACATCTGTGACCAAACTGAGGTGTTTAGCTATCCTGTGCAAAAATTGTCATCAGTAGCATGCTTTTGTTCATAGTGAAACACATCTATGATTAGAAAATAATGCTAATAAGATTTCTGGTTGAATAGTATTATGAGCGAGTGTCATCAATATAATTAAACTTCTCTAAAAAAATTTCAGCTTGAAATCATAACAATAAAAAATGTAGAAATAAATAAATAATCGATCAATCAATTAAACTAAACACCCAAATATATACACAAGTATATGTCTTTAAGATGTGCTGAGCTATGACCTTGACCAACTCGGTCAAGTAATCCACATATATGAGGATGAGATAACATCATTGAGACGCCATGGGAAATGAACCAATACATTCTACTCTCCTATATCATGAACAACCATAGCAAGCTTATTGGTCGTTGAGGTTGACTTGTCGGTGAAGCAAAGCTTCATGGAGCTGCAAGTCTTGCACCTCTTTGCGAATTCTCTACCATACTTCCTGATGGTGAGAAAGAAGAATCCTTGATGAATGGCGCATCGAGTGGGGCATTCCACTATAGAGTGACTTCCGCTCTCCAGTGAATATATCTCATCCATGTAGTCCTCCATCTCTTAAGGACCTAAGCAACTTAGGCAAATTCTTGAGTAGGAGTTGTACTTCATTCTTTTCCTCGGAAAATTCTTCTAAAACATACCCTAAATTGGTTATTTTTCCAATTTTTTAAAATAGACTTTTGCGAGGATATCTTCCTCATTGATGGAATGCTCAAAACCCCACCCACGATCATGACTATAAAAGATATGCTCCAATCTTCATTCTTGTCCTTTTTACTTGGGGAATCTTTTATAAAATGATATGCCATCCTTTTTAGTTTGATGATTGACTTAACATATTCTTTAAATACCCCTTCTTTAGCTTAATATTCTTAGCCTAGTTGCCGCCAGGAGATTTCATCATGAGTGCACCAGGCTTTTCCATCATTTATGTAGCAGGCCAGTTCCACTCACTTCCCCATTATTCTGTATAATAACCTTGTTGGATTTTTCTTTATAAGCATCATTTGTAGTTTGGGGTGAGAATAATACTAAGATTTAAATACCCCTTCTTTAGCTTAATATATATAACAAATTTTGTTTGAAATTAATTATGTGAGGGTCCTTTGTGTCATTTGAAATTTCAGCAACCTCCCAGAATCTCCTCCCCACAAAGGAATGTTGGGATAGCACTTGCCGTTGTTCTTTTCGCCCAGATCAAAGATATAACGGTGCAAGGTTTTCAAATCAAAATCTTCTCGCCCGGATCAAAGATACTGTAGTGCCCCAGAATCAAATTTGGAAAAATTGTCTATTTTATCTTCTTAATTAATCAACTAGAGTTTCTATAAATCATCAAAATAATGAATATATATCCAGTGAAAGCAACTAACAATTTCATACATCAAAATATTGCACAATATTCATTCTCCCAAAATTAATATACAATAGCCAGGAGATCAGTACAATCACTAATCTATTACAAGCTCCTTACTACAAAAGAATAAAAGAAAATACATAGCAAAATCTAAAGAAGAACCTGATGATCTTTATCAGTATCACTGCTCACGATCTTGACCTCTTCCCTGACCTGAAATTATTTAAACCACATATAATGAGCTAAAAAGCCCAGCAGGAAATCAAAACTTTATCACTGCTTTCAATGCAAGGCAAAAGAATCAATATGTATGTTCAGTTTTAGTCAATATCAATCATCACTTAATATGAGCAATAAAAATCTCAAAAATTAATAATAAAATCAATATGATCAGTGAAATCTAAAGAGATCTATCAAACTATAAGACATGCGGTAAAGAATATTATCACCTAATGAATCATACTAGTATGTTATGCTATGTTGTATCAATGTTAATGCCAGTATGAGCTATCAATCTGTCAATCAGTTTAATGTACTATCAAGTAAATATCATCATGAGTATAATTAGGAAAAGCAAGGCATGACATTTAATTTTAATGTGGTGTTTTCTTCCGTACATCTGTTATCTGCCATAGCTCTTAATCTGTCAATTTTCACAGGTGACTCTCAATAATCATTTAAGATTCATCACTCTCTACCCATCAGCTTAATTCAGTTAATCAGTTACAAACTACAACTAGGATTACACTACCAATCTTTTATATAAAAGAAAGTTCATCGGCCCATCCTCCTGCGCAGGGTATTATATTTAAGAGCCAACCCGTATTTATTATAGTGTTAACAGTTAGTCTTCCTTGCTTACATGCAAATGTTATCTTTTTTCTATGTAATGTAAGTTAATATCATGTATGAAATGCATAAATATATAAAAATAACGAAATTTATCAAATTTGTCTATTATGCATTTATTTTAAAAAATCATAACTTTCAATTTAACTGGTGTCAATTTAATATGTTTCAGTCAAAATATTCATATCGACGAGATCTATCACCTACCAGAAGTTATGCAGTGAAAGTTTTACCAATACAAATTTATCTTTGTTTTTTGGTAACGAAAATACAAATTTGATCAGAAAAATATCAAAAATATAAAATTATTGAAATAAAAAATAGGGTAAAGATTTCTTACAGCGAGACGAGCAAATTTTCTAAAGGACTCGATGGACAAAAATCGCTCTACGACCGCCAAAACCTAACTTTCTTTCTGTCTCTTCTCTTTTCTCTATAAATCTCATTTTCATTTATCTGTTGCCGAAATGAATAGGTAAAATGGATTAAAAATTATATTTAATGAATTCTATAGAATGATCTAAGATATTTATACTATTATTATATTATTAATTAATTATATAAATTAGTTAGTTTTAAATATAGAAAATCATATAAATCATTTTATATCTTCAAATCTATATCTTCAAAAATTATAAAAAATATTTATAAAATAACTCATTTTATTTAAAAAAAATTTGGTAAAATTGTTTACAAAATGGATATCTGACGGTCCCAAAATCCTCACTTGTACAGATAAGTATCAATTTCTTAAGCATTTTTACAAGTGCCCAAAAATTATAAAAAATTTAGCATAATTAAAACACAATAATATTTATCTTATGGCTAAGACAGTTTTCAAATTTGATTTATAAAAAATCATTGTAATGCCTTAGAATCAAATCTGAAAGAATTATCTATTTTATATTATTAATTAATCAATCAGAACTTCTATAAATCATCAAAATAATAAATATACATCCAATGAAAGCAACTAACAATTACATACCTCAAAATATTGCACAATAGACAATTTTTTCAAATTTGATCTTTGGGCGTTACAGATACAATGGCGCGAGGTCTTCAAATCAAACATTCTTGCCTGGATCAAAGATATAATGGCGTAGGTCTTCAAGTTAGTAGTACATGTTTTATTTATTTAACATTTTCTTGAAAATTTGACTGGCGTCCCCTTCCTGCAAAGGGAGGATGAGATGGCACTTACCATATTCTTCTTTCCCAGATCAAAGATACAACGGCGCGAGGTCTTCAAATCAAAATCTTTCCACCCGTATCAAAGATACAATGGCGTGGGGGCTTCAAATTAAACATTCCTGCCCGAATCAAAGATATAACGGTGTAGGTCTTCAAATCTGGCATAGGTCTTCAAATCAGCAGGTATCTATTATATACACACATACACACACAAAGTTGCCTCTGTTGAATTCTCATACTCACGAATAGCAATAGAAGGACATGCAGGGCTTGGGATCGGAGGCGGTACAAACTTGTGCACGAGCTGGGGTCGATCGGGTGCAAGAAGATTGGGGCTGAGTGGTAGGTTTGGAGGCGGGGCCGATCGGGTTGGTCGGGTCAAGTCGCACGTGGGCTGTAATGGCTCAACGCATGTGCAAGATGGGCGCAGGATTGGTTCGGAGGTGGGACAGACCGGATATGAGAGATCGCATGCGTAGATGAAATCACAGAACTGGAGAGGGTCGGCCGAACAGACGCAGGTAGGATTGGGATAGGAAACGCTGAAGCACACGTGGGCGCAGGCCTTGGGTCAGAGCCGGGTTCGACCAGGGGTACTTCATGTGGATTCTTACGAATGAGAGGAAGAGGGGTGTGTGATGTCTGTTCCTGTGTGCGAGAGAAGTTGGGAGGGAGTCAAGTAGGATAGCCAGTTTGTTTCGGCTCTGTGTGCGGCTAAGGGAGATGAGAGAGGGAGTTGGGCTCAGCCAGGTGTCCTATGTAATAACCAAAAAATGTGAAATATATTTATTTGAAAAATATGAAAATTCTGAAGTAAAATGCTGTGGTGCTGATTTGGTAAGCGTTGCGACGCTAGACCACTAATAATATTTTTATATATTTTTTATTATAAATTTTTCTGCCTCACCCCACCACCTCCCTCACTTGGTTGCTTGTCCAAAAAGAAATTGAAGAGGAGAAAAAGAGAAAGGAGAGAAAGATCTTTGCATCATATTTGCCCTTCGTTCCTGCTACGAATTTTATTTTATTCATTATAAGTGTCTAATCTCTTACTCATATTTTCGATGGTTTAGATTTCTACGGATTTTATCTCTCCTAAATCTGTTAAAAATGCATTATTTCTTGATTTCGTAAATTTTCACCGTGTAAGGTTGCATATGTTATAAATTTTATCATTCTGAGTGATTTGATATGATTTTATTGCATTTTTACTGGTTAAATATGTGTATATGCATTTTTACGTGAAATGAGTGGAAAAAGGGATGACTATGATTTGATATTGCAATGCAATAAGTACTGAAATGATTAATATAATTGATATGGATTGGAATGTGATACTGATATTGGTAAAATGAAGTATTGAATGATATCAGATATGTGATGTAATAACCCCAAGTAATACACTGCTGATTCAAGATCCATGTGATCCACTGATTGGGAGTACTAAGGAGGAGTCAGGGCGACTGGTCCACATGATTATTGATTGGGGATCATAAAGGGCGACTGTTCGGAAGTCATAAGGGCAGGCATATTGATTCACTGACTGATTACATATGATACCCTCAAGATCAAGATACTCTCATTTGAACATTTGATATCTATTGATTAGATATTGATATTGCTGCTATTACTGTTACTGATAGTGACACGGATACTGTTACTATTATTGATATTATTTTTGTCATTTCATTGATATTGTTATTGATATAATTTTAACACTATTCACTGTTGTTATTATTGTTATTGATATTGGTTACAACTACTAAAATAGTGACTGTTATTGACAAACTGTTGTGAATTGATTAAATGATAAGATTGAAAGGAACTGATTGAAGGATAAAGATTAACTGGCTAAGTGAATGATTGATTGATATTATTGACTTATTGATAACCGATATAGATAGTAGTTATTGATATATATATATATATATATATATATATATATATATATATATATATATTTCTCTATATAATTTATAGCATACTGTTCTCTTTTATCTTGTATTAATTTCAATTGTAAGATTTTAGTTACTTGCTGGGCTATGTGCTCATTACATGGTTTTATATATTTTCAGGAAAGGGTAAGACTCCTATGATATGAGGCTCCAGACAACATGCATAATTTTCTTTCTACAGTTCTAAACAAAATGCAATCATTTTTCTTTCCGCCGTTCATAAGAAATTGGTAAGCTTTGGCTAAATGAAATACAGATGCAATTCTTCCAATTTAAATCATGGGATGTGACATCCTAAGTGCGAATGAAGGAGACGAGCAAGCGGGATCCTCTGGGCTTCTGTGCGCAAATGAATGGAGTGATTCCTTGCGCGTTGTTTTGTGAAAACGAAAGGGAGTGTCGGTTGTGTCATGTGCAGTCGCGTCATTTGGGCGAAACGTGCGTGAGGTGGGGCCCATCAGACTTGTTAGTAGTCAATAGTATGCGGTGATAATTTTACCTTGATTCTAATAAGATTTCTTGTTGATTAGTGGACATAAGCTTGAATGCACGACAAGAAGGGTGAGGAGGGTTTGGGCTGGTTGTGCATTGGGCATTATCAAACTTCTTTTGCTCAAAACCCTCACAATATAGCTTACTGGAGTAAATAAATAATCAATCAATCAATTAAATTATACGCACAAATATATAAACAAGTATATGCATTAAAGATGTATACATTATGTAATAAGCTAATACAAGAGTGATTCATTCCCTTTCCTTTCTTCTCTTTTGTCTCCTCTTCAAACAAATGTTGTTTGTTGTCCAATCAATTAAGGCACCCCAACTTATTTTTAATTACCAAATGCTTTTATTTTAATCCTTGTTGTTTGGAGGCTTTTTTAAACTTTATTGGCCTTTGGCTCTTGCCCCAAAACTGAGAGTATGGGAGGAAAAGTTTGGGGGGCGGGGGTTTATTCCTATAGTTAATGATGGAGACAGGGAGAGAGAGGAACGGTGAGAAGAGAGAGGGAGAGAAGAGATCTTGAATCTAACTTCATAAAACTTGGAAATATGAATTTTCATTGTATCAATTTATATTTAGTGCAGAAAAATTTAAGAAAATTTTACTTTGAATTTTATTACTTGATTTTATACAAAGTCTGTAAGTATTTATATTTTTATTCAAAAGGCTTATAATAGAAATAAATCTAAAATATTTTTGAAAAAGGCCAAAAATCCCTAAGAGAGGCCGATGGCTAGAATATGAAGAGTTGGCATATGGATTTTAATCTAAGGGCCATAAGAGGATATTTATCTAATGGTTAGATGCCCTAATTCATGTGCTTAAGAATCCCTTCCAAGATTGATTGACTTGTGCATCTCACAATCCATCAACACTTCCTCTCCAATTGAATAGTATAAATCTATCAATTCAAATTTACTTACAATATTTGTATACTTGGGGTTGTAGATTTCTTTGATGAGAATATTTGTAAGTTAATTTATTGTTAGCACATATTGAGTACATATCAACCCACTTTATAGTTTCTCTTTTATGAAATGTCTATTCACTTTCATATATTTAGTATGATCATATTGCATTAAATTATGAGTTATATTAATTGCAGGTTTATTAGCATAGTATATCTTCTTTCACCCTTTTCATTTAATTTTTAAATTTTTCAAAATAATTTTTGCCCACAAAAGCTAAATTCAAATTCAACGCTGGATTTCGAAAGAACAGGTTATTTTTTACTCTTCCATGTTATAAAATTTTCTCCCAAAGTGTATATTGTCCAGTTGTGAATCTTCTATCAATTGGTAATACTCTATAGTTGTAAGTATCTTACTTCATTTAGAGGATTCCTTTATCAAGATTTGATTTACTGAGAATTTGATAATCAGCCTAAAGGTGAGATTCTTTGGTTTTGTGCATAAATTGACTAATAAGGCTCATTGCAAATACGATGTGAGATAAATAGATAATTTTTTTCAACTAATCTTTGATATTATCTCATGTTTTCTTGTTTTTCTTCTTCATCTATGTCCAATTTTTGAATTGATTCAATTAAGGTTTTAGAAAGTTTGCAATCAGTTATTTTTGTTTGTTTCAATAATTCCATTACATATTTTTCTTGAGAGAGAAATATTCCTTGTTCTGATTAAACAACTTCTATTTTCATGAAGTATTTGAGTTTGTCCAACTCGTCGAATTCAAATTTTTCCAACAAGCTTTTTTTAGAATATTCTCTATTATCATCACTTGCGATATAATGATAATTATATCGTCCACATATATGATGATAATTAAGATTTTATCAACAATGAGGTGTTTTATAAAGAGAGTATGATCTCCTAGGTTTTGTTTATATCTAGCTTCATTCATAACTTTTGTGAATCTGCCAAATCATATTCTTGGAGATTGTTTAAAGTCATATAGAGCCTTTTTTTTATTTGTACATTTTGTTCTTTGTGAAAGAAATATCAAATCTAAGTGGTGAATCTATATAAACTTCTTCTTAAACATCTCCATGTAAGAAAATGTTCTTTATATCATACTGCTACATGAATCATCCACGATTAGCTATAAGAAAAATTAATATTCGTGTTTCTTCATTTTCCTAATAAGAGTAAAAAAAATTGTAGTTAATTCCATATGATTGAGTTTATCCTTTAGCTACCAGTCTCATTTCGTGCCATTCCAACTTCAATCTGCTCTATATTTTATAAAAAAAAATACATTTGCATCATATTATTTTCTTTTATTTTGGTTGTTCAATGATCTCCCACATTTAATTCATTTTTAAAAATTCATCTCTTTTCTTATGACATCCTTTCAATTCTTATTTTCAAGTGTCTTAAATAGAATTAGTATTGTAATAAAATTAGAGTTGATATTTATAAGGTTTTGTAGGTAGGAGAAAATTTTAAAAATATGTGTATTACGAGATATGATATAGAGGAGAATGTGTAGTGATAGGTTGATCATTGTTACCTAATAATGCTTCTAAGACTTGAATTTGATGGAGATTTTGGCTAGGCTTATTTCTTCTTGTATAGATTTGAAAGGGTATATTGTAATTTTTTAAAGTTTGTGTTGTAGAAATATCAAGTTAAAAGATAGATGTTTCATCAAACTTATCTTCTAGTTTGGAGTTCTCCTTCTGAAAATGAATTTGATTGAAAACGCACTACTCTTCAAATTTGACATATTTGAAGTAAGAAATTTTTTGGTTATAGGATAATAATACTTATATATTCTTGAGTGGAAGAATATCCAATAAAAATATATTTGAGAGCTTAAAGATCAAATTTACATGTGTTGTTTGTTGATATAAGCATAGTCAATTTGATTTTTGAGAAAATTTTGAGATTATTGTTATTTATGGGGAAGAATTCAGCTAGACAATTTATAAGATTTTTGAAGCCAATCACTCTTGATGGTATTCTATTGACTAGGCATATGATAGGTATGATTGCTTTATGACATTTTTTTGACGATTAATTCTAGAAGAGAAGAGTCGTAGTAATTTCTAAAATATAATGAATTTTCTTTTCTTTTAGTTCATTTTGTTGGGAAGTGAATGAATTTTCTTTTCCTTCAGTTCATTTTGTTGGGAAGTGTCAGGACAAGAGAATTGATGGATGATACATACTTTCTAGGAGAAAAATGATAATATGTGATTAAAATAATAACAAGCATTATCAGTCTAAAATATGTTAATTTTAGTATGAAATTAATTTTTATCATGACAATAAAAATTGGGAGAATAATGCTAACATCAGAATTTTATTTGATATGGTATATTCATATCATCCAAGTACAATCATGAACAAAGGTGATACATCCTATAACTCCAGAAATTTTGAGGATTTTGAAAATCCCCAAATGTTAGAGTGAACAATGAGAAAAGAATTAGAGGATCTAGAATCTCTTTTAGGAAAAATGATCCGGTGATGTTGGGTAATTTTGCAAGTCTTACAATAAAATTTTTTCATGTTTATATATATATATATATATATATATATATATATATATATAATAAGGATGCCCTAGCCTATATTGATATTTTCAAATAATTTCTATATGGAGGATGAAAATGAACGAACGTGATGAGTTATTTCTGTCTTCAAGAACTATAGTACCTCCTTTCTTTTTGCTAGCCCATTCATCTTCCTCATTATAAGGTCTTAAAATAGATAATGATTAGCAAAAAGAAGTTACATTATAATTATGGTCTTTAGTAATTTTATGAATTGATAAAAGATTTAGTGCAAGATGAGGAACATATAGCGCTTTACTGATCAGGGTAAATATGGAGGAAATTGAAATATTTTTTTGACCTGTAATAGTTAGAGAATCATCGACCACTTTTTTCTTTTTACTATTGTGGTAAGGCTTATACCTTTTAAAAAGGTTGGCAAGGTCGGTCATGTGGTCTTATACTCCTAAATATAGGATCCCAGTGTGAGGGGAATTATTTAAGAAACTTAAAACACGAGTTAGTAGTTGTATCATTTTGAGCATGATTTTTCTAGAGAGTTGAGGAAATTCTTAAGTTTGTCAATTTCTTCTTGATTAAGCTCTTTTTATTTCATAAGGTAGGCCTATCATTTTTTATTTCCACCATAATGTGGAGGCTTTTCATGTAGTTTTTAGTTTTTTTTTTTTTTTGTCTTTTCTTCTAGCAGCAATTACACTATATATTGTTTTTGGAAGAACAACCATACAGTACCCCCACGCCATGAGATAGGGATTAATTATCTGTCGTAGCAAGACGTTGATCTCATCTACACTACTAACTCTACCCATCCATCTCGTGTAGCCTTGTTAGCCTATGCTCTTTCAACAATTATCATGACCTTCGCTCAACCTCACCTCACTGACATTTTCCATAATGTCCTAAATGACTAATTATGATGCTTGGTTCGAGAGAAATTTTTCTTAAGGATAAGAGTCAACTCCCTTTTTCCCGTAATTTTCAAGAGTTATCGCTTCTAACTACTACAACACCCCATTCCAATAAGTTTCAAGCCATCGAATTTAGACTCTTATGATGGGGCGTCTTACCCTTACACATTGATCATTCCAATACCATTATGCATATTTAACGAGCTTAGATGTGCTTGTTTGTCAAATCTTACGTGCTACTCTCAATGAACATGCTCACACATAATTATACTCTCTTCCAAGAGCGATTATCACCACCTTCACCTTCATTGAGCTTGTCAGATTCTTTGTTGAACTATTCATTACAAATCGAAAATTATCACACTCTTCTCACCTCTTTGGAATTTATTAGAATGAGAGAAAATCACTCAAGAAGTGTAGTTTTAGAGGTTTTTTTCTAAAGCTCATCAAATATCAGGAGAATATTTTGAGTTGTTAAGAAGGGCTTCGTCCTTAAAATTTTTTATTTAACATTGATGCTAGAAACGAGTAGCTCTCATATTGTCCTGATCCACCGTGTGAAATATAAATCACTGTCAATGATGCCATTAACAAACATCGAAAGCAATTCGAGTAGCCTACAAGCAAGCACAAGAATGCATCAAGAAGTTCTAATCAGTCCAACTAAGTCTTCGTCATCATGGTTGAGGAACCCAGTATAGAAGGTCTCGTGTTAATCACTCTATTATTTTCTATTTAAATTAATTCATTTAGTTAAATATTATATATTAAAATTATTAAATTAAGTTAATTAATTATATAAATGATTTAATAAAATAAATCGGCCGATTTTAGAAAAATAGCACCAGTTTGTAGGTTAGTCGGTCGAATCGCCGGTTTGGCATGGTTTAGGCTGATTCATTACGAAATCGATTCTAAAAATTTATTGCACCGGTCGACAGATCGATTCTAGGTTCAACCAGTTGAACCGGCCGGTGCAGTCCCGATTTTTAAAACGTTGATTATGGCAAAATTTCAATCATATTTATACATAGAAGAAGAAAGATGCATGCATCTAAAAAAGGCCTAGTCCCCTCCAGGTCAAGTTCTTATAATATTTGATCACTATTACACAAAGATTGAGATTTCGTCAATTCTAGCCATTTAATTATAAACATCAACCAAACTTCTACAAAGAAACATACACTTAGTGGTTGTACAAATAAGAAATCTTATTCCACGGTCACATATAGAACCATCGAGTATACATGATAGCAACACAATCTTTATCAATGTTATAAGGATTTTATGAAATCTCCTGCAATCTTCAAACTTGTATCTCGGCTTCCAATAGGCAATCTCTCCTTCCACTAAGTTTATTATAGTTTTCGAGAGAGTTTTGCCTTGGATGCATCACATCTTAAATGATTTGTGGCATTAAGGCCAACACCGATGCTTGCATCATGAATATAGGAGTACAAATTATGAGTAGTGCATAAGAAAGTTTTGATCACCTCCAAATGTGATTCACTTGATAAGGGCAGCCAATGCCTCTTTCATAGAAAAATCAGAGCCTCGCCGTTGGGACTAAAAGCCTTGACTGCCCCAAACCCTGTCTATCAAACAAGGACAATCAACATCTCTTTCGAAGGAAGACTGAAGCCTCATTATAGGGACTGGAGATCTTAACATTTGTGGATCCGGACTGCCCAACGAGGATAGTGAATGCCTCTTTCTAGGGAAGATCAAAGCCTCGCCATATGGACTAGATGTCTTGGGTGTCTTCAAATCTGATCCATTCGATAAGGTCATATGGATAGTCAATATCTCTTTTAAAGGAAGATCAAATCCTCGCCATAGAAACTGGAAATCTTGACTACCCCCAAATTCGATTCAGTAGATGAGGATAGTCAACACTTCATTTAGGGGAATTCGGGAGCTAGCCTAGTTGTAGGGGCTATGGGCCTTGGTCTCCTCTTAACAATTTATGAACTTTTGTCGGAAAGTTTTTACTGCATTTTACATGGGAGAATTAGAGCTTGTGTAAGAGAATTGTGCCTAATCAACTCCAATGATTTTTAAAATCTCTCCAAATGATTTCTTCCGCCTTTTAAGAAGGGGGACGGGGGAACTGGAGCCTACATAAACGAATTGAGCCTTGAGTGCCTCCAAAAGTCTTTAAGCTATTAGCGGACAAATTTTTTCACCTTTTACTTTTGAGAACAGGAGCCTATATAAGGGAATTGAGCCTTATTTGCCTCCAACAGTTTTTACACTATTGTCAGACAATTTTTTCTGCATTTTATAGAGGAAAATTAAAGCTTGCATTAGAGAACCATGCCTCTCCCCTAGCCCCAAGAGGGTATTTATTGATTCAAGTGTTTTATTTGTCTGTTTTTAAAACTTTTTAAAAGAATGTGTGTGTGTATATATTCTTAAAATAATTATTTTTTCCTAAAGGGGTCTTGTCACCTCTCCCATGTGATTGGGGCGGCAGCCCTCCCAAATAATATATATATATATATATATATATATACACACACGCGCGCACACACACTTAAATATTAAAAAACTAGAGGATTGAAGGTGTGATGTACACACAAAACACCCATTACCATCGTTGGGAGTGGTTGGCCATTGTCAGTCAATACATGTGCCTATGTTTGTCCAGGCTTTTTTTTTTTTTGCCTGGACAATCCAATTCGGACATTTTTGGAGTCTCCAAAATCATTTTTCGATATTTTGACTCAACTTTGACTCTTTCAGATCCCCATAAAGCCTCTACAATTAGTTTCAAGCTATTTTGAAAAGTTTGGAGCAAAATTTCTTGACACCTCTTATTGCACTCACCAATAATGAATTAAAAATAAGGATTCATGAAACCGGCCTCAAATAGTTTGAATAAAGCTAATAATGATGATGATGGTGCATTATATTATAGTTCACATGAACAATAAAATTATTATTCAATGATAGAATGATGGGTAGGTGATTTGGATAAATACAATGAAAGTTATAAATATGCACCTATTTGATATGCAAATAAAATTATAGTTGAAGTAGAATGAAAATGTAAAGACATAAGAAATTCAAAATTTTTGGTGATGAGTATGCTAACATCTTTTGCAATGCTGACAAAGAATGAATAAGGAAATAAGGATACATAAAGCTGACCTAGTGGTTTGGATAAGGATGATGATGGTACATCAAATTATTGTTCAAACAACAACATCAAGCCTTTATCCTACTATGTGGGGTTGGCTACATGAATCATTTTTCTCCATTGTGCTCTATTAAAAGTTAAATTCTCATTTAAATCTAATAAAGAAAGGCCATTTCTAATATTTTCTAACCAAGTCTTCTTTTGTCTACCTATACCTTTCTTAACATAAGTCAAATCTAATGCATCTTCTTTCCTAACCGGGTCATCGGAAGGCCGTCATTTTATGTGATCAAACCATCTAAGGCGACTCTCTAATCTTATCTTCAACTGGAGCTACTTCAACATTTTCACGTATATGCTTATTTCGTATCATGTCTCCACTTATCCACCTGAGCATCCTCATCTTTGTAACACTTAACTTAATATTATGCTTCTCTTTTAAAGGCCAACATTCTGCATTATAAAGTATTGCAGGTCTAACCACCATCCTATGGATGTTTTTCTTAAGTTTGAGGGGGACTTTTCTATCGCACAACAAGCCCGATGCATTCCTCTATTTCAACCATCCAACTTGAATTCTAATAATAATATCCCCATCTATATAAGCCTTTAAATTTTTGGCCTTGACAGCAAGATAAAAAGAAATTAATAATGCATCCGAATATGTACTGCATTAATTTATTATTTTTAGGATACAATTTTACTTAAATTAAATAGTGATTGGCCTTACTTTACTGGCTGTCTGGCTGTTACATTAGAGCACTGAAGAAACCTTATAATTTTTTTCTAGATTTGAAATTAAATATTTTATACTTACATTTAATTTCACAGTTTCTATAATAATCTGAAAAAATAATAATAGAAGTTATATATATATATGAGAAGGAAATAACGGTTTAACGATTTTCTAAATTAACCGGAAGATAGCAGTTTCTAAAGAAACCGTGTAAACTTTTCACGGTTTCAATAACTGTGGATTAGATTTTCTGTTTCTTCAAACCCGTGAAATTAAATTACGGTTCTGCTCCTTTTTAAATCAGCTTTTGACTCAGCTTCCTATAGCTAATTTTAATTGGTAAAATGCTCTTTTGCAAATTTTGGCACCATTACTCGAGGAAATCTGATGTTCTTTAAGAACATGAAATTCGAGTGAAGGTATGATTATGCATTATGATGCAACCGCAGTGTTGATCCTTCTATTGCTACTTCAAGATAAGCATGAGATGTTACTTGTAGACCACGCTGTACTCTCATGTGTCGAAAATATCATTCACCTTTCAATGAGCCATAGCTAATGGAGCATAATTTTACTTTGAGGGTATTATAACTGCCACTTGCAACTTAGGAGAATATGGTGCATGATATTTATTTTAGACATATTATAGGTACCGCAATATGAAGCCGAGTATTTTGTAGCTTATTGGAATTTATGTTAGGAAAATAATCACTAGAATTGTATTTTATTCTAGATTAAAAAAATGTCAAGATTATTCTAGCCTGTCATTCAATTTGTTTGTCATTTTATTTTAACATTTAGTTAGTAGTTTATTAGCAATTTATAGCTATTATTAGTAGTTTATGATTAGTGTAATCTATAAATAAGAGAATTCTGAAGTATTTAACATCTATTTTATGTATAAAATTCTTACTGTGAATCTTAATATCCTTCTTGATCTATTAGGATTTCAATAGTAGATCCGATGTAAGACTTGAAACCCTTTTAGATAAAAACAATCTCCTTGTACATGTGTGAATTTTAATTTTTTATTATTTTCTATTTAGTTTTAGCCATTTTTTAATCTTTTCTATTTTCTTCCCCAATATATAGGTTTTTTTTTTTTAATTTTATTTGGGGGGGGGTCTACCGTTCCTCCTAATCTTTGATCTAATGGAGGGGGCTGCAAGTTCAAAAGTTGGATACTTTATTACGAAAGAGATGTACATCTGATTGGATGATAACCCCCTAACAGTAACGCGTTGGATAGGGATGGGTGGTGGTTCATATCTTCTCATCGTGACTGAATAATGTGAACTTAGTATGCAAGGAAAATACTTAACCGCCAACATATTCAGCTGAATAATTCGCCACAGCTTCTGCTAGTGATTAACGATTTTTTAATTCTGAAATGGAAAAAGAGAAGTTCATATACTAACAGTTTGCAGAATTTTACCTAATTTATTCTTTGATTTTTCTTTTATAATTATGTAACCGCAATAAAATTTTTTCCTTTATAATTTGTTTGTGCATTTCTGAAAGATGGAACTGTTATTTACACGAATAAATCAACTGTGACATGAGATATTTTTGCAGTAGGGGTGAACCTCATAAATTTCTACCTATTTTATATACTTTAAATTTCTACCTATTTTATATTTGGTTTAATCATTTTCCATCATATTCTGCCACATTAATTTCATCGATCAAACTTATTAATGCATCATTTATCTACCATTCATTGTACAGAAGTCAATTTCTTTTTGAGCTTTTCCTTCAAAAATAATTTTTTCTTGCTCTACTAAATTCCTAATTTTATCGCACATTTATTTCATAAATTATGTTCAATTTTATGTAACTTGTCGCTTGGCTGCATTGGAATTTATGCAACATAAGCTGTCTTATTACACTGGAATCCTTTCAAATAGTTTCAAAGCACATTAAGATCTACAAAGCTTGATAAAAAAAAAATTTCTTCTTTTTTTTTTTTAACAATAACAATAAGGCAGCTCTCCCCTCCATGATAATATTATAAAATAGAAAACGTCATAGTGGTAATCGCGAGCTTTTGCCCTTAGCAATTTGAAATGTGAATAAATATTTGTTTTATACTTCATCTGCTTCCATTTATTGCTTAGATTAACAATAATAATGGGAAAAGCTACAATATATTTTTGTTTGGGAAACAATGTGAATTATAATGGATTTTTTTGTAGTTTTTTTTTTATTGAAGCTTTATTCTTATTGTAATTGCTTGTAGTTTTAATCGTTCATGATAGGCATTAGTAGAACCATTTATAAGGATCCTTAGATCCCAAGAAACAAGATTCCTGAATTCCTGTGCAAGTATTCTGAGAGGAATTTATTCTATTGCTTTATGGCTCCCAGTCAAATCCAAGAATTCAGGAGATTGCATAGAAACCAAAAGGTATTAAGAGTTTTCATGGAAGACGTAGATTTCTGAAGGTACCACCATTAATAGAAGCCTTGTAGGGCACACAATTCTATTACTTACCTCTTCAGCAAGAAGACTTGCGTGAAACTTATTGCAGGGTTGATTACTATCTGTTTCTGGCATTTCTGTCTGGATTTTTATGAATATTAGCTGAGGATATTTTGTTTACATTTTTTATCATAATGAGTCTCAAAGTCATGTATTTATTTTGAAATGAGTGGAATATAAATTTTGATTGATTTGTTATTGTTTGCACCCATATCAAAGCAAATAGATCTTAAAACCCATCATAATCAAAATTTGATTAAGATATGTTAAACTTGAATTTTTTTTCTTTTTTTTTTTCTCATTTTATGAGAAAATTCATTTGAAAGTTGAGTTAGAGTAAAATATAAATTTTGATTAATTCTTCATGTAGTGCACTCATTTTCAGTGTTTTGAAAATTGAATCGGACCGATTGATTCGACTGTGAATCGATCAAGTTGCTGGTCCAGTCAAGTTCAAAAATCGGATTCATGTTGAATTAGCTCGAACTGTTAGTTTGACAGAAAAATTATTTAGAATCTGCCAGTTCTAAAAAAATGTTATATTTTATTTTAATATAATTTTTAATAGTTTGCCTTTGTTTTTTTAATTTTAAAATTCCTTTTGAAAGCATATCATAGTAAATTCAACAAGAATATTTGGCTACCACCTCACACAACTTGGCTTGGTGATACGTTCTTGTATTTTGCATTATATAACTACAAGTACTTAAAGCTATCCTATGATATGGGATGATTGTGAAATTGAGGTGGGCTGCGAATTTGGGATGCCAGAATGGGTATTTATAGAAGTTAATAACATAGTTTTTTTTATATTATAAATTTTTTATATTATATTAAGTATTATCTTATTAAAGTTTATATTTATATTTATAATTTTTTTAATTTTAAATCTATTTAATGCTCATATATCCATATTCATAATATACATGTAATTATATTCATATTAATAGTTGAGTGATCTTTTTAACGATCTTTATGTTAAACTTTCATTGAGGTAGTTATTTAATAATTTAATTATTATATAATTTATATTATAATTGAATAATTTTAATATTTATTATATTATTTGGTTCAACTTCAATTGAACCAATGAATTAGAAATTGCTTCTTTTAGTTCTATGTTTGGTCAAGCTTTTTGAATTTTGCTCAACTCAAATTAAATTTAATGATTTTGAAATTCTTCATGATCAAAATGAGGATATTCTGACATAATATTTTAGAATTTTTTCCTCATTTCATGAGAAATTTCATTTTAATCTTTTTTTTCTCAGATGTTAGCAAGATATTTATTCAGGTTAAAGTAGATTGGTGTAATGTACAAGACACATTTGTACACATTGCTTTGCAGCCCAGTGCATTTATTGCCTATAAACATTCTTTTTTCTTCTGTTTTTTTGCAGTTATTTACCATGTCAACTTCTTGCAATTAAATACGAAGGGGACATTTCTGTAATGTGTATGCCTCTTATCAGGCCTCCTTTAGTCAATTTAGTATTGAATGCTAATATCTTAATCAACAATGTGGATCACCCAAATCAAATAAATTTAATAAACTCTTTTTCTAGCTGGAGAAAGGTATTTCCTGTGACTTCTCTTTTCGTTCATTCATTTCTATACCGATGAACATGGCTATTGCAATTGCCATTCTTACATTTGTATGGTTAGGCCAACTTGAATACTGATTAGTTCCATTCTTTTTATAATATTGGGATGTTTTGTGATTTATGAAATAAATTTGCCATTTTTCAGGTAGAGTATGTGCTATTCTGTAGATATGCTCCTCATGATTTTGAAGATATTTTTTTTCTTAAAATTAAAGTATGGTATAATATCTGTTACAAATATATATATATTTGTTGCGGACTCAAATATACGCGGCGATAGAGTTTAATATTTCCGTCTCAGCGTTGTACGTATATTCAGCACACAAACAGAATCGAAATAGTAACACCAGGATTTTTACGTGGAAAACCCTGGAAAGGGAAAAAACCACGGGGCCACGCCCAGTTGAAATAGTTCCACTAGTGTCGTTTGAAGTACACGAGGCTGATCCGTCCTTTAAATTCAGGACGATCAGATTACAATGAGTATCAGTTATAAGGACAAGCAGAGTTCCGACGTCACTCGGGGTGTCCGGCAGAATTCCGGCGTCACTTGGAAAGAAGTCCGGCGTCACTCGGGCGTCGGGTAGAATTCCGGCGTCGGGCAGAATTCCGACGTCGGGCAGAATTCCGACGTTGCTCCTGTGTCGGGCAGAGCTCTGGCGTCCCTCGGGCGCCTGGTGGTGCTTCGGTGGAGTTCCGGCGGTGTTCCGGCGGAGTTCCGGCGGTGGTCGAGGAGGAGCTGTTCCCTCCTAGGCTTCTCTTCTCTTCTTCTTCTCTTCTTCTCTTCTTGGCTTCTTGGCTTGGGTCCCCTCTTAAGAGAAATGAGGGGCTATTTATAGTTTTTCTGGAGTGGCATAGCCCGTAAATATGTGAGGGATCAAGGGCAAATAAGGAGTGATCCGGATGAACGGTCGATATTGAATCCCTTGATCGTGAGCCGTTTATCAAGAATTTGAAGGTCTTAATGATATCAGAATTCTGCGATCTTGGGCTCGTTGGATTCGTCTCGACGAGCCGCTCGATTCGAGTATAAGCTCGTCAAAATCGGAGACCGTTTGGTAACTCAAATTGCTGTTTGATGCTTCCAACAGCACTTCGGGTACTTGATTTGGACTCGTTTGGGCTCGGATTGAGTCGAATTTGGTGTTGTTGGATTCGTATTTCCGAGACGCTCAGTTCGACTGTAAGCTTGCTGAAATCGGAGTTTAAATAGTCTCTGAATTAATTTTTGAAGTTCCAACTTGAGTTTTTCCTCGAGATTTGTGCCCGATCAAGATAATTTTCCGATGACGTATCAATATTATTTTCACCAATTCAAAAAAAACACTTGATGTATTTGATCCTTTTTAAATTTTTTGCTAAACATTCTTCTTTTAATTAAAATTATATTGTGCTCTTTTTATTTTTTGGCCTAAATTTTACAACAAAATATTAATTGCTGTGCAATCCTGCATCTTTTTGATTTATAACTCGGCTACTACCTGTTCATTTGCAGTTGGGATGGTACTTGGTTGGAAGAGTTTTTTTCTTCTGATGACTCTTATACTGTACTGACTGAGCCCCGTTTCATTTTATTTTGGTTTTTTTTTTGTCTCAAATTTTTTTAGAATTTTTTTTTTTTAACATTTTATCCAACCTATTTTTAATCTTATAGCCAGTTGATGTTAGCTTTTGCATTCAGCATTTTTTTTCTTGATTTCACATTTCTAAATAATTTTATACGAAAAGATTCATATAACCAACCTCAATTAGTAAGATAAAGGCTTAATATTGTTGTTGTTATCATTTTGAATTGCAGAAGTTTATTTAAGGATGGTATGTGCTTAATGTAGCTCATTAGTCAAATTTTATCAAATTCGATAAAATGTTGTTTGAATTTCAAATCAATTTTTATAGTCTTTTTTTTGGGGCAGATTACGGGATTCAAGCGCGAGCAATGAGGACTTTCCGTCCGTCAACCAATAAGTCACACAGTTTGATCTCTTTTATAGCCAATTTCACAGCCTATATTTGAAGAATGGTGTATTCATGCAAGAGCCTGCAGCCATGAATATGATAAAGAGAGAAATCCATGCTGAGATAGTGAGATTGTGAAGAAAATCTTTATACGGAGGAAGCGAGAGAGAAAGAGAAAAAAAAAAAAAAAGACTACAACTGATACGGAGGTTGGTTCTTTTTAAAGCTGGAAAAAGGAAAAGTGATGTTTGTTGAAAGTACGGTAAGAGATCTTTGACTGCTTCTCTCCATGCTTCGAGATTAGATGATGAAATGGGATTTATATATTGGGATATGTGAGAGAAATGTCTGACCTCTTATGTGATCAGATGAGTTTTTCATTTATGCCCATGATATGATATGTGAGCTGCATTTTATTTCATTTGATTTATTTATTTATTTATTTATTTATTTATGCTCATCCATATATGAATCAATGCACTGTTATTTATTTTTATACATTATGATTATGCTCATTTGGAGTTTAAAGGCAGATTGTCCTAATTGAGGAGATTAGGTGCTTTTTATTTTAATTATGAGAAATTATGGTTTCATGTGGATGTAAGTTTTTATGGCAAGAAGATTGTTTATTAATGATATCATTGTATTGTTGATTGATGGTTGGTTGTTAGGTTTATGTGTTGGGAAATGATGATGATGGATGGCCAACTCGATTAAGATTAAGTTCTCATGATTTTATCATCATAAGTAAGCTAAGAGGACTCAATCTACCAATGAAGAATGATTGAAGGCCGTATTGTTAGAGAAGTTTGATTAGCAATCATGTGTTGGCTTTTATTAGATATATTAGGTAGATTTATTATTCGTATATCAAATGGTTTGCCCTTTCAAAGTATGACCCAACATTTATCTTTTATAAAAAAAGCATGAGGGGTGCATCGCTTATCATAGTTAAGAGGTTCAAGGACATGATTAATGAAGGTAAAATGCATTAGATTCAATCGATTTATATTGAAGTAGGCTAGGAGGTATATATGATGCTCGGTTGAGTGTAAGCAATGTGTCAATACATGATTGTCTCCTCTGTGTGGCATTAGCATAGCTAGTTTAATTGTTTGATCTACGTTTAGGCTCACTTGAGGGGATTGCACCTTAAGGCACACATGGGCAATAGTTAAATTCTATTAGGCACCTTTATCATGAGGTTTGGTCAATGTAGTTAATCGGTGGAAGAATTTGACCTGCTAGAAGGATTCCCAATCCATGGAACAAATATAAGTTCTAAGCTTTAAAAGAGTATATAATTCATCAATATCTTTTTCTTACTATTATAGCTATATTTATAAGTTAGGAAGATCATTCTAGAATGCATATAACAAACATGTAACAAATTTAAATAAGTTATTCATAAGGGCTTATTTTGCTAATGATGTGGAATATCATTTGCTCCTCAAGGGTCTATCTCTTATTGCAAAGGTTATCATCCCTATGGTAGATGATTGATTATTATATCTATGAGTTAGACTAACATCAAAACATGGCCTTGAGCATAAGCAAAAATGATGCCCAATTTGATAAAGGCATGATTCATCTATGTAGATGAACTTCACTATTATGAAATCTAGGCCTTATTACTTTTGATATGGCAAAGCTAAAAAAGTGAAACTTATGAGGTTGTGATACAATCCAAAGATATATGCAATACTTTTGTGATTATGGCCCAACCTAATAATATAAGGTTATAACTTATTCTAAGGATGGTAGAGTTCATGTTTTCTTCATACATAAAATCTCCAAGAATGTAGCTAGATAAATTGGATAAACTTTGTGGCATAGCTAAGCATTATAATATCTCTCTCAAGAAAATGCTCATGTATGGATCTTACAACCTTGCCCAATAAATGAAGATGGACTTAATTATAATTTTGATTATGATTGAGGATAGGAATTACATCTTCATAGTAGAGAGGCTTATGGGAATTATAACCTAAACGTAAATGTAGTAAGAGGTGTAAACGAGTTGAGTTGAGCTTGAGTCAACCTTGATTTGATCTTCAGCTTGATTAATTAATTGAGTTCAAGCTCGAGTTCGAGCTCCATTCTAAGAGTTTGAATTAGCTCACGAGCTGACTCTTTTATTATGAAAGATAGAAAGTGATTTGATTGAAGCATTAATTGTAATAAATTGATTAAAAAAAGAAAAATTACATGACAAATAATGAATAATCACATGGTATTTAGAAGTAATATATACTTTTTAAATTTGTTAATATATTTGTACTTAAATTGTTGAATTACAATATATTTAAAGTATATTTTATATTAATCGACTAACTCACGTGCTAATGAGTTGAGTTAGAGCTAGCTCAAGTTTGACTTGTTAACTCACTGAATTTAACTCACTAGTCATTTATCGAGTCAAGCTCGAGCTAACTTGACTCAATTAAACCCCTATAGGTAAGATGTTTGAGAAGTTTATGAGTGAGATTTACCATATTTGATTTATAATGATGGATCATTGGTCTTACAACCTCACCCTATAGGTAAGGTGTTTTTTTTTTTTTTTTTTGGTATAGGTAAGGTGGTTTGAGCTTGTTCATGTTTTGAATTAGGTTATTTAATAGGTGTTATGTCGGAGGCTAGGGCTTATAACTCTATTGGTCAACATGCCTAAGAGTAAGACATGCAATCACTTGATTAGAGGGCACTTCATTCATGGGTCTTACGACCTCATCCTACAGACGAGACGACCAAATTTAAATTATATATATATATATATAAAGCAACATATGAATTAGCAATTATGTATACATTTCATGAAAAAAAGATTAAATAGCAATGGTTAATTATAAATTATCTAAAATCTCATTAATGATCTCTATGATCCATTGAAATGATATATGCTCTAATAGTAGTTTGAACATTTAATTTCCACTGAGAAATCAATTAATGACTGTTGGTAAGAACCAAATGATTGGATTTTAGTGATGTGATCATGAGAAGCATCAAATGTGGCTGTATTGGATTGATTAGAACTGACTGAAATGTAAAAAAAGGTAATATTTGAAGTGGTCCTCATAAGAGAAAATAAAGTAAATTTATAACTGAGTGGTGCAGAAGAGCTCAAATCACCAAAGAATTGACCTCTGGTAATATCAGCTAGCTGTCTTTCAACTCTTCACAACTATTTTTGTACAGTAAATTTTTCTGAAGACCAAAAATTGTAAATTTTTTTGGGAATATGTATAGTAAATTCATGGTGAACTAATGCATTTTTCAATAAAATCACATTTTACAGGAATTTTTTTGTAAAATATAACTATAAATTATTACAAAATGTTTTTTTTTTTAATTTATTATGTAATTTATAATTTTCTTAAGTTGGAAAATAATTTTTTAATAATGGTAATATGAATATAAAACTTATTTCTTATCACAATTATTTAAAAGCAAAAAAATATAATAAAGTAAAATTATCATGATTTTCTTAAAACAAAATATGAAGAAAAAAAACTAACTCAAATGACTCCAAAGCCTTCCATTTTAGCCATTGAATGCAGAGCTTTTGATACACTGCACTGAACAAAGTGAGAGAATTAGAACATAATTAATTAGGATTAAGTGCACTAATAGTGTTGATCCATTCACTAATAGTCAGATGCCATTGATAATTCAATTCAAGGCTCCTTTCCTTCTTCTTCCTTTTTTTATTATTATTATAGTGATTTGATGGTGATGCATCTGACAGGTCTCAAGTCTTGGATGAGAAAAATGAATGCTTACATTAGGAAGTCGACAGTCTGTGTAAAATTTGTCAAATAATCTTGACATTTTGTTATAGTGAGTTGTTGGTGATGCCTGTGACACTGTTAATTAAGCCCTAACCCTAAAATCTGCCAAAAATTTTCAAAAAAAAAAGTAATGAAAGCATATTCCAAAGTCTGTGCATAGCATCAAAGAGCCATTATGTGTGGGAATCAAATTAGTTCATTGAACTGCTGAGAAGATCTTAGTCAAATTCCATTGTCTGTGGAAGGTGGGAACCATTCAATCTTTTTTGTTTTCATCAGCCTGAATGATTGAGCAGTGTTCTTTCAGTTTGAACTATTGTCACTTAACACAAATGTGGAAAGATGTGGTGAGCATCAATTGGCATACTGTGAATGAATAAGATCAAATAGGGTATATCATAGATCATTGTTAAGCCTTATTTTTATCTTATGAAGAAGATATGTTATGCGAGTTTAGAATTTTTTTGTTGAAATTATTGTAGGCCTAGGCTTTCTTTGGGATGGTTTTCTTATTACTTCTTAAAGCAGCTTAACTTCTAGTAATATGTATACTAGAAAGCTACTTTAAGAAGGAATAAGAAAGTTGTCCCCAACAAAGCCTTATTGTGGCATAAGTAGATTTTTTTTAGTTATAATGGATTTATTTTTTTGAAAAAAATTGAGCAGTAGCTTTCTTTCGATTATCAAGTTGTGATAGAACCAGATGTAAAGAACTACTTCTAATAACCTAAATTTCTAAAAAAACTAGCAATAAAGGTATGGTCACGTATGACCATGATAAAATTTTGAAAGCTAAAATAGCAAAAAGATTCCTAAAAGGATCCTTAATTATTGTTTGATCTTTCTTCTTTTTTGGCTATCCTAATTTTTTTTTCTTATGATAAGTTGTGATACGTCATCGGAAAATTATCTTGATCGGGCAAGAATCTCGAGGAAAAACTCAAGTTGGAAATTTCAAAAATTAATTCGGAGACTATTTAAACTCCAATTTCAGCAAGCTTACAGTCGAACTGAGCGTCTCGGAAATACGAATCCAACAACACCAAATTTGACTCGAGCCGAGCCCAAACGAGTCCAAATCAAGTACCCGAAGTGCTGTTGGAAGCATCAAACAGCAATTTGAGTTACCAAACGGTCTCCGATTTTGACGAGCTTATACTCGAATCGAGCGGCTCGACGAGACGAATCCAACGAGTCCAAGATCGCAGAATTCTGATATCATTAAGACCTTCAAATGCTTGATAAACGGTTCACGATCAAGGGATTCAATATCGACCGTTCATCCGGATCACTCCTTATTTGCCCTTGATCCCTCACATATTTACGGGCTATGCCACTCCAGAAAAACTATAAATAGCCCCTCATTTCTCTTAAGAGGGGACCCAAGCCAAGAAGAGAAGAAGAGAAGAAAGAGAAGAAGAAGAGGAGAGAAGTCTAGGAGGGAATAACTCCTCCTCGACCACCGCCGGAACACCGCCGGAACTCCGCCGGAACACTGCCGGAACACCACCAAAGCACCACCAGGCGCCGGAGGGACGCCGGAGCTCTGCCCAACATGGGAGCAACGTCGGAATTCTGCCCGACGCCGGAATTCTACCCGACGCCGGACTTCTTTCCAAGTGACGCCGGAATTCTGCTCGACACCCCGAGTGACGTCGGAACTCTGCTTGTCCTTGTAACTGATACTCATTGTAATCTGATCGTCCTGAATTTAAAGGACGGATCAGCCTCGTGTACTTCAAACGACACTAGTGGAACTATTTCAACTGGGCGTGGCCCCGTGGTTTTTTCCCTTTCCAGGGTTTTCCACGTAAAAATCCTGGTGTTACTATTTCGATTCTGTTTGTGTGCTGAATATACGTACAACGCTGAGACGCAAAATATTAAACTCTATCGCCGCGTATATTTGAGTCCGCAACAAGTTGGCATCATCTTTAAGTTGTATTAGTGGAGTTAAGATCATAATTCTCCACAAATAAATCATAGTGAAATTTATAGAAGAGCGAAAATGACAAAACCATCGGCTAAGTGAACATAAAAGAAAAAATTACATGTTCTTATGAGTTTATCTTCTTTTCTATTTTTTATTCTTTTTCACTTTCAGTGATTAAATTATGTTTCATTTATTTTTAGCAATCAATAGATACTTAACACCAGTAAATAGTTTTTTGAAAAATAATGTGGCGAAAAAAGTTCCCCTAAACGATCCTTAGTCGGTGCTCGACCTTTCATCTTTTTCACTTATTCTTTTTTTTTTCTTTTAAAGAGATGACATCATCTTTACATTGTATCAGTAGAGTCAAGATTATAATTCTCTACAAATAAATTATAATGAAATATATAGCAAGAGCAACATGGAGTAAGGTTTCGTTTGGGACAGCTTTCTTATTGTTTTCAAAAGCAGCTTTCTAGTACAAAAATTTTAATTTTTGTTCTAGAAAGCTGATTTAAGCAGTAAGAAAGTCATCTTAAATGAAACCTTAGTGAACTTGTAAAAGATTTCTTACGTGTACTTGTTAGTTAATCTTCTTTTCTATTTCACTTTCAGCAACTGAATCATATTTCGTCTATTTTCAGCAATTAACAGATGCTTGCCACCATTAAACAGTGCGGAGCGATCAACTGAATCATTAATATGCAATCATCATAACCTTGTTGAACTCAATTCCATTGTGTTCCAATGGATCTTCCACCAAGATGTAGAAAGTGGTCCTTAAGATAGAGAGGGATTGGAGAGAGGGGTCTTATTCACCCAACTCACAGTAGTGCATGTAAGGTGTGGGGCCTAAGGATTTCCCATCCCTTTGGGCTTTGGCATATCAACCTAATTGAGTTATCAGTTGTGGGACCCTCCATAGGACACCTGCACCTTATTCTGCTAAGATTGAGCTATGTGGTGAACAAATTAGTGGGTGGGTGATGGAACATTAGGTCTTGATTTGAAATTTGGTCTCCAATGTTGGATGTGTTGGTGAATGCTTTTAATTAAGAGGGAAAAAGAAAATTTAAATATTTTTTTTGTAATTAAGAATTTAAGATATTTGTATTTTTATAATAGTTTAGGGTTTAATTAATAAAGTTATGTATTTTTATGTGCATCATATTAGACTTTGAATTCTTTAAAAAAAATTATCATTTTTATTATAAAAATGGGTTAAGTTTATTCCTCAAAAATATAATATACACATTTAATGTGTTATGCTTTGATATTTTAGGAGTTTGGTAGTCAATTAAATTTATATGAAAAAATGAATGAATTATAATGATAATTTTACGTGTTTCCGATGATTTTTTTCGAAAGGAAATTAGAAAAAAAAATACCATAATATTTTGATAAATAAATAACCATTAAAAATTTTTGAATTTATTTTATTATAAGTATAATATTAATTATTTATATAAGTTTTGTGACAGATTTAAATCAAAATATTTTGAACATCTTTTTTTCAAAAAAAGAAAAAGTCTATTCATAAAAAAAGAATAGTAATCTATTCCTAAATATATTTAAAAATAAGTATTTGCTGTCATTTTCAAGATAGTGATTAATAAAGAAAATGATAGGACGAAAAAGAAAACAAAACTCTATTCATATATTAAAAATATATATTTTTTTAATAGGAAAATGATAGGATGAAAAATAAAAAATACACTTTTTACATATTAAAAAAAGAAAAAAATTACATGAGCTTTAAAAATTTTAAGTCTATTTTATAATAAATATAATATTAACTATTTATATATAATTAAATTTTGTGTTCCATTTTATTCAAAATATTTTGAACCTCTTTTTCAAAGACATAATTCTATTGATAAAAAAAAAGGAGCAGTAATCTACTCCTAAATATATTAAAAAAATAAGTCATTTTCAAGATAGCGATAAAAAAACTGTTAAAAATGTAAATAGAGAAAATGATTGGACAAAAAAAGAAAAAAATATCAATAAATTCAGATTCAGCCCTCTTTATAGGCTATTCTGAAATTACCTTTTTCTTCATTTTAACCATGAACCGGGTCCACCACCACTAGCTTAATATGTGGGGGCCACTCTAAGATAATTTAGATAAAAATTTTGTAAAGTTGGATCTGAATTCATTATTTTTATCAAAAAGTACCATTTAGAATCTAAATTGGCTAATTAGCAAGCAGTGTTGGTGGAATATTATCCGGTTATAAATTATTTATTTATTTATTAAATTTGATACTATCGAGGTGGAATATGATCCTAATTCTAAAATATTGTTCAGAATTATTTATTAATTTTTATGTACAGAATAACTCTTTATATATTTAATATTGATAAATTAAATATTATTTTTTATTATTTTATATATTTAAATTTATAGATTTATAATATTTATTTTTGGGTGAATTTTAAATACTAATATGAAAAGATTTTAATTTATGTACATTTATATATTTATTTGATATTTTTATTATATTTTTATATCTAATACTATATAAAAACTTTAGTACGGTAGATATTCATGAAAATTAAAAGAATAACATAATAAATCATAAAATAAATAGTTAAACCAATATTAAATAAATATATTTTTTTTAAGTTTCTAATATAATGAATAAATATTTTCACATAAAATCACATTAAAAATGAACAAACAATCACTGCTCAATTTTTTTTTATATAATTAGCTTCTAAAATTTTATTCAAAATTATTTATTTATATAAACAAATAAATATAATTAAGTATTATATGAGCAAAGATCAAATTAATCCACTTATATTCCTATTGAAAAGCTGCTTAACCTATAAATATGTGTTATAGAATAAATAAAACCTAATTTGAGAAGGTTTTTGCTTTATAATCCAATAGATTAGTGGTGATTTTTTGGATTAGCGTGAGCTTAGACCATGCAATTGTGGACATACACAGTCTTCAATGTAAGAAACGGCAACTTAATTAAGCAGCTAATAGCTTTGTTAATTAAGGAATTAATTAAGGTTTCCATAGGAGATTATGGTGCTCTGTGGTGCTGATTATGACCAATAATATGATTTTTTCCCTCATAGAAGAAGAATTATTATTTAATAGTTGATGCTATGGTCTTAAAATATGAAGTCCAATCTATTCATTTTTCTTATCAACATTAAAAACTTATGGATTACACAATTTCAATATTTTTAAATATCATTTAATTATCCATTAAAATATATCTAATTTTATTAATAACTAAATAATTTTATATATATATATATATAGTGTAAACATTTAAAATGACTTTTGTATGTGATTTTATTTATTGCTCATATGTCTTAAAACAATTAAATTATTACAATATTTGACAAAATTTTAAAAATTGATATCCACATAAATCACAATCAATCATTAGATTTTAACATTAAAGATAATATAAAATAATAGTTGCAAAGATTTAATTACAAAAAAAATCATGCATGAGAGATTCAATTCTATCTTCTTTTAATCAAATCTCATATAATCCACCAAATTGCCCCTATTTGTTGATGTGAAAATTTTACAAGAACTCAACTGCTTCAAGTTTTTTTTTAGCTCCGGTGGAAGATTTGATTAGAGAGAGTCATCTTAGATGGTTTGGTCACGTAAAACGGCGGCCTTTCGATGACCCGGCTAGAAAAGTAGATGTATTAGTTTTGACTTATGTTAAGATATATAAATGTAGACCTAAAAAAACTTGCTTAAAAAATATTAGAAATGATCTTTCTTTATTAGATTTAAATAAGAATTTAACTTTTAATAGAACACAATAGAGAGAAAAGATTCATATAGCGGACCTTATATAGTGGGATAAAGACTTGATATTGTTGTGTTGTTGTTTTTTTTGACTTGTTTGAATAAATAAAGAGACCATTTGTCTTGAGCAAGAGGAAGCAAGAATCTAGAAACAAGCAAATGAACCCTAATAATGTTGAAAAGCTAATTGAGCACAATCTAATCTGCTCCCAATAGAGATGGCAAGCCTTATCTATGGCTAAATGCTAAGCCCTTTGCTGCCAAAAACCCTAATTAGTGATCAGCCCAAACTCCTATGAAAGCCATTAGAGACTCAACCAAAGCATTTCATCCCCAATTTAGGCTGCCATTGCACTGAAAGGCTACCCTTTCTAGTTAGGGCTCCCCTTATTGTGTCTATTACCCTAAAATAAATCTACTATTCCCCATACATAAAGTTATAGTTCTCTCTCTCAGCCCAAGACATTCCCTTGCCCAGATGCCTTTAAATCATTTTTTATACTAGCTAGCAATATTTTTATGATTAAAATAAGCAAAAAATGACAAATTTTTGTAATAATAATAATAATAAACCCTCAGATCTCCACTATGCAAACAGTCTTTATGTCACTGTGGGAAGAACCAGATAAGAAGCAGAGTACAGCCTTATTTGATTGTAAGTTTGCTTATATTTTATAATTTTTATTTTCATTAAAGATTTTATGCAAAAATTGGGTATCTTGTAAGTAATTTTCATTAGAAACCAATGATGTTATAGGCATGACCAATTTCATGCAAAAATTGGGTATCTTGTAAGTTTTTTTTTTTTTCAGAATAATTTTTTGACTGCTTTCATGATAAGATTTCATTGCTATTTTAAAATTTTGCCGCTCTAATTAAAAAAAGAATTTTTATTAGAAAAATTTAAGCTATCTCAAACAAAATCATGTTTATAATGTTAGTTTTGTATACATAGATTCATGATATAAAATATGGTTGTCAAGATTTTGGCTTCATTTAGGACAATTTATTTACTATTTCTTAAAACAATTTTTTAGTAGAATTTATTTTAAGAAGCAATAAAAAAATTGTCATAAACGAAACCTTTAATAATGGATGAATATTTAACAACTTGACCTTTTTTTTTCATTGATGAAAGGATGTTTGAGGACGTAATTTTCAAGTTGGAAATTGAGTCGGTTTATGAAATTTTGTTATATAATTTTGCTACTTTATATTATTAAAAACCTATTATAAATTATAAATTTATATATTTATTAAAATTTTTAATTCAAATTTAAATTTTATAAGGCATAAGAAAATATCAAGTTTTGAGTTTAAAAAAAAATCAACAACGGATCTATGAAAAATAAAAAAATCAGTAGTTGTTAACAGTGACTTTTCATCATAATATTTTTATCAGGAATTTGTTTAGCTGTAAGTTGTGAACAGAAATTGTAATATCAAACGAAGATTAAAGGTTCAGTCTTGTAGCTTCTTGTGAGAGGAGGGAGATCGGGCAGCTGGGGCAGTTTAATTGTGCGTTTCTGCCCGTGAATTCTTCTCTGTAGAGTTGGCCAGTTAAAGAAATAATATTTAGGAACTGGCTTCGAATTGGTCATAAAGACCTCGAGAGGAGGAGGGAGGGAGAGAGAGAGAGAGAAAGAGAGAGCGAGCGAGCGGGCGAGCGTGAGTGAGTGAGAGAGAGAGACAGAGAGGTGAAAGAATATTGAGAGAGAGAGACAGAGAGGAGACTGGAGAGGGCTCCATTCTTGCGCTTTATTCGCTTCAAAATAGAGTCTTTGCTGCAACTCTGAGAACGAGGTTTCGAACGGAAGAGTACCCACCCACCTTCTTCTCTCCCTATCTTCGCCTCATTCTCCTCTTATCCTGTTTTCTAGTGCCTACATTGCTTTCTCCCCCTTCAAAGCTCCGACTTTTCTACTTAATCCTGCATTGTCGTTTTAATAAACCAACTTCCACTTCTTTTCTTATCATCTTCAATTCCCTTCCTTGATTCTATAAATGTAATACTGGGAGAGTTCCAAAATCCTTTTTTTTTTACTCTATATGAAGTTTATCGCTGTTTCCCTGTTCAGTTCTTATGTAGAATCCATTAATTAAGTGATCAGGGGAATAGTTCAGTGGAGAAAGAGGTGGGCCTCTTTCTTCAAGGCACTCTCTCTATTTTTAAGTTATAGTAGGTTTGGACCCATTTCTCTTTTTCTGTTATTTCCCACCAGTCAAGTAAATCCCCAATTCCTAAAGAGCTGCATAGGCCAAGGAAGGGGAAAGAGGAGGGCTTTTCTCCTCAGCTGCATGAAGGAGCTCTGCAACAATGAGAGATGAGAATTCTAAGAAAAGCAAGGTTTTTGGATTCTACTTCGTTTGGTTCTTTTTTTTTTTTAAGTTTCTGTGAGTCGTGGGATACTGATCTATTCCTGTTCTTGGCTTCAGCTCTCATGGTCTAAGACCCTGGTTAGGAAATGGTTCAATATCAAGAACAAAGCTCAGGACTTCCATGCTGATGATGTTGTTGAGAGAGGTATCTCTTTTTGTTCCTCTTCTTTGGTTTCGTGATTTGGTTTTTTTTGTTTCTAGGGTTTGGATTCATTATGTTTTTTTCGATTAGGATTGGGGGATCTCTTCTGTATGCTTTATTGGTGTCTGATTGAACTACTTTAAGGCATTTGATTGTGTTTTTTGGTAGATTGGTAGATTTGTTTTCTGTTTTAGTTTTTTTTTATTTTTTTGTGATAATTGGTAAAAAAAATGATGGTTTGATCTGCAAAACAATATGTAAGGCTGCTGTCTTGTCTTCCTCCATTCCATTTTTTGAGCTGTTTTATCTTTTGCAGGAGTAGATGGAGAATGGAGGACTAACTTTTCAGAGAGAGAAACATGGACTGTTAAGAAAAGCAAGACAGGTAAACAACTCTGCCAGTCCCTTAGCCCTAAGGGCTTTGGACCACATCAAAAGAGCTGCTTCTCTTCTTTTGTTGCTCTCTTCTTTTCCATTTTTCTTTTAAATGTCTAGTTCCTTTCAATGCCTTCGCTCACTCTTTCTCTTTCTTTCTCTTCTCATCTAATTTTCATTGTGGGTCCTCAGAGAGATTCTGTAAGAAGAACCCTGATCGGGCTTGGCAAGCAAAATTTGATTTTGATGAATCTCAAGTAACTGATACTCAGGATTACAGGTTTTTCCCTTGTTCTTCCCTATCAGAATAATAAAAATCACATATTTTTTGTTCTCAAGTGCTTTCAAACTTATTTTCACTCATTGCCATCAATTTTTTGTTGGTTTAATATTTGATTAGATTGTTCGTTGCAACATGGAATGTTGGTGGAAAATCCCCACCAAGTCATCTGAACCTTGAGGATTGGTTGCATGCTTCTCCTCCAGCTGATATTTATATATTGGGGTAAACTGAATTCATATCTCTAATTGATCTTTTAATAGAAAGCACATGTATATAACATAAATTTCTTGATCAAAGGTTTCAAGAAATTGTTCCACTGAATGCTGGGAATGTACTGGGCACTGAAGACAACGGCCCAGCGAGGAAATGGGTTTCTCTTATAAGGAAAACATTGAACAATCTTCCCGGTGCTAGTGGATATGGGAGTTACCATACACCTTCACCAGTCCCCAACCCAATTGCTGAGCTTGATGATGATTTTGAGGGTTCTTCAGCAAGGCAGAAGAATTCATACTTCTTTCACCGCCATTCTTTCCAGTCCCTCAGCCGGAGCTTAAGGATCGATGGTGATATCATGGTGCCACAGCCAGGCCTGGATCGTCGGTTCAGCGTTTGTGACCGGGTCATTTTTGGTGGCAGGCCGAGTGACTTCGACCCCAACTACAAATGGGGCTGTTCTTCAGATGATGAAAATGTTGGAGTAGAATCACCTACTACTGTATTCTTCTCTCCATTCTCCTATGGCTATGGAGTTCCTACAAGTATGGAAGATAGAGAGAGATGTGCAGGGAGATCTAGGTACTGCTTTGAGCCTTTCTTGTGTTAGTTTCTTGATTAACCTCCCATGCTTCTTATTCTTGCTGGGCTAGTCCTGATTATTCTTTGATCAATACAAGGTACTGTCTGGTCGCAAGCAAGCAAATGGTCGGGATATTCCTCACAGTTTGGGTTAGGAGTGAAATAAGAGATGATGTAAAAAATTTGAAGGTGTCTTGTGTTGGTAGAGGTCTGATGGGGTATCTCGGGAATAAGGTTATTATGACTATTTTCCTGATATTAATTCATACAAATTTAGATGCTTTCCTTTTAGAATGCACATGCATACTCTTAGCATGTTCAGAAATTGCTGATATAGGCCATGTTCCATGCCTCTGAGTAATATTTTGGTTCTTACAGGGTTCAATTTCAATCAGCATGTCTTTGCACCAAACAACCTTCTGCTTCATTTGTAGTCATTTAACCTCTGGGCAGAAAGAAGGCGATGAACTTCGGAGGAATTCTGATGTGATGGAGATTCTAAGAAAGACAAGATTCCCACAAGTTAATGGTCAGGGCAATGAGAAATCACCTGAAACGATCTTAGATCATGAGTAAGTGCATTCCATAATTATTAGTTAGTTTCAACCAGTAAGTTATTAAATAAAAAATTGAGGTTTTTTGCTTTTCATCTTGTTTCAGTCGAATAATATGGCTTGGAGATTTGAATTATAGAATTGCTCTTTCCTATCGGTCAACCAAGGCTCTAGTTGAAATGCACAACTGGCAAGTGTTGCTTGAAAAAGATCAGGTGATTTTGGAATCCTTGTCTGTGTGCTTTGCTTGACTTCCCTTTTATAGCAACTGTTAAAGAAGGTTTCTTGTGATTTAGAGAAAGTTATGATTCTTATATTCTTTTCTTAATGCTTGTATTAGCTTGACCCTTACATTTACTACTTTTTTAAAACAGCTTAGAATCGAGCAAAGGTGCGGGCGAGTCTTTGCAGGGTGGAATGAAGGAAGAATATACTTCCCCCCAACATATAAGTACTCGACTAACTCAGATCGTTATGCTGGCGACGACATGCATCCGAAAGAGAAACGACGAACGCCGGCTTGGTAATTAGAATAAGCTGAATAATATCATTCCTTATCATTTCCCATGATTTTTAAAGACAATGAAAATTTTTCCTTTTGTTTGAAAGGTGTGACCGAATTTTATGGTATGGAAGAGGTCTTCATCAGTTGGCTTATGTTCGTGGAGAGTCGAGATTTTCTGATCACCGACCGGTTTACAGTATCTTTGATGCTAAGGTTGAATTGAATCATAATCGTCTCACTAGGAATATGAACTATGCGAGCTCTCGAGTAGCGGTTGAGGAACTTTTACCTTACTCACATGGATACACTGAATACAATTTCTACTGATTTTGGATAAGTAGATTTCTTGGTAAAAAGAATGTACAGATTACTTGTTGAGATCAATCTGTGAGAGCTGGAAACTAAGAATCAAGGTTCTCATGATAATCAGCTCTCTCTTTTTTTTTAATCTTAGTTTGCTTGTATTTTCTTGTTGTAATCAGCTCCTCCTATGTGTCTCTAGGCTTCCAGGACTCTGCAGTATTCATCGGAGAAAAATCCAATAGCCAGAGGTAATCAATCATCTTATGCATCATAATTTTCTTTTTCATGTATTGATATGATTATTGATTGTCAAAGAAAAATTCTTCAACATGCTTGAATTGATTCATATCGTGCTATTTTATAGATAGCAAAAGAAGAAATGAGTTCTCAACAACTGATTCAAGGCAATTATTTCTTCTCCCCTCATCTCCCTTTGAATATCTCCTACATCTTCTTCTTTTGGGAATTCCAATCCTAATTATTTCTCCTTGGCTCTAACAGGACATAATTTTACCAGAAACTCTGCAAATTTTGTGAAGATGAACCTCATATGAACCAATAAAATCACTTACCATACTCATTATATCATGAAAAGAGTTCTGAGAAACTTGCAACTGAGAAACTTGGAACTGAGAAACTTGCAACTGGGATTGACAAATTGGCTCAAGAGGATGATCATGTTCAGCTTCCTTGCTTCATCATAAAATCAGCATCAAGAACTCTTTTTCTGAGAACTGCATGCTCATTAGTTATGATTGCTAACATATTCTTTCTTAGCAAATAGTAGGTAGGGATTTTTATTTTATTTTTATTTTTTGGTAGCATGGGGCAGTAGAATGATAGCAAACAAATAAACAAGTGTACAAATTTCTTTTTGAGTTTTTATAATTTTGGAAAGGATGAGTGATGAGCTGCTGCATACATACTTACAGCATCAGAGACAGGGAATGTAAGCAATTTTATATGGTTTTATTCATCTGTAAAAGGTCGTTCTACTGATTACATCTCTGAAAAAAGCTTTGGGTTTTCAGCTTGAACTGCTGCTGCTTTAATGTCTAGAGTGCATAGAAAGCTACAGGCATGACTGTTGGTCTGTGAATCTAATCAGAATTGTTAAGCTTCTTGGGAACCAAAATAAAAAGGCAAATACTGTAATTATACTCTTTTGGTAACTAAATTCTTCTTACCTATGAGTGGTGGGGTGATTCGTTATGCAAATACTGTACATTACAATACAGATTAATATATAGTTTTAATCAACATTTCAAAATAATAAGAGAATTTTATTTAAAATAGATTTTTCTTAAATTTTTATTTTTAACTGGAAGAAAAAAATAGTTTATATTTAAAAATGGTGAGCCATGTATATCTTATTTATGTAATATTTGTTTAATTTGTGTTGCGGGCTAGAATATACGCGGCGATAGAGTTAGAAATTTTTGTCTCAGGTTTGTATGAATATCAAGCACACAAACAGAAGAAAATGTAACACCAGGATTTTTACGTGGAAAACTCTGGAAGGGGAAAAATCATGGGGGCATGCCCAGTTGAAAGGATTCCACTAGTATTTGTTTATGTTATAAATGGTTGATTCGCCCTTGAAATTGAGGACAATCAGATTACAACAATCAACTCTCGGATTCAATTACAAGTGGAGGGCGAAAATCCAGCAACATTGAGTGTTCGGGTGTAACTCAAGTGTCAAGTAGCGGTCCAACTGAACTTCGGCGTCGATTGGCGGTCCAATTGAACTCCGGCGTCAGGTGGTGGTATGGAGGAACTTCAGCGTCAGATGGTGGTCCGGCGGAGCTCAGGGCGTCAGGCGGTCGCCGGGTGAAAGTCCGTCGGTGGTCGAGGAGGAGTTTCTTCCTTCTCTTCTTCCTTCTCTTCTCTTCTTCTCTTCTTACTTGGGTCCCCTCTCAAGAGAAATGAGGGGTTTATTTATAATTTTTGAGAGTTGCATGACCAGTAAATAAGGGGAAGATCAAGGGTAAATTTGGGTGATTTGAATGGACGGCCGATGTTGAATCCCTTGATCATGGACCGTTTATTGAGCATTCGAAGGCCTTAATGATATCAGAATTTGACAATCTTGGGCTCGTTGGATTCGTCTCGTCGAGCCGCTCGATTCGACTATAAGCATGTTAAGTTTGGAGACTATTTGGTAATCTGAATTATGGATTGAACCTTTCAAACGTGCTTTGGGTCTTTGATTTGGACTCATTGGGGCTCGAATTGAGTTTAATTTGGCGTCGTTGGGTTCGTATTTCCGAGACGTTCAGTTCGACTGTAAGTTTGCTGAAATCGGAGTTCAGATGGTCTCTGAATTAATTTTTGAAGTTTCTAACATGATTTTTGCCTCGAGATTTGTGCCCGGACAAGATAATTTTCTGATGATATATTAATTTGCATATTATATTTATATTTTAAAATAAATTTAAAATTATATTTTCTTTTTAATAAAAAGATTTAAAATTAAAAATAATTTACTCTTTTTAACAATTAATATTTTTAAATAATTTTATTTTTTAAAGATTTGATGGACATGAAACTGTCTATCACCATCACATGCAGCATATTATTTCAAAATATAGCTTCATAATATATTTAATTTTTTTCTCCTTCATTATGAAGAGAAAGTATGATAAGTTTATTTTTTAAATTTAACCTCATGTAATATATTTTCTAATCTTTAGAATTATTAAGACTATTTATATTTTTCTAAAAAAAAACACCTCATAACATATAATTTATAGAATTATTATATATTCTTAATTCTTTTATAAACTAGTTCAGATAATTTTTTAAATTTATTTAGATTTTATAAAATTTCTATTTAATGAAATATTAAATACTTTTTAATTTTGTATAAATTTTGAATAGAAAACATTCAGGAAAATATTTAATATTTTATCAAAACTCATGGCTCATATAATATGTAGCAAAACTTCAGATATTGTAAATAATAATTATCCATAATAATATATATATCTTTGTTATGCAAATTAATATTCTATACATTACAATACCCATCAACAATATGGTAATACATATATAAAAATCATCTAAGCTTGACAAACGAGTGTAGAGAGAGAAAGAAAGAGAGAGAAATAGAGGAAGAGATAGAGAGAGAAAGCGAGGAAGAGAGAGAAAGAGGTAGAGACAGAGAGAGAAAGGGTGGGGTGTGGAGGATAAGAATGAGTAAAGAAATATGGTGATTTGACTAAGGAGCTTAAGAGTTTGGTGATCAAAATATCTGCATTTCAACCATGAAGAGTTCTTAAATTCACAACTGCTTCACTGATCTTTTCTATTTTTCTTCTTATTTAAAAGAAAAAAGACTAAGAAGGTAAGAAGTCCATATGAAGACTTATGCAACTCAATGTGGATTCTCAATCCAAATGAGAAAAGTTTCAAAACTGGAAAATTTATTGCCACTATGATACTGACCCAAACCTAATAAATTGATATTCTACAACAACAAAGGAATATTGGAATCATAATTACACAAAAAAAAATTCTTTCATGATTGATGTTTAGGGTTTGTTTGGTTGAAAATATTTTTGCAAATTTTTAATGAGATGCAATTTGAAATTAAAATGAAATTTAAATTATACAAATATTTTCAGAATTCTTAAAAAAATAATAATTAAATTACATATTCATGAAAAAGGCATTAAAATAATCACTTTTTAAATTCCATATACAATCAATACAAGCAACAAAATGAGTCATTATAGTACTCAAACAGTTGAGAAACATTGTGTACATATTTGAAGATTAATATTATATATTTTTCATGTTACACAAATCACAAAGCAAATGTAATAACTTTTATACTCATTTTTTAGGACTTTTTTTCGCCTTCAAAAGTATCATCTTCATTATTTTCATGTTGGTGATACCTAAGTTAGAGCGAGTCAACTTAGACTTCGTTTGGAACAGTTTTCTTGCTGTTTTCTAAAATAACTTTCTAATATAGAACGAAATTTTTATACTAAACAACTATTTTGGAAAGCACTAAAAAAGTTGTCCCAAACAAAATCTTAAAACTCAAAATTACAGAGTTCGATTTCGATTTGAGCTGAATTAGGGTTGAGTGAAAAAAAGATTAATTTGAAGTAATTTTTAGCTCATTCAAGGCAACTATATTCATGCTATAATTTTTTTTTTTTAAGTCCAATTGGTATTATAATATAAATAAAATACTTCAAAATGCATATGAGCATAATTGCTTTTTGCATTAATCCAAATTCCTCTTAGCTATATTGGATTGAGATTACTGTTAATTAATAATTTCAGCAACAATGTGAAGATCTCTGTGTTATGAATTTAAAATCAGACAAGACAACACTCTTCAGATATAAAAGTTTAAGCTTTCTTTTGAAACAACTTTATTATTGCTTTCTAAAACAATTTTTTAGTATAAATACAAATATTTTTTGAACTATAAATTTTTGTACTAAAAAGTTGCTTTAAAAAGCAATAAAAAAGTTGTCTCAAATGTGAGTGTACACAGACACTTTGTACAAAAATAAAAATGCACAGTATAGACATAATATGTATACTCATAATCCAGATATAACTTTGCGTCCAAACTCTGCACAGAATAATTTCTCCTTCGCATGAGGGGTTGTGGGTCAAATGTCTTCGGATGCAAACAGTTTGTGGAATTTGAAAAGATAGGTAAGAGGGTAAGAATTAAACAAAAAAATTTAAAAATATATAAAAAATGGGTTATAAAATTCTTTGGGGAAACTTAAAGTGTTTTGATCATTTTTTTTATCAAATTCAAATTTTGGTAGAGGATGGAATAAAAATAGGGTTGACTTCAATACATTTTTGTGTCAAACATTTTGACTTTAGTTCCACCGATATATCGGATTTAACAGTACTATTTTACTGTAAAAAATAAATATAATTAATTTTTTTAATTATTTATTCAATTTGGTCTCCATGAATTGATTCATCATGTGTCAACTTGATATTAAAAAGTCAACTAATTAGTAATTACAATGTTAGGTTGAGTTTGCTTTTGTATTCATTGAGCCGTTTAAATTAATATAGTTAACCAATTTAATAAATAGGATAAATTTGATTTGGCTCTGTTCACACTAAGACTTTTTTTAATTGAAATCAAACCCTACTAACACCTAATGACACCCTCATTTGACTCTACTCTTATATAATATAATACTCGTTCAATAGAAGTTAACAAACTTGTGAAACCAAGTGGTGACTCAAATCTTATTAAATGATGACGAGGTGAGAAAGTCAAGATGAAATCGAGCTGGAAAGGACATCGATGGGATCAACAGAGTGTGAAAGAAGAAGAATGTGATAGAGATGAGGAATTAAGGGGGGAGGGCATCCTACAATCTATCCTCTTTCGTTCGTGCGAATACTAAGGGACTGTTTGGTATTGGATTGGATTTAACTTTAGTGAGATTTAGTAAATCCTGTAATTCTGAATTTAGTAAATTCTGAGGGTGTTAAATCCTGAAAATTGTTTGGTATGACAAATATTAAATCTTGATAAATCATGAGAAACTGTTTGACAACGTAATCTAGAATTTAAGGTGGTTAGTTCATTTAGAAATTAAATTTAATGTGTTTTGAATGTAATTTACATATTCACTATATGAGACTATTTGATAATTAGATAATAAGTAATTTGATAATTAACACCTAAATAATTAATTTGATAATTAATAATAATTAAGTTAACTTTTAATTATGTTATTAATTATTTAATTATATTCTTTAATCCTAATTAATTTGTTAATTATGTTTTGAAATTATAAATTATTTAATTAATACTCATATTAATGATTTAATTAAATATTTAAATATTAAATTAATTTAATGACAATAATAAGACTAATAACTATAATAACCAACAAATTATAAATATTAATTAAACTAATTTAATGACAATTAGATTGCTAATTATTTAATTTACTAAATTAGATTATTTAATTATACTACTGATTATTTAAGTAATCTAATTTTTTTTAATTATTTAAGTAATCTAATTAATTATTAATATTTGAATTACATTGATAATATTAATTTAGATTAATTTATACCCGTCTAGGTCGTCTAGGGTTTGCTTTTCCTCCCTTTTCCTCTCATCAATATAATATAAAAATTAATTGACAATTTATATATGACACTCATTTCAAAATAAATTTAATAATTCCAAATATGTTCTATCTAAATTATAATGAGAAATATCATGACCCTATTTGTATTCATTGAAGAGTTTTTTTTTTTTTTTTTTTCACATAACATAAGATAGCTTGGAGGATCATAAGCATTTCAATAAGTATTTTATTTTTTTTAGACACAAATATTGAAAATATATTAGAAGTAGGTAACGGAAACGAGCAGTACGAGCTCGTGAGGAAACCGAGACGAGCTGACTTACGTCGAACAGTTTGCGTGCATAACAAGTATTGCGTGATTGTGTCAGCTGGTGAAACCGATGAACAGCGCAAGACAACGAGGAAGAAAATGAAGCGAATAAGGAGGAAGATAACTACTAATTGAAGAAAGAAGGAATCAAGAAGACAGCAGAGAGATCTCTTAATAATGAATCAATGTACATCAGTAGCCTACACCTATATATAGATTATGATGAGATTACATTCAGCGTAATTACAAGTTAACCAGAGAGAGTATAAGATATATATAATTGGATCTACGGCTGAGATTGTATTGAATGCTCTAATACGCCCCGGCAAATTGATGGGTCCTGAATGACTGTCAATTTGGTTCGCAATTGCTGAAATCGAGGAGTAGATAGAGACTTAGTGAATATATCTGCTATTTGATCGATTGTACTGATTGGGTGTAAGCGAATGTTGTGCTGTTGAATATGATCCCTTAGAAACTTTTGATCAATCTCAATGTGCTTTGTGCGAGAGTGAAACATAGGATTGTTGGCTAAGGCAATTGCAGACATGTTGTCACAATAAAGATCTGTGGGATGATCTTGCGGAATTGCGAAGTCATTGAGTAGTCTTCGAAGCCATATGATATCCGCCGTGAGAGCAGCTAACGCCCTGTACTCGGATTCGGTAGAGGATCTGGAGACCGTTCTTTGTTTCTTGACTGTCCATGATATAAGTGTATCTCCCAGAAATGAGCAGTAGCCAGATGTAGATTTTCTTGTTAAGGGATCGCCAGCCCAGTCCGCGTCTGAAAAAGATTTTAAGAGAAGATTAGTTTTCGTGATGGGTAATCCGAAATATAACGTACCTTTGATATAGCGTAGGAGACGTTTGAGTAGATAAAAGTGTTTTGGAAGGGGATCTTGCATATGTTGAGAGAGCAGATTAACACTGTAAGAAATGTCAGGTCGAGTTAACGTGAGATACTGAAGCGACCCAATAATTCGGCGATACAGAGCAGGATCTGCAAGAAACTGGTCCGTTGTGAATTCGGATGGGAGTTTTGTACAGGTCGGATTTGCCAGAGGGTTGCACTGCGTGAGCTGAGCCATTTGAAGGACGGTAGAGGCGTACTTAGATTGAGATAAGAAGTAGCAGTCCTCGTGGCGAGATATGTGAATGCCCAGAAATTCACTTGCTTCCCCAAGTTGTTTCATTGAGAATTCTGAATTGAGTTTGGCAAGAATGGTTGTGATGCTGTGTTGATCGTTGCCCGTAATGAGTATGTCATCAACGTACAGAAGCAGAAATATTTGGACATTCGCCTTGTTGTAAAGGAGAAGGGAGGGGTCTGCTTGGCTGTGAGAGAAGCCGATGGTTAGTAAAAAGGAAGTGAACGTGTTATACCACTGACGAGGAGCTTGCTTCAGTCCATAGATTGCTTTGTTGAGGCGACAAACATGCTTAGGACGGGTACTGTCTTCAAAGCCTTTGGGCTGAGCCATGTAGACAGTTTCTGATAGATTGCCATGAAGGAAGGCATTGGCGACGTCCAACTGTTGTACCTTCCAGTTGTTGTAGAGAGCGAGTGTGAGAAGAATACGTATTGTTGGGAGCTTGACCACCGGACTGAATGTTTCAGTATAATCAATTCCGAATTCCTGATGATTTCCTTGGGCGACTAGTCTTGCTTTATGTCTTGCAACTGAGCCGTCCGTGTGATACTTTGTTCTGTAAGTCCACTTACAGCCAAGAACCGAGGCATCTGGTGGAGGATGAACTAGAGTCCATGTACCTTGCTTTTGAAGGGCTAGAAATTCAGTTGCCATAGCTTGACGCCATGCGAACTGTTTAGCAGCTTCAAGATATGAGGTAGGATCTGCTGTTAGTTCCATGGGCTTGCGAATATGAAGGAGATTCAGTCGGTCCGGCTGCTTGAGGGATCCCGTTTTGCTTCTAGTCACCATCTGATGCAATGGTGGCTGAGGAGGATCAGATAGCTGAATTGACGGCTGCTGCTGAGACGAATTAGTGGAGGTGTTGATTTGGAGGTCCATAGGCGGAAGAGGCGTGGTTGCAGATGGAAATGTGGGATTTGCAAGAGAATTTGCAGCGACCGGTTGGACACAAACAGATGTAGGAGTAAGAAGAAGAGGGCAGACTTCAGTAGTTGGTGCATCTTGCGGTGAAATGGGACTGGAGAAAGGGAACGTGTGCTCATTGAAGTTGACGTTCCGCGAGATTATAATTTTGTTAGTTTGCCTGTTAAGGCACATGTATCCCTTATAAGCATCCGGGTAGCCCAAGAAAACGCAAGGTTGAGCTGTAGGCTGAAGTTTGTGGCGATTGTGTGCTGGAGTCAGCGGATAGCATTCACAGCCAAAGATTTTAAGAGCCTTGTAATCTGGTTTAGTATTATACATGAGTTCTAGAGGTGATAGATTATTAGTTGTTGAAGATGGTAATCTGTTTATCAGATAAACCGATGTGGTAACGGCAGCGGGCCAGTGGAGAGGTGGTACTGAAGCAGTGAGCAGTAGGGTGCGGGTTGTTTCAATGATGTGGCGATGTTTTCTTTCTGCCAACCCGTTTTGCTCCGGAGTGTAGGGACACGACAGCTGATGGGTAATGCCATGGGTAACTAAATAGTTTTTGAAGTTAGAATTGACGTATTCTGAGCCACCATCAGTACGTAAAGATTTGATCTGATACGAAGTATGTTTCTCCACCTGAGTTTTAAAATTGATAAAGACATGGAACACATCAGATTTATGTCTTAATGGAAATATCCAAGTATATCGAGAGTAGTCATCAACAAAGATGACGTAAAACTTATAGCCTTGAGAAGAAATAATTGGTGCCGGACCCCAAACGTCTGAGTGAATGAGAGCAAGGGGACTGTTTTGCCTATGTGACGAGCTCTCAAACACCCGTTTATGACATTTGGAGGCAGTGCAAGAACTACAGAAAGTGTTCTGTTTATACATTTGAAGTTCAGGATTACACGTAGATATAACATCAAAAACACGTTTATGAGGATGTCCTAATCTATGATGCCAGATGTTGTTGGACGAAGAGGTAGCGGACAACGCATGATGTTGCTGTGTGGGGGCTTTCATCGGAACGGGATAGAGACCGCCATTACAAGGTCCTTGAAGAAGGACACGCTGCGTCTTGAGATCCTTCAACATAAATCCAGATGGGTCAAATATAATAGAAATATTGTTGTCTTTGGTGAGCTGAGAAATAGAAAGTAAATTGTATTTGAGAGAGGGAGTATGAAGTATTTGAGACAAGCGCAGCTTACGGGAGGGGGTCGGGAGGATACCCGCCCCTGTATTGGCAATGTGAACCGAGTTACCATCTCCAACAGTTATATTGTCCGACCCTTGATAGGATTTCGACAGAGATAGATTGTCCAGAGAATTGGTGAGATGCGATGATGCTCCGGAGTCCAGGAACCAATTTGCATCTGCTGTTTCGGAGCTTGCTATCAGAGCCGTATTCGTGTTTCTGGATTGAGGAACATATTGGATATTGAGTCGGTGCCAGCAGGATTGAGCGGAGTGACCTTTCTTGTAGCAGATTTGACAAAGAACCGAGGCATTGGGATTGTTCCGAGTTGTAGTCTGCATGTTGGATGATGTCTTGCCACGAAATCGCCTACCGCGACCCCTGTTCGTGAACAGAGCAGTGGCGTTATCAGGAGCTTGAGTAAACCTAGCTGCATCCGAAGCTAGGTTGATTTCTTCGCTTAACAGAAGAGGATAAAGTTGATCGAGGCTGAGCGGTGAAAGCATAGTCCTAATGGCGGTCTTGAAAGACTGATATTGCGGAGGAAGACCGTTAAGGATGTAGTGAATTATGTCTTCTGTATCTAGAGAGGAGCCAGCCGAGACTATTTGATCCACCAGAGATTTAATCTCTGATAGATATTCGGTCATGGAGTTGTTCTTGAGAGAGACATTGTGTAATGCGTTCTTCAGTTGGATGACCTTGGATCTGTTGGTTGCTTGAAATCTTGTTTCAAGAGATGTCCATATTTGAGCGGTAGAGTCAAGAGAAATGACATAGGGAAGAATTGAAGAAGATATGGTAGAACAGATAGATGCAGAAAGATTTTGATCGGTTAATAACCATTGAGAGTGAAGAGGATTGAGCGATGTGGAGCCATCAGGTGCAGATGTGAGGCGCGATGGTTGAACGTATAGAGGATCAAGAAATTGAAGAAAGCCATTGGCACGAAGAGTTTTGAGGATTTGCGATTTCCAGATGAGGTAATTGTCCGGAGCGAGCGGAGAGGTGACCAGGTTGCGAAGGTTGGAAACGACGAACTTCAGATTTGCCGGAATGGGCGAGTCGTCAGGTGGTGTAAGCTCGTGGCGATCGTCCAGGTGAGAGGAAGTGGAGTCGGCCATGAGACAGGATCAAGAAGCCTTCTCTGATACCATGAAGAAAGAAGGAATCAAGAAGACAGCAGAGAGATCTCTTAATAATGAATCAATGTACATCAGTAGCCTACACCTATATATAGATTATGATGAGATTACATTCAGCGTAATTACAAGTTAACCAGAGAGAGTATAAGATATATATAATTGGATCTACGGCTGAGATTGTATTGAATGCTCTAATACTAATTAGACTGTCGAGGGCTGAACAATGACTGGTCTTCGACGTCGCCACCACGATTGGAGCTTGCGTGCCGGACGATGGATCTCCCAAAAAAACTAGGGGTGCTCTCGCACTCTCTCTTCCTCCCTCTCTTACTTATTTCTCTGTCAATTTTTAAGATTCAGAGATGGAATGATGAGATCAGGCACAGACTCTGTTGCTCAATCGCGATCTCTTCCTTGTTTCTTAGGTCAGCTCCAAATCCCGGACCTTCGATGTTCGGTCCAGGGTTGAGAGTGAGAGGAGGAAGAAGGGTGGTATGGGGATTTCGTGCAGCTGAGCGGTGCGTTTGACGAGGCTGCGTACGTGCGGCCAATGTATGGAACAACTTTCGAACCGGTTTGACTGTCGTGTTACGGGTGTTATCAGTTCGACCGATCAATTTGATCTTGTAGTAATTCTTCCATCCATGTATTTCTCGACTCCTTAAATAATGATCCATATATAATTAAAAAAAGCTATGTTAAATTTATTATATTATAATTGCCTTGCGTCTTAAAATATTCGTGGCGATAGAGAAATATAAAGTTTAACGTATTAGCTTTGTACGAAAATCCATCACACAATCAGATAAAAGAGAAGGGTGTAGCATTCATAAGAGACACCATATTTTTTATATGAAAACTACTAAAAAGGGGTAAAACAATGGGGTTTCGCTCAGTTTGAATGAATCCACTAGTGTTTGCAGTCGATTGCAAACGAGACCATTTTTTGGGGAGAAGGCCTTAGCTTGATGTAGCAAATATATATCATATAGATTACGTTACATGGTGGCCTGGAAGAATCGGTATTGACATGTTTGTTTGGTCGATAGGCGACGGACGTTGGAAAGAATGTTGTCAGGTGCAGCGGTCGAAAGGATTGTAGTCGGCGGGTGACGGAGGTTGGAAAGACCGTTATTAAATGATGGAGGTCGGAAAGGCCGTTGTCAGGCGACAGAGGTCAGAAAGGCCATGGTCGGTAGGTGACAGTGGTCGGGTGACGGTGGTCGGGCGGTGGTCGAAGAGGAGGAATCTAGTGGAAAGAGAATTCTAATTTCTCTCTTCCTTCTATTTGGTTTTCCTTAATAAAGAATGAGGGGTTTATTTATAATTTGTTAAGAGTGGGTGGCTAGTAAATAGGGAAAAGATTAAGGGCATTTTAAAAGTGCTCTGAATGAACGGCCGATATCAACTCCCTTGATCGTGAATCATTTATCGAGATTTGAGTGTCTTAATGACATTAGAATTCGGCGATCTTAGGCTCGTTGGATTCGTCTCATCAAGCTGCTAGATTCGACTATAAGCATCTAGTGTTTGGAAATCGTTTAGTCATCCAATTTATGGTTTGAACCTTCCAAATGCCCTTCGGGTCTTTGATTTTGATCTATTTGTGCTCGGATTGGGTCAAACTTGGTGCCATTGGGTTCGTCTTTTCGAGATGTTCAATTCGACTATAAGTTTGCTGAAATCAAAGTTCGGATAGTCCCGGATTTAATTTTGGAAGTTTCCAACTTGATTTTTCCTTGAGATTCATGCCCAAACATGATCAATTTTTTATGATATATCAATTTTGAAGATAAATCCTAGCTATATGGCTCTTCTAAATCACAATGTGAAATATTATATGTCTAATACATTTTATTAACATATTCTTCAATCGTGGGGAAGTATATCATTTGTAATCTTTTATAAATATTAGTTGAATTAGTTCATATGAGTCGGGCCCTTTGATTCTTTTCCTTTTTAAAATTTTCTTATAAAAACTTTGGACTATATTTCAACTCATTTTTTATCTCTGCATGTGCTTAATATTTATATAATACTAAGGCAACAAAGACTTTACTGTCACAAATATTCTCATACAACAATTAAGTTGTGCTAGCCAACCATAGTGTTTTATATGGTAACATATCTCTTAGCAACACATCGACAAACAAGGTTACTAAATTTGACCTCAACTGTGAAATTTGCTTAAAATTTAAATTCAGATTTAGCTTGAATAGAGATTAAGGTTTTGTTTGGGATAATTTTTTTACTGTTTTCTATAACAGCTTTCTAGTAAAAAAATTATTGAACTAGAATTTTTTGTACTAAAAAACTGCTTTAAAAAGCAATAAGAAAGCTACCCCAAACGAAACCTAAATGAAAATTAACGAGTCACGAATTGAACTAGTTTCAGATTGATTAAAAAATATGTATACATATGCATACAATTAATTTAAATTGACTTTCTTAAGCATGGATTGAATATCATTAAATGTTAATAACCCATGAAAAGTTAAAATTAAGATAAATCTCGGCTTTGACTTCGTTTGAGATAGTTTTTTTACTGTTTTCTAAAACATTTTTTTATTATAAAATTTTTTAAATTATGAATTTTGTACTTAAAAAATGCTTTAGAAAACAGTAAGAAAGTATCTCAAATAAAATTTTTATTTAGAAAAAACTTTTGGCCAAGAATTAAGAAGCACTAAAAAAATTGTTCCAAATGAAACCTTTAATTAGCCTTAACAACGTTGGGCTCAGCTTTGTATCGGTTAATCAACATTAGTGAATTTTATATTATCTTTGGGTAATTGAATTTTTTTTTATTTTTGGGGAAGATAAGCATCGGGGAACAATTTACAGGAATGCACGTGCGCACCGCGTAGCACTACGAAGTCGAATGGGCCTGCATTGCGGATTTGCCATTGGGCCGTGTCTGGGCCGATTTAGAGGCCTATTTAAGCTTCAGAGTACGATGCAATGAGATACATAGATGGACGGGGTCGACCGCTAGTCAAACTTACAACTTTAAATATTTCATGGTAAAATTTTCAATTCAATAGTTTAGATAATTTTGTAGATTTTATTTACGTTCAATTTTAATTAATTTTTTTTATCATAAATGATTTAAACTTATATGTATTTAAAGGTTTAAAAATATTATTTAAGTGACTGTTTGATTTGATGGAAAAGAAATACAAATTATTTCAAATAGGAATAATTCTAAATTTTGAGTATTTTGTTTGATGAAAAAAGATTTGAGTATAAGATTTTAGTGAATTCCCTTTCGCTCTCTAGTGGAGGTTTAAACGGATCGAGTCTCGGCTTAATCGAGTTGTGCTTGTTTAGTTCTTATTGAGCTCAAATTTATAGAGCTCGAACTCAGCTCGTTAAAAAATTTTAGGCTTGAGCTTGACCGAATTGACGAACCGAACTAATTTTTTGTTTGTTAATAGAAAAATTATCTTCTTGCAGAACAATGCAGAGAACCACATGCCAATATGCCATGCTACAAACTACACACGTGCTAACAATAAGCCATGCATTCTCACACGTGTAAAATAGCTTATCCACTCATCCATGCATGCAGAGTCTAGTCGCCACATTACCACGTACATCTTTCCCCTTCACTGCTATAAATCAACCTCATCTTCACTCCTTCACTTCACCAACCCTTAAAAACTAATCAAGAAATCAAAGATGAAGAAAACAGAACTTTGTCTTCTTCTCCTCTTCCCTCTCCTCACCTTCTCCCTCCTCTCCAGCTCCACTTCTTCCCACCATGACCAAAGCTACCTCAGAGAGAAGCAGGAGTTGCAACAGGGAAGGAATAATCCTTACGTCTTTGGTGAAGAGAGCTTTGAGTATTTAGTGAGATCTGAGCATGGAAAAGTTAAGGTGCTGAAGTCCTTCCCTGAATTGTCTCCTTTGCTTCATGGGATTGCAAACTATAGGATTGACTACCTTGAGACCGAGCCTCTCACTTTTGTCGTGCCAACTCATCTTGATGCTGACTCTATTATCTATGTTGTTGAAGGTATTAATAACTTCTCCACTCTGTTCATTGTGTTGCTTAATTTGACATTACATAATAATTTTGATTGGTGGTGGTAATAAAGGTGAGGGAGCTATTGCCGTATTGCATGAGGGGAGTAGGGAGTCCCATATTCTTGAGAAAGGAGACATCATAAGGGTTTGGGCTGGCAGCATTACATATCTGATCAATAAGAGCAAGAATCAAAAGCTTAAAGTTGCCAAGCTTCTACAACCTGTTGGAAATCCAGGCAGAGTTCAGGTACTGCAGTATATATGTGTTAACTGACTTGTAGCTTAGAGATGACTGAAATTGGTTGATTCTGCGTGCAGGCGTTCTACAGTGCTGGTAGAGATCAGGAGGCAGAGTCATACTACCAGAGCTTCAGCATTGAAGTTCTGGAGGCTGCTCTTAATGTAATTATAACTTATTATCATGCATTTTATTCTCATGAATTTTCATGCAGATAATTGAAAAAATAATTGTTATTATAATAGAAATTATGCGTTTAATGATTGTTCTAATTTGGTATGATCGATTCAATTGATTAGACAAGAAGAGATCGGTTGCATCGATTCTTTGCAAGTCAAAGGAGCGAGGCAATAATTAAAGCTCCAGAAGAGAAGATTAGAGCCATAGCCCAGCATTCCTCCAGATCAGAAAGTGGTCCTTGGCCTTTTACCAGATCAAAGAGGCCTTTTAACTTGTTGAACAAACAGCCAAGCTATAAAAACCGCAGAGGCCAACTTTATGAGGCTGACAACAAGGACTACGATGAGCTCAAAGATCTTAACGCCAAAGTCTCCTACACTAACATCAGCCGTGTAAGCACGAAAAACTCTATAAATAATTTTACAGTTTCATGATAAATTGCATAAATAAAATTGATTTTAATGTATTTGTAATAAACAACAGGGATCAATGTTAGCCCCTTTCATCAACACAAGAGCTTTCAAGATAGCAGTGGTGGTGAAAGGAAGCGGCTACGTGGAAATAATCCGCCCAGCTGAAGAAAAGGATTTGCTCAAACAGAGGAGGGAGCACAAAGAAGCAGAACCTTGGCGCCAGCCGGAAGAAACAGGGCGACGTTACACAAGAGTGAGCTCTCTGCTATCAGAAGGCTCGGTCATCGTCAGCCCACCTGGTCACCCAACCGCCATTGTTGCCAGCAAAGAACAGAACCTTCAGCTAGTTTGCTTTGAGGTTCGGGCAGAGAACAATGAGCTGGTTTTTATTGCAGGGAAGAACAATATATTGAGTGAGCTGCAGGAGGAGGCGAAGGAACTGGCGTTTGGAGTGCCCGCAAAAATGGTGGATGAGGTGTTGAGAGGGCAAGAGGAGGAGGTGTTCCTGGCGGGGCCAAGGGAGAGGGAGAGGGAGACTGAGAGGGAGGAAGGAGGGAAACATGAGAAGCCGTTAATGGAGTCTATTATGCAAGTTGTTGAAGGGTTTTGAGAAGGCTTCATATATATATGTATGAGAAAGTAAGAAGATCTAAATAAGAGAGCTGAGAAGAGAAGCTATCTTCTGGTGTGGTCTGTAATATTATCTTTTATGAAGTAATGTTATGAGTAATTTGCATGAAGTTAAGGCTTTGTTTTTTTAGTTCTATGAGGTTTTTCGAGTCTGATTTTGTTAATATCTGTTTGTTGAGTACATGTTTTCTTTTTTCAATGGTTTCTTTGACTATTTTGTTAATATCTGCAGGGATTTTTTTTTATTTAATGAAATTAGTGTTTTATATAATATTTTAAAATTATATTAATTTTAATATAAATTAGAAATGAGGATCTCAACATTTTAATCATAAGGTATAAAAATGTTTGGATTTAATTCAATGACATGGCTTACATTTCGATGAATTATCAAATGATTTTTAATATTATAGTATTAAATATTCAGATAGAATTTGAGTTGGCTAAGAAAATAAAAATTATATATATATATATTTGTTGCGGACTCAAATATACGCGGCGATAGATTTTAATTTTCCGTCTCAGCGTTGTACGTATATCCAGCACACAAACAGAGTTGAAATAGTAACACCATATTTTTTACGTGGAAAACCCTGAAAAGGGAAAAAACCACGGGGCCACGCCCAGTTGAAAGAGTTCCACTAGTGTTGTTTGAAATACACGAGGCTGACTCGTCCTTTAAATTCAGGACGATCAGATTACAATGAGTATCAATTACAAGGCCAAGCACAGTTCCGACGTCACTCGGAAAGAAGTCCGGCGTCACTCGGGCGTCGGGTAGAATTCTAGCGTCGGGCAGAATTCCGATGTTGCTCAGGCGTCGTGCAGAGCTCCGGCGTCCCTCGGGCACCAGGTGGTGCCCCGGTGGTGTTCCGGCGGAGTTCCGGCGGAGTTCCGGCGGTGTTCCGGCGGTGGTCGAGGAGGAGCTGTTCCCTCCTAGACTTCTCTTCTCTTCTTCTTCTCTTCTTGGCTTCTTGGCTTCGGTCCCCCCTTAAGAGAAATGAGGGGCTATTTATAGTTTTTCTGGAGTGGCATAGCCCGTAAATATGTGAGGGATCAGGGGCAAATAGGGAGTGATCCGGATGAACGGCCGATATTGAATCCCTTGATCGTGAACTGTTTATCAAGCATTTGAAGGTCTTAATGATATCAGAATTCTACGATCTTGGGCTCGTTGGATTCGTCTCGTCGAGCCGCTCGATTCGACTATAAGCTCGCCAAAATCGGAGACCGTTTGGTAACTCAAATAGCTGTTTGATGCTTCCAACAGCGCTTCGGGTACTTGATTTGGACTCACTTGGGCTCGGATTGAGTCGAATTTGGTGTCATTGGATTCGTATTTCCGAGACGCTCAGTTCGACTATAAGTTTGCTGAAATCAGAGTTTAAATGGTCTCCGAAATAATTTTTGAAGTTTCTAACTTGAGTTTTTCCTCGAGATTCGTGCCCGATCAAGATGATTTTTTGGCGATATATCAGTTGCCCACCTATTTTCGGACGTTGAAGCTCCACGAGTCCGAAAATACTTGTTCCGGTATTTTACATTGGCCGAATCGCAAAAAATTGCGTTCCAAAAAATAAATGTTTGCTCGAACCCAACCATAGAGGCCTCGTTGAGCTCCGAAAGTGTCAAAATTGAGTCCGGAACGTCGAAAAACGTGTCCGGGGACCCCAAAAAAGTCGAATTTGAACCGTCCGGGCCCGAAATCGGAGCCCGGGAACGCGTAGGCAGCCGAACTGGGCGGCCGGCCGCCGGCCGCCGCCGCCCGCGCCAACCGGCGCGTCCGCGCTGTTATAACCGCGCGGGGCGCGGTTAATTTTAAAAAAAAAATATTTTTTTTTAAGTGGCGGGGCCCAAAAAATTCCGAAAAATTTGAAAAAATTCAGGGAATTTAATAAAATTTTGGAATCCTCCCCCCCTCAAAAATAATATAAATAGACCCCCAGGGCCTAGGAGAAACTCGCCCCTTCTTCCTTTCTCCCTATGGCTTTTGGCATTTTGAGGCTTTCCGCCGTTTTTGAGTAGGTGACTTTCCCTACTTGACTCGGCGCCCCTCCCTTTGCGCAGAAGTTAGAGTATTCCTTTCTTCTCCCCTCTAGTTTCTGGCATTTTGAGGCCTTCCGCCGTTTTTGAGTAGGTGACTTTCCCTACTTAACTCGGCGCCCCTCCTTTTGCACAGAAGTTAACGGTTTTCCCTCTTTTTTCTCTCATTCTGGCTTTCTGACTGTTGAGGCATTCCGTTGTTATTCAGTAGGTGATTTTCCCTACTTGAGACAACGCCCCTCCTCTTGTACAGGAGTTAGAAATTTCTTTTCTTTTTCATTCCTTCATGTGGAGGTGAGATGTTAGTCGGAGGGAGTCTGAAGATGGTCGGAAGTCAGGCGTCGGGAAGAAGTACGGCGTCGGGTAGAAATCCGACGAAAATCCGTCGGCGGGAAGAAGTCCTATGACGGGTAGAAATTCGGTGTCGGGTAGAAGCCCAACAAACATCCGGCGATGGGCAGAAGTCCGACGTCAGGAAGAATTACGGCGTCGGGTATAACTCCGACGAAAATCCGTCAACGGGCATAAGTCCCACGACGGGAAGAAGTACAGCGTCAGGTTGAAGTCCGAGGACGGCTCGAAGTCCAGCGTCGGGTAGAAGTGCGACGAAAGTCCCGCGACTGACAGAAGTCCTGCGTCGAGTGGAAGTACGGTGTCGGGCAGATATCCGAGGCAAGTCACGCAACTGGCAGAAATACAACGTTGGGTAGAAATTCGACGAGGGTCTGGCGACAGGCAGATGATGGCGGGCGTCCAGTAACATTGTGTTAAGGCAATATTCATCCATACTAAAGTGTGCCAACATCAGATATTACTGAATCAAGGGGCCGAAGTAGTGTGACATGCCAACATTCTAGCAATACACTAACACTGTCAACTGAGTGGAGGTCTGATGATGATCCAGTTATGTCCTTTCTGTGAAGGAGCAGTTGTAGGAGATGCTTGCGTGCAGTAAGGGAGAAGTCACTTAAATCCACCAAGGACATTTGACTGTGTTAAAGTTGCTTGTTGATTGATGATACTAGCTTGTATGAATGTCACCAGTGTACCTTTTGCTTTTACATTCTTGCAAAGGTGACCTAGATGTACAATCTTTCGTAATATGACTTCAATAATATTTATATGAAGTTGAAAACTCACTTTTGCATCTTTGAAACATGAGTTAATATATTGTGTAACATGCTTTTTCGAAGATTTTTTGCCCGCCAAGAATCTCTGTAGGAGATGTCCAGAGAATCCATCAAGAATATATGACATATCCGAGGTAGTATGACGGAGCCTTTGCTCAACGACGCTAACCTGTATGGAAGAGGTCGAGAGAATCCACCAAGGATGTGAGACCTATCCGAGGTTGTATGTCAGAGCCTTGCTCGATGACGCTAACCTGTATGGAAGAGGTCAAGAGAATCCACCAAGGATGTGAGACCTATCCAAGGTTGTATGTCAGAGCCTTTGCTCGACGACGTTAACCTGTATGGAAGAGGTCGAGAGAATCCACCAAGGATGTGAGACCTATCCGAGGTTGTATGTCGGAGCCTTTGCTCGACGACGTTAACCTGTATGGAAGAGGTCGAGAGAATCCCCCTGGGATCGATCTTCCAATGATTGAGATGCAATAAAGACTGTGTATTTCTCAAATCATAGATAAAAAGACTATATTTGTCAGTAGTTTTTCACTGTCAGTTGCATTCTTTTTAAAGAAAGTGACAATATCAAAACTAGACGAACAACACATTATATTACTGTAAGACAATACAATAATTCCCTTGTACAACAGAAGAGATACATATAGGGACAACCACATCATTTGACTTGGTAGAAATACTAAGGACATTAGAGTGACATCCTACTGATCATAGAAGAGATACATGGTGACACATGACAAGTAGTATTACTAACACAAAAGTTCAAGTTGCAGCATTACTCAATCTCACCAACCATTTGAATATTATTCAATGGTTGTCTTTGTTATTGATTTTGCCCCCCAGTGGGGCGAGCTTCTTCTCGGGTAGGTGGGTTCCCAATAAACTGTCGAAGATAGCCCTGGCGGATAAGTCTTTCAATCTCATCCTTAAGTTGCCAACATGCTTCAGTAGTGTGGCCACGACTACGATGAAAGTGACAGTACTGATCTTGATTTCCTATATTTGGCTTCGAAGGATGCGGCCATTTCACTTTGTCCTGATCTTGAATCGCCATTAACACATTTGCTCGAGATGTGTTGAGCGGAGTGTACTCTTTCTCCTGCCGAGGTTCTCGTTGTGGTAATGGGGGCCTAGGAGGTATATTGCTATTCCCTTGCTTTTTCCGTTGTAAGGAAGAATTATCCATCCCAGGAGCACCTTTGCGCTTCCCATTTGTCTGCTCGAACTGCTTTCTGTGAGCATTTATGGCTTCATCTGCGGAGATTTGTGCCTCCACACGATGGATCAGGTCGGCGTATGAATGAACCGTATCTCGCATAAGAGCTGAATAAAAGGGGCCAGGACGGAGGCCACCAAGAAAGACTCCTCTCAATAATTCAGGATCTACTCCCGGAATTTGTCGAGCCTCAGTAGAAAATCGCTGAAAATACTCTTTCAACGATTCTCCCTCATTCTGACGGATTCCAGATAGGTGGGAGGAATCCTTAGTGATTCTTCGATTGGCTACAAACTGTTCCACGAACACTTTAGCCATTTTGTTGAATGAAGGGATCGTTCTAGACGGAAGCGAATAGAACCAAGTTCGTGCTTGTCCCTTGAGGGTAGCAGGAAAAACCTGACATATGAGTGCATCCGAAGCTCGCTGTATATGCATAATTGTTCGATAATGATCGATATGCTCATATGGGTCGGATGTCCCGTCGTAGGATTCGATGCTCGGTAGCTTAAAGCCAGCCGGATTAGGGTGTTGAAGAATGGCTTCTGTCAGGGGTGACGACTCCTGGAAGTCCCACTGATGAAGAGGTTGCCTTACGCCTCCTGTAGGGAGCTCCTCTCGAACCAATCGTCGCAGTTCGTGGAGTAGGGTATTGCGAGGGAGCTCAGCAATGTGATGTTGGGCTAGCTCCTCAGGGAGGTCTTGAGGAAGGAGAGATTGCCGACCTGTGTGCGGAGGATGGGTAGAACTTGCTGTATCAGCCAGTTCGTTATCTTGATGTGACTGCGAACGCCTCCTGGGTGGAGGAAGAGGAATCTCAGCTTGAAGATGTTCGATTTGAACAGCTTCAACACGTGGTGGATCTCGAGGGAGAAGAACCTCCTCCTGTGGTGCTAGTTTATGTGGTGCTAGTGCCGGTTGTCGAGTCTCTCGCAGGAGTTGTAGGATCTCGTTCTGAGACTCATCCATCTTCCTGATGCGGTCTTCAATGGACGGTCCTGAAATTCCTTCTCCCATAGCGTCTTGCCCCCCAGCATGAAAGGAGGCGGATACTTGGGGTCTATGATTCATAGACTGATCCCGAGATTGATGTGAATTGGAGCGGGAGGCTCCCAAGATGCGATTGCTACGCCTGTTGGCCATCAAAGTGGTGCTTAGGATAGTGGGATTTGTTTCCCACAGACGGCGCCAAACTGTTGCGGACTCAAATATACGCGGCGATAGATTTTAATTTTCCGTCTCAGCGTTGTACGTATATCCATCACACAAACAGAGTTGAAATAGTAACACCATATTTTTTACGTGGAAAACCCTGGAAAAGGAAAAAATCACGGGGCCACGCCCAGTTGAAAGAGTTCCACTAGTGTTGTTTGAAATACACGAGGCTGACTCGTCCTTTAAATTCAGGACGATCAGATTACAATGAGTATCAATTACAAGGCCAAGCACAGTTCCGACGTCACTCGGAAAGAAGTCCGGTGTCACTCGGGCGTCGGGTAGAATTTTAGCGTCGGGCAGAATTCCGATGTTGCTCCGGCGTCGGGCAGAGCTCCGGCGTCCCTCGGGCACCAGGTGGTGCCCTGGTGGTGTTCCGGCGGTGTTCCGGCGGTGGTCGAGGAGGAGCTGTTCCCTCCTAGACTTCTCTTCTCTTCTTCTTCTCTTCTTGGCTTCTTGGCTTCGGTCCCCCCTTAAGAGAAATGAGGGGCTATTTATAGTTTTTCTGGAGTGGCATAGCCCGTAAATATGTGAGGGATCAGGGGCAAATAGGGAGTGATCCGGATGAACGGTCGATATTGAATCCCTTGATCGTGAACTGTTTATCAAGCATTTGAAGGTCTTAATGATATCAGAATTCTACGATCTTGGGCTCGTTAGATTCGTCTCGTCGAGCCGCTCGATTCGACTATAAGCTCGCCAAAATCGGAGACCGTTTGGTAACTCAAATAGCTGTTTGATGCTTCCAACAGCGCTTCGGGTACTTGATTTGGACTCACTTGGGCTCGGATTGAGTCGAATTTGGTGTCGTTGGATTCGTATTTCCGAGACGCTCAGTTCGACTATAAGTTTGCTGAAATCGGAGTTTAAATGGTCTCCAAAATAATTTTTGAAGTTTCTAACTTGAGTTTTTCCTCGAGATTCGTGCCCGATCAAGATGATTTTTTGGCGATATATCAATATTAAATATGTTGTTTCATGCTTAATGGTTGTTCTGAGGAGAGAGAGGAGAGAGAGGAGAGAGAAAATCAATTTGTATGAGGATATTGTTGTTTCATTTTGTTAAATATTAAATTATTTTGAGATGAATATAACATAAAATTAATTAATTTATTTTATTTCTCTTAAATTAAATTTAATAATAGGTAAATTAGCTTAATCTTGGACCAAAAGAGAGCCTATTTAAAAGGATTATAGCCTAATCATGAGATTGATCATATATGAAAATTTAGTAAGACTTAGGGTCCATTGAAATAATATATAAACAACACAAAAAACATCTAGCTTTTATTTCACTATATGGGGTTGGCTATATGAATAATGTTTTTCTATTATGTCTTTTTTAGAGTCAATTCTTATTTCAATCTAACAAAGAAAAGTCATTTTTATTATATTATAACAAAGGCCTTTTAGATCTATTTCTACCCTTCTTAATATAAGTCAAATTTAATATATCTACTCTCCTAATTGAATCATTTGAAGGCCGACGTTTTATGAGATCAAATCATCTAAGATGACTCTCCACTGGAGCTACTCTAACCTATTCAATTTCATATAAGCTTGTTTTGCATTTTGTTTCTAAGAGTAAAGTCACTCATCCACCTAAAAATCCTCATATCTATACAACTTTAACTTAATGTTATAGTTCTCTTTTAGTGGCCAATATTTTTGTCATGTCCCAGAATTTAACTTAGAAGAATTATTATATTTTTCTTCTAATGTAATATCAACTAGAGTTATCTAATTTTTTTTATTAATATAATCTCAATGTAAATAATTTTATTGAGCAAAATATCAATTTGTATATACAATACTCAAGGATCATGCAATCATATCATATATATTTATTCCTAAGTATAAAAGAATAACTAAAATAAAAAAGAAATTGAACTTGAAGAATCCTGATCAATCTCACACTCATGATTCTCTGCTTTGACTTAAAAATATTTAATCCACATAGAATGAGCTCAACAATATGGTAGGGAAACTGATAAACCAGTATAGACGTCAAATTGTCACAACAGTGCTATCAATCAATAAAGAAATCATATACATTAGTAAAATCAAAACTTCGATAAAGATTGTCAGAATCATATCAATACGATAAAATTATATAAGAGTGCACATGCTATTCAGCAATTCTATATTCGTATCAGTAAAAATTGCATACTCATAATCTTACATAATTAGTAACAATGAATCAATAGTACTAGCGAATCCATATATACTTAGTGATAATATAGTAATCAGTAAAGTAACAATATCATATCAGTATTGGTATCAATATTATTAATGACAGTAACAATAAAATAACACAATAATAATAACAAAACATTAGGCCTATACAGTGACAATAAACCAATACAGTATCAGCAAAGCCGAACAGTAACAATGACTTAGTAGCATGCATTTCAGTAATTATACTAAACAAGTAAGAAGTTCTGGTTGAATCGATATTTTTTCAATATCAGTATTAGTAACCAGTAATCAGCAACTGTTAGCTCAATAAACAGTGTCGTCTCTCTTTTTTCCATCTGCACATTAATAACTCCATATTAGTGAATCGCTTGAATCAATAAAGGATACTAAATAGAGGATACTACCACATCATATTATTTAAAGAAAAGCTTGTCGGCTCACCATCCTGTACAGGTTAGATATTATTTAGCCAACGCTAGTGAATAACCAGCATTTACTTGTTTTCTCACACACATGTCATTTTTATAATATTATAACAGTAATAACGACCAATTATTACTTAACTGCATGCCCACATTCATTTCTAATGCTTATATTAAAGTATGCTTAAAATTAAATACCCAATTTTTATTTAGTGCAAGTTATACAAAATATAACAACTTTCATTTTACCCAGTGAAATTCAAAACTAATTAACCATCCAAAATATTTAGAATGTTCAATACTATAACATATAAAAAGTTATACAGTAGAAGTTCATTAAATTTAAAGAAAATGCTATAAAAATTAGTTTGAGAAAAAATAGTCGAAATCAAAATATTTGAAAACAAAATAGGGAAGAAGTCACCTACCACAATTTGAGAAATTTTCATAAAGACGGCAAAGCGAATTGGTGACCAAAAATCAAAATTTTCTTCTCTCTCTCTCTCTCGTACTTCCCCTCTCCCTTACTTCTTCCTTCCACAACAAACCGACATAATGAGGGAGGGCATGAGGGTCGGTGAGTGGAGGAGAAAATATATAAAAATGATTTTTAATGGGTAGTGGCACAGTGCCACCATCTAGCACCACAACGCTGCATGGTGAATCCAGAATTACTATAAAACATAGCATTCAATACCGCGACTGTTGAAATTTAATAAAATTGCAATTTGATAAAATTGCTAAATTAATATCAGAGCAAGATCAAGTTGTGATTCAGATAAATTTTGGAGCGAAAGAATTAAAGATTAAAGATGAAATGTGGCATTCGATTTGCAATGATTAAAAATATTAGATCTTTGCATCACGAATTACAAAGATTCAACAACCACAATTTCACTGAATGAGCTCTATCAAATCAATAGCCTCACATTTTATAAATTATCCTTGTAAAAGCTAATGTCATGGATGAAGGATTGGCTTTGAGAATACACTGCGATCAATATGCAAAAGTTTAATAAAAATGTGCCATATTATCGACGACTTGATCCAAGAAGCACGTTTGCATTCATAGTGAAAAAGATCAAACTACATATTTTTAATTTACTATGAAATGAATTTGTTGCTAAAAAAAAAAAGGCATGATACTCAATACAAGTAACCAACTATGTGTATATATCAGTCTGAAATAGAAGGCAACAGAAAGGAAATGTAATTTGTAATTCAGTTCAGTGAAAATGGAGGTTGAAGTTGCCATGCATAAGTAATCAACCATATCACCATGGTGCAACAACTCAGCAATATATTTGGGTTAGAAAAAAAAAGTAAACCATTAATAGTATATCTGGGAGATATGAGATCGTGCCAAGCCTATGTGTATATGGCAATAAAAGAAGTAGCAGGAATATGGAATTATCAAAGGCAATGGGATACAAAATAGCTACAGTGTTTTATTAAGCTTGATTAACTTGATGCAGATGGAAAAATAGCTTAGATGGGCTCCTTGGTGGTTGCAAATGGAATGGAAATTAAAATGGCTGAAATCAAAAGGCTATGGATTAAGAGAAATTGATGACACCGATAATATAGGTGAAATATAAGAATAACATTCAAATTTAAGAGGATGGGAGAAAGTTATATTTCTTCCTCTGTGATAAATTTCGAAAGCTTCTAGAGCCCCTATTGCTTGAAACGTGCAGAGTCAGTAAAAATTTGTAGATGGCAATACAAATCAGTTTTGAATATCTTCTCTTTATATGACCAAATGTATATATGAGCATACATATATCAATCCACATCAATATAATAAACAAATAGACAACTGCAGCACGTTGCCCCACGATGTCCATGATACATCCAAACCAACCGCTCAAGCAGTTAGTATAAGACAATGGAGAAACCAGAAATCCATTTTTTTTATGCTTACTTTGCGATTGAGAGCCCCATTGCTGCCTGGAGAGCTTCTGTTCAACTTCTGCCAAGTAAAATCGTCTCCGACCTTTGCACCCGCTTGCGATTTCTGCACCACTCGGCCAATCGGACGAGTCCTGTTCTCTGCCGGATCGAAACCGACGCCATAGAAGGAAGCCGAAACCGAGCCTTCTTGCCGTCTGTATCTGCTGAGCCATACGGGGCCGCGACCTTGCCTTCCGCTTCCTGACCGCGATTACCAGGTGACTCTTTTCAAATTTGGCTTCATTCGTTCAATTACTCAAAATTAGTTTGCTCGTCTTTCGTCCATTCCACAAGCAGTTTCAAGTATAAGGGTCCCGATCAAGCCCTTCTCTGGTTCCTTGAAGCAGTAAGGAAGAAAGAGTGTTAGTATAATATATTATTATTATAATTAATGGTAATATAATATTACTGTTAGTAATAAAAAGAAAAAAAAAGATATATTGTAATCAGCAATCAAAGGAATGCAATCAACAATCAAATGTTCACAATCGGCACCAATCGGCAACGATCGGCAATCAAATCTTCGCAGTTGGCAACCAATCTTCGCAATCAAAGGCTACAATCGGCAAATCAAAGCAATTGAAGACAATTTCCGGGACCCGACAACGTCCCGAAGCCCTCGGCCGTCGATTATCTTTCCGGCCGGGTGGATTAAAAGGGCAAATGCCCTCCTTACCTTTCGGCGCCGGGGAGGGGACGCCGGGAGGCTGCCGAAATTTTCTCAAAAATATTGGACTTAGAAAAATTTGAGAGCTTCAAAATTAAAACCTCAATTAAGTATCAAATTCACTAATTAATAAGTTTAAATTAATAAAATTAAAATTTTACTAATTAAGCTCTAACCAATTTAAGACTTAAAATTAGTTAACCAAAATAAATGACTCATTAACCTTTTTTTTTTTAAATAATCAGAACTCTATAATTAAAATATATGAATAAATTAAATTCAAATATTAAATCTGATAACTAATCAGGTTTAAAATAAATGCCAGGTCTAACTAAACTAATTTGAAATTAGATTTAAATAATTAATTACTTGATTAATTAATTTTAAAATAATAATAAATTAAATCAGCTAAAAAAAATCATTTTTAATTAATTAATAACTTGGCATGATCACAAAACAAATTTGTAAGCAAATCGACAATAATCAAACATATTTTTCAATTAAAATGCTAACTTAATTAAAATCTTTTTGATAGCTAATTCTCAATTAAGTAAGCAACGATTAAGTCCTTTTAATAAGTTTGACTAATATCATAACTTTAACTTAAAAATAACTAATTAGACAAATGTACTTTGATTTGACTAATTGAACCAACTAATTAAAAAAAAAATCAGAAGCCTTCAAAATTTTCTTTTAGTTGAAAAAACTAATTCAATAATTTCAAAATATAATTAAAATTAATCAAACTTTAGTTGGAATTTTAATTTAAAATCAAGTAAATAATCCACATCAAAACATTGATTTAAATCTAAAATTTGAATTAAATTTAATGATCAAATCAATTAATAATTTAAAAAAAATGCATTTAACCTTTAAATTTAATTTTAACAAATTAAACAAATTGACGTCAACTAAAATTAATTAAACAATTTTAAATACATTACAGAATTGAGCAATTAAAATATAACTTTAAATAAAATTTAAAACCTATTTAATAAAACAAAATATAGAGATAATGATGTTTTTCCACTAAAAAAAAAAAAAAAAACTCAACTTAAGTACAGACTGTTGAGGAGCAACCCAATCAAGCTCTCAAACTCAAGTTCTCCAAAGCTCTCTAACTGAGCAACTCTCCGAACAAATAAACTCAAACTCACTAAGTCTCTCAGTTGTAATCTAAGCTGTATCTACCTATGGGGCTCCCTGAGTTGCTAGCTACGAGCACCTGCAAGTAAACCAAAGTCAGCATAGTTTACAAATAAATTTAAATGCTGGAAAACTGGCAAAACAAAGTGCTGAAAGTAGAGTACAAACTACTGAAAGCTAGGGTAGAAAACAAGCTACTAGCAAGTAAGTGTCAAAACCACGGTCTATTGTCAAACTAGCAAACGACTACAAACCGACAGGCAGCTTTTAAGGAAACAATAAGTCCTACCAAACCAAAACCATATGGGCATCTTAGCCTATAGGACTAAGCTGTAAGACCCACTATTTAGGCTACTTCTAAGTGAAGCAGTAAGACCCACGCGTTAGGGAACTTCTAAATGAACGACCCTAAATCTAAAACTCAGATCACCCAGGCATCCTAGTCTATAAGGGCTAGGTTGTAAGACCTATCATCGGGCAATTCTTAATTGGAGTCGTAAGCCCCAAACTAAACAAATCATCGGGCAACTTCTAAGGAAGCCGTAAGCCCCAAACTAAACAAACTAACGGGCAACTTCTAAGGAAGCTATAAGCCCCAACCCAAACTAAACTAAACTAAAATCCACACATCTCCACTTCAGTCTATTCGGGATCCCTGAGAAGAGGCAACCCATGGCTGCTAATCAGATTCCCTGGACACTACAATCCATAGTTGTTAGTGTTGGTAGATTGAATAGACGGTATACCCGGGACGACGGAACCATGGGATCTTGATCGGGTGTACCTTCATCTCCCCATAACTAAATTTAAAACTCTAAAACTCTGTTGCACATTCCCACATTCCTTATAAGAAGCTAAGTGTATTTTATCCTTAATTGAGAGTGCTCTTCTAATGCGTTAGGAGGGGTAATTAACTATGAGGGCTTGCGCTCATAGGAAGTAGAACTCAGATCTAAATAAACCTTGAAAATTACTCTCAGGGGAAATCTGGTTAAATATCAAACTCAATCTACCTCCAGAAAAAACTAAAAAAAAAAAGGAATCCAAAGTTCATGAGAGCGGGGTTCGTAACTTATTTAAAAGATTTTTCTGGAGCGAACAACGACAACATCTTTTGAAGGTGCTGAGCTCAAGACCCAACGCCTCTGTGCTCACAAGCTCAGCATCATAGCGCTCCAGTTTAAATGAACATTATAATTTTCATTATAAATTTATTTTAAAAATTTTGAGTTGTTATAATTCCGCCCCATAAAAGCATTTCAAGTCTCACCACCATCTAGAATTTTTCCTTAAGTTTGAGGGATATTTTTCTACCACACAATAGACTTGATGCATCCATCCACTTCAATCATCTAACTTAAATTCTACTAAAAATATCCCGATCTATTTTACCATCACTCTGAACAATAGACCCGAGATATCTAAAACGTGTACTCTAATTAATGACTTGACCATTCAAAGTCATAATCTCCCCACTATATCTATTACTACTAAAATTCACTCCATGTATTCGGTTTTAAATCTACTAACATGGAAACCTTTAGACTTTAAGATTAGAGAGAGTCCTTTGAAATAATATAATCAGCTTTAATTTTTAAATATTTATGTCACCTTTCTAAAATATGTAATAATATAAGAATTTTTTTTTTAAGATTATAAAAAGTGAACACTACAAAAAAATTAGCTTTTAAAGACATATATATTGAGACATTTTTATTTAAGTGCCTTAAGAAATAGTTATTAGGGCATATTCTCTTTTGGCGCTAATTAACAGAGGATTTGGCGAGAGACATCATGGTATAAGTTATTGTGCCCGCTTTCTTTCGTCTTTCTCATATCAACTATTCGCTTCCTTGGTGGAATGCCCTGTGCCCTCTTCGTTTTCCATTGCTATTGCGTGTTCTCTTTGTTTTCCTTCGCTAATTCTCGTTGATCACTGCCGCTACATCGACAATCGCGACCCCGGCATCAGGTAAAATGCTTTTAATCACAGGAGTTAATCTTTTGAATGTCGAGTAGCCACTGTTTACAGTTCAATAAAATTTTCTTCTTTCCTCTTTTGATTTCTAGGGTTCTTTAGGTTATCGCCATTTCTGAACGATCAACTAAAAGCCGACTGTTTGTACGTTGCTGAAAAGAGGTAAATAATCCGCTAATCTTGAAGTTTATCCGGAGGATGGTTTGATTTTCGTTCTCTTCATTTTCTTATTCGTTTCCACTGTTGATATTGATTTTTGTTCTTTGATTTTTGTTCTCTTCATTTTCCACCGTTAATATTGATTTTTGTTCTTTGATTTTCGTTGATCTAGGGTTCTTTGATTTTCATTCTTTTCATTTTCTAGTGTTGATATTTATGCCCTTATCATTATTGTTGTGCCGTAGTAATGAATACTTGAACGTTGATGTATTCTCACTTATAATATACAGGTCTATTTGTTAGGGAATGATGAACCAAAAATACTTTTACCACCGAATTTGTTCCCGCCAGGGGGCGCTGCCCCCTTGGACCCCCGGTCGTATAATTGTTTAAAAGACCAATTTTGAGAATTTGCACTTGACTAAAACTTGATATTTAATTATAATGTCTTCATTTTCTGTTCATACACAGAATGCAAGAAAAGACTAGCTTAAATCCCTTCTTAATTTGTTAGAAAAAATTCACTTCGAACCAATTTAATGCAAACCATGAATGTGAAAATATTTCTTTGTTGAAGTTATTAATGTGACAGTAATGGAGACCCGATGTTTAAAAGAAGAACTAACATTGATAGAACTCTTTTACCCTTAAGAAATTGTGAAATCATTTATTTGTTAAAGCTATATTTATTACTTTATTTCTCTTATGTTAGCAAACACAATTGGTGCAAAAATCATTCTCAATTGCTCAAATCTGTCATTATATTGTCTGGTGGGGCTCAAAGCCTACTACTTCATTGAATAAATAAAGTTTCCATCATAAAAATAAACATTCCCGACTTTTCACTCAAATGGAAAGAACCAATCCTTCCATGGCATTATGAACTTGCCTATTCGAACAACAACTTATCTTCAAGCTTGTGGCTTGTTATTTTTTAGGATCACCTGTCAAAAATTTCAATTCCACATCAATCCCATGTTTAAAAGCTTGGACTATGATTTGCCAAAATTTAATATCCTTATCATATAGGATTTTATTTTTGTGTGAAGAGTTTTTTTACTCCTTACTTAATCACTTGTTTATTTATAATGCAAATCAAAGAATTTACTCATAGTTTCTAATATTCATTTCTCATTTGCTATATGAAGGTTCTAATATGAAAATGGATAGAAGTTTGATGTATTGTTCAAGTAGTAATACGATTTTTAAAGGAGTTAAAAGCTTTCTAAACTTTGAATTCAGTTATGGAAGTTCAAGTGGAATGATACTATGCCCATGTAGAGATTGTGGAAATGGCATTTGTAGGACAAGAGATGATGTAGAAATATAATTTTATATATCTTATAATGTTTTAAATTGGAGAAATAAGTTCTCTATTTTATTTTTCAAAAATTATGTCCGAAAACTTCTTTTAGGCTAAAATACTCATTGCTATACTATACTCATATATTGTTATATACGAGGAAAGACGTTCACCCTTTTCACTTATGATTTCTTCATTGTAATTGCAATAGAGTCAAGTTTCTTCCCTCAAGAGAGATTGCACCGACGAATTTGGAGAAATCATATTATCATGTAAACAAGTATGATACATGTGTTACTCAGAGAAATTCACAGAGCTTGCAAACATATAAATTGACAAATTTAAGTTAGGTTTGAGGTAATGAGTTTTACATCAAAACACATTTTACATTATATAGAAGGATGTAGAGACCATTAGCAAGCTCAATCGCGGCTCATTGGGCATATAATCAAAGATAAGCTAGCAGCATCTAATCGTAAATCAAGTCAAAGATGATTATATGAAGATAAATTGCACTATTTGGTATTGGTTTGTCTTATGAGATGGCTTGATAGTGTCTTGTGTCGTTATTGTCTCACATTAGTGTCTTGAGTCGTTATCGCCTATGTGAGAGGGTCCCCAAAACATCCTTTTAGAATCTATCATATTTAGTTATGATGTACAATAAATCCAGGGATATAACTATTTCAAATATGCATATTTCTTTCTAGGTAATTGTATTCAATAATTCAAAAGTGCATGACAGCATGCCGCTCAATAATAGTTATGGCTGAAAAATTCTTGAATATATACTATGGAGATATTTTGCTTGTAATAATGGCAGAAGATGTCAATGCGCAGACTGCGCAGACTTTTTATGTGGTATTTATAAGGTTCAACTAAAAAAATAATACCTCATGGTTATATTTTATGATTAGGTCGAGTCTATAGGCATAGTTGAAAATTTGATGTTTGTGTTTGATAAACATAATAATATTGTCAATATTTTATTAATCATTTTTCTAAAGTACATCATGAAGCTAGTACACATCACGTGACAATCAATATTTAGGCCAAGGTAAAAATCAATAATTATTATGAGGAGCATCACTTGGAGTCCAAGACTTACATAAGAGTTGAGTTCTTTAGGTACTTCAACAAAATACATATTAAAAATCCACTCAAAATATCTTATCTTGAGAATGACGTTAGTTTGAGAGATGGGCCCATACTTTCTTCTTTAAAAATCAATATAATTTGATGACAATTAGTTTTTCAGAGGGATTAAAAAATATCATGAAGAGTGAATACTCTTATACAATAATTATATTCGTAGAATTTTTAAGACAGTACAAAATGGTGCTTTAATACATGTAGTTTTGCAACAATTATAAGGAAATAGAAGAAGCATCGGGGAAACTCTTTAATGAGGCTTAAAACAAGTGCCTACTCCATTAATCAATTTGAACTATGATAGTAATTAGTAGGAGAGGACATGTACATGTAAAAAAGATTAATGTTATGAGTCTCTCGTGCAAACAAGCATTAACAACAACTCATAATTAATGTGTCATTTTCATAACTTATATTTAAAGTTCTATATATAGGAAGCATGATTAGCTACATATATTGAAATATACATCCAATTAAAAAAGAAGATACCTAAAATATCCTAGATGAAGTAAAGACATCTATTGTATTATACTCATTAGTGAAGCATTAGAGTGACAATCCAAAGAAAAAAGAAATATAAATCCTTCAAAGGGCAATACGGATGTGATCGAACGTAAATGTAACCGATGTGAAATTAAAGATTATAATCGAGTTACTTCTAAGGCAAAGTAGTCGCCATCTTCATAACAATTTCCTTGCTTGAATCAATTGCAATTCATAAAATTCATATTATTGACTGGTTGTATAATGATGTAATGCTTATTATTTTAATGAGTTATGAATATTAGTTAACTATGTTGTAGTTGAATTTGTTATGTTATATATGATATAATTACGTTCTATTGTAACCATAATGTTTGAGCCTATTCGAACCTTATTCGATCATTATTTAACCAATATTATATTGAATTCGGTGTATCATGTCACGCTATGATTGATCTCTCAACTTGCTATATTATGTTAAATATTGAATGAAACTTATTTGAATATTCAATTCAATTATTTTATAATTTCTTCTAACAATGTCTTATTTGAATCTTTTTAGAATCAATTTAATTAGATTATCTTTTTTTTTAATAAGAATGATTAATTTTTTATTATGAATCATAATTTTTTGCATAAAGTCTCAATCTCGATCGAATTTTATTTGAATGTTATTCAGATCAATTTTAGCTGTCGCATAAAAAAATACGCTGTTTAGAGCATATCTATTTGGTCATAAAAAAATTTACTAATATATTTCCTTAAAAGAATAAAATAAGGAGTATATTTTTTATTTTCTAAAGCTATTCGATATATAAAATGAAAAATCTCAAAAAAAAAAAAAAATCTCTTTTGGGATTATATTTATACCTATAATACCCCTAAGTAGCCCTAACAAATAAATAAATAAATAAATACATTTTCTTAATTGGACCTCAAACAACTATAAATCGACTTTCAACTCTGTCGAACCCACGCTCGGCAGAGCTTGTTCCCCAAGTAAAGAAGGTTGATCTCCTCTAATACTTGTCCACAAATCTCTCCATCTCTCTCGGGACACTGTGCGAAGGATCGGAACATCACCGGTGGCCATGGAGTGCGTTTTCGGGCTTGTCGGCGACGGCTTTGCTTTGATCGCAGCGGACTCCTCCGCTGTCCATAGCATACTCGTCCACAAATCTAACGAGGACAAGGTTTTGGTCCTCGACTCCCACAAGCTCCTCGGCGTCTCCGGCGAGGCAGGCGATCGGTCCGTCCTTACTCTATTCTAATCCCTTCCCCTTGTTCTTGCTTATCTGAATCTCTTGTCCTTATTCGCTGTCTTCTATTGGCCCTAGGGTTCAGTTCATCGAGTACATCCAAAAGAACGTGCATCTCTACCAGTTCAGGAATGGCATCCCGCTGAACACCGCCGCCACTGCCAACTTCACCAGGGGTGAACTTGCCACCGCTCTTAGAAAGGTAACATTTTTCCTTGTCTCGTTTTATTTGGTTTATTGTTGAACCGTATGTCGGGTTAGGTTTTTGAATCTTAATAATAAATGGAATTAGCGGTCAGGAATTACTCGTATTGGTCACGATATCCATCCATTTCACATTATGTACATTGTACTGTGAAACTGAGGGTTTTGTCGGGAGGCTGGGGCAGTTGATCCGATGCCTTCTTCATTTTTATTGATGTCCTCATATTTTGTAAATTTTTGTAAACGTGTCCTAATCTTTGTGTGCCGTTGAAATACTTAGAGAAGATCAATAGGTATTATGGTTCATTAGGTTGTATGTAGTTGAGCATATGTTTTAGGAAAAAAATCACTCATTATGTATGTGAGAAATGAAATCACCACATCTCAGGGGGTTTCTGAAGTTTAATAAGAGTATTGATTTCTAATTATGTCCAACCAAATGAAAGGATAAAGTATATTTCAAGGTTTTCTAAAATATGTTTTATATCTACCAATGACCAATTGAGTCCTTAGGGAAATTTAATTTCATTGTTACTGTTCATCTTGAACCTTTTAGCTGGTTTAAAGACATTATGCGAAGTTCAACTTCCCATTATAGTGCTGAAGTTGCTGGTGGTTTTGGTCATCGGGCTGATGCATAATGCATATCCTAAATTTTTGGTCATATTTATGATTTCTTCTTCTTCGTCCATCCTAAATATATCTTTAATGATTTGAATATACGCGTTATTAACTCCTTTCTTTTCAAGAACTCTCCATAGCACTTCTCTTGGAACTTTATCATATGTTTTTTCTAAATCAATAAATATCATATGTAAATCCTCCTTATTCTCTCTATATTTCTCCATCAAACCTCTTAATAAATGTATGGCTTCCATAGTAGACCTACCGGCATGAATCCAAATTGATTTTAAGAAACATTAGTATCACGCCGCAACCTATGCTCCATAACTCGTTCCCATAGTTTTAAAGTATGACACATTAACTTAATTCCTCTATAATTCGCGCAATCTTGTGCATCACCTTTATTCTTAAAAATAGGGATTAACACACTCATTCTCCACTCATCTGGCATCTTTTTAGTCTTCAAAACAGTATTAAAAAGTTTAGTAAGCCAAGAAATTCCTTCATCTCCTAAGCATTTCCACACCTCTATTAGAATATCATCAGGTCCAATAGCTTTTTCACCCTTCATTTTCTTTAAAGCCTCTCTAACTTCGGTTTTACTAATACGCCGATAAAAACAGAAATCTTTATTTTCATTTAGGATGCTAAGGTCACTGCAGTCAATTTTATTTTCACATTCTTCATTAAAAAGTTTAGCAAAATATCTCATCCACCTTTGTTGAATATCATCTTCTAAAAAAGTACTTTTTGATTTTCATCCTTAATACACTTCACTTGAACTAAATCCTTACTACTCCTATCTCTTTGTTTGGCTAACTTATACATATATCTTTCTCCCTCCTTAGTATCTAATCTATTATATAAATCACTAAAAGCTAATCTCTTTGCATCGCATATTGCTTTCTTAGATTCCTTACGTGCCTCTTTATATACTTTCCAATTATCAAAAATTTTATAGTTAAACTAATTTTTATAATAAATCTTCTTATTTTTAATATTTTCTTGCACATTTGGATTCCACCACCAACTATTTTTACTATTAGGAGCTTTTCCCTTTGAGATTTCAAGTACATCTTTTGCAATATTCTTAATATAATTAGCACTTTTTCCCACATAACATTAGCATCCTCATGTACAGACAAAATCTTAAGATCTAAATCTTACTTCCAAAAATATTTTTGTTAATATTATTTAAATGCCCCCATCTACTCCTAGAATATCGTTTTACTTTATTTTTTATTTTTTGCCTCATTATCTTCAAGTCCAAAACTAATAAACGATGTTGGGTATATAAATTTTCACTCAGAATAACTTTACAATATTTGCAATCTAAACGATCTAATTTTCTTATAAGAAAATAATCAATCTGAGTTGTACTATATCCATTTTTATAAGTAATGAGATGCTCATTCCTTTTCTTAAATAAGGTATTAACAATTAAAAAATCATAAGCTAAACAAAAATCTAATATGGACTTACCACCTTCATTTGTCATTCCAAACTCATGGCCACCATAAATGCTTTTAAAATCATCTACCTCTCTACCAACATGTCCATTTAAATCTCCTCCAATAAAAACTCTTTCTTCAAGAGGTATCTTTTGTATTAATTCTTCTAAGTTATTCCAAAATTTTAATTTTGAGTCATATTCAAACCCACTAGAGGAGCATAAGCATTTATAATGTTAACAATCTTAGCATCGACAACAATCTTTAAAGTTATAATTCTATCTCCAATTCTATTAATATTTATAACATTATCCTTCAAACTCTTATCTAAAATCACGTCTACACCATTTCTAGTACGACTCCTACCCGAATACCAATGTTTAAATCCTAAACTATCAATCTCCTTAGCCTTCTCTCCAACCCATTTAGTTTCCTGAATGCACAGAATATTTATCTTCCTATGAATCATAATATCTATCAATTCTATTAATTTTCCTATAAGGGAACTTATATTCCAAATTCCCATCTTAATTTTAGTTTCATGGACTAGCTTCTTTTCCCACATCCGTCCTTGATGTGGGAACTCTTGCCTATTTAACACTGCACCCAGCCGGCGGTGCAGCGGCCCTTGCATATTTGTCACTGTATTCAGGCCATACAACGCGTCGCTTCCAGGGACGCCCTAGCATTAACACAATTTCTTAAAGGATTCATGTCATTATTATTCGACAAGTTTTACGCTGTTTGTCGACTACCTAATGCAACCCTCCACTTTTCTCATTCAGGACTTGGTACCTGGCAACGGCAGTGTTAAGAATAACATAAAAATAAACAATTAAAATTTTTATTAAAATAAAATATAATATTTTGTAAAAAGGGCTGGTTATACAAAATCGGGACCGATTTCCCAGTTGAATTGGCGATTTAAACTGGTTTGAGCCGGTTCGATGTGAGTTTGGTTTTGAACTTGACCGAACAGGCAACTTGACTAGTTCATGATCAAACCAACTAATTCGGTCCGATTTTCAAAACACTGGAAACAAGTGAAAAATTATAATATTGGTGAAATATTTAGAAGATAGAGCTCTTTAAGTTCGTATAAATAAGACTTAGTATATGATATGTAATTTTAATGGGTGTAATTTTATCAATTAGCTTTCAATATTATTAGAATACAAGGTCATACATAATTATAATAGATTGAAGTATATTAAATATGCTATATAGAAAAAAAATAGAGATATAGATGATGACAACTTTTAAAGTTTAGTTTGAATGATCAAAATGGAGAAGTGCTTCAAGAGTTTTATGTCATAAGATGATATCATATAAGTTTAATGATAATTTTTTATAAAACTGCAATTAGGTCGGTAATATTATATAGATTTGAATGCTAGAATGTAAAAAAGTCATGGATATGTATGTTGAGTTGTAGAAATGAAAGTGTTAAGATTGGCGGGTCATAAACTAACAAGGATAAATTAAGAAGTGATTATATTGAAGGTAATGTTGGAGGGACATCTTTAGAAAATAATATAGCTAAAATCAGATTTTGTTTTATGGATTTATACAATAAACGGTAAAAATGTATTTATTAATAGAGTTGATAAAACTAATTTTAGAGGACTAGAAAGGAGAGAAGGGGTTGACTAAGGTTACATGCATAGAAGTTATTTAAAATGTTGTGAAAAATAAGTTTAACATCTTAGACAAAACTCAAAAATAAATGAAAAATGAGGGGATGACTCCAAATGTTTGAGATAAGCTAATGATAATGATAAAACAACACTTCAGTAAAATGGATTAAATTTTATATGTTTTGTTTTAAAATTTAATTATTCGTTAATAAACATTTTTTACCTTCTCAAAAAATTTATACGATTCAAGCCAAATTGAAAATGTTTTAGGCCATTAAATGTTAAAATATTGTCCTTTATTCTATATTGGTTTTGCTTAAATTATTTAAAATCATACCTAAATGGGTTTTCTTTAAAATACATTTCAATTAATTTTCTTTTTGTAGATTTTAAAATAGTATTCTTTTGTTTGTGTATTCACTAACCTCGATATAAAGCCCCACTTATAGAAAACACTATTATGTTACCTTTAACAGTATTTTAAAATATGATGTATTTTCCTAGGTCTAAAGTTTTAAGGGAAATTTAATTTGTAATGCAGAATTATATCTAATAAATTTATGTAAGAAACAAGCAAATTTCATGGGAAACAGGCTATTTATCTCAAACAATTACTTGCAAAATTTCATGAAATCATAATATGGCCAACCAATTCTAGTGACCGACACTAGCATTCAAATAGAATTTTAACATTAAGCGAATGAAATTTTGTGTATAAAAAGGAGACCAAATTGTTTCAGATGTCAAAGAAAATAATAACACCTTCAACCAATAATAAATAAAAGAGAAGTGGGTAAAATGGCAGGAGGGAGAGGAAAAGCGATAAAGAATCGAAAATATTTAAGTCTCATTCTTGAATAAAAACACCATCTATAGTGGAATGCTTCAAATTTCACTTGCTTCAAGGATTATAATTTTTGAAAGAGGAAAATTGGTTTTCATATTAAAAAAAACTTTTATTCTTTACATAATTTTTTTTAAATGCCTTCACCCATTTTTACAATCCACATGTATAATACAATATTAAAAAATTACATAAACAATAAACATACAAATAGTAAACCGTAGGAGTAACGATTTGATCAAGTTCTAGAACACTCAATTGTAAAACAAATCTCATATTGCTTTAACAATATCTCAAATGAGGCATGTAATAAGCTCATGGGCATTCCTGTGAAAAGTAATCACAACTCTTTGAAGAGCTTGAAAGGTTCTTCGATAGTATGAGTGTTGCAAAATATAAGTCATAATGACCAAATAGGAATAGCGTCAATGGAATGCCCAAGAAGCCACCACAGGATCTGCATTGAAGAAATATAAATAGGCCACCATAGTAATTTCAATAGAATTCATTAGATTAATTATATATGGTTTGGAGAAATTTGGTTTCAACTATTTACTTAGTTGATATTCTTCCAACATATCTTAGGTATAATTGTTGGATTTCTTATATAAATCTTCATGAAGTTGGACTTATAAGTCTAATTTTCACTTTAAAAGGATACCCATGGTATTAGTATTAGTGACATAAGATGGTTGAGAGAATGGTTTTAAAAATCTGACCAGACTGGCATGTTCGATCGGTTCGATCATGAACTGGTCATATGGTTGGTCTGATCTATCTTAAAAATAAGCTTTATATCAATCTGGACTGAACCTTTTAAAATCGACACAGTGAATTGTTGAACTGATCTCGAGTTTTTTTAACCAGCTAGATTGTCAGTTCAAGTGTTATTCCATTTAAATAATTAAATAAATTAATTTAATAAATTCAGATAAAGTATGACATTAAATTTGATAAATTAAATAAAAATCAATATATTTTAACTTTTAAATGAGCATTAAATAAATATAATTATTATTCCTTAAAGAAACACCAACTAAGCATTCTCACATGATCCCATCACTTCATGAGAGTTCCTAACACATACAAACAAAAAAACTATATAAACAATACGATGAGAAAGTTCCTAATTGATGTGGGACTAAATCGCTAAGTTGTAGTTCTCATGTTTACCGCACATACATTATTTATTTTTAACCAAATTTATAAATAATTTTTTTATAATATGAATAATATTAGTTTTTAAGTAATTAATATTTATTTTTTATCTATTTAATTTTTTTATATATTTAATTATACACTATTAAAAATTAATTTTTATCTATTTCTTAATGATAAATGATCTAACTTAAATGATTTAAATATGTAATTTTATAATATGAATTTGTTATATAACCTATATTTGATCTAAATAGATAACATAAATTAGTAATAATTTATATTAAATTTATAAGTTTACATATAAACTAAATTTAAATTAAATGTGAACCTAAATTAAATATTGAAGATATTTAAATTTTAAATTGCTGAAGATTTTATGTATGAATTCTACTTATTTTTTAGTCATAAATTTATATTATTTTATAGATATTACATAATTATAATGGAGTAAAAGGATTCATGTAACCGACCCCACCTAGTGGGATAAAGGCTTGATGTTGTTGTGTATATATTACATAATTATTATATCATTTAGATCTTATTTAAATAATTTAAATATTTATTATGTTATCCGGTTCAACTTCAGTTGAACCATTAAACCTTAAATCTCTCCTTCTTCCGGTTCCATGTTTGGTCCGATTTTCACAACTTTAGTTGAGAGTCTAATATTTTAATGTAACATAGGATGATATGCGAAATAAAAATGCATTAAAATGAACAATTCACAGATTACGAATTTATAATTTTAGTAAAAACATTTTCTTTTAATTTAAGGATAACAAACACGTTTTATTCATCCGAATAAATAATTTAACTATAGCCAAAATTTAAAAATTTCACAAGAAAATCAACCACATACATCAAATTTCAGCAATGATCAAATTCACGCGTTAAGAAGAAAATTTGGTATGTATCTTACTTGACCTGGTTTCATTCACGCATATAAAACTAGCAACTAAACAATTTAAAATAAGAACAATGATGATAATCTTTCCAAAGGGAAGGATTAGGCCTCATGCGGTACAAGGAGTCTCCCTTCGAAAATTGTCGGTCATACTTGTGAAGTAGTCAAAAAAATGCCTTCAACAAATACACATATGATAAGAGGAAAAATAGAATTTTATTTCAATATTCAATGTCCAATCAATTTTACACATCTCAGGGTCTAATTTATACCCGCCAAAGCAACCAAATAAGAAATTTCACAAAATCTGCTCAAAATCTATGAAGATCCACTCAAGAGTGATAAGTTTCAATTTACCCTTCCTTAATTCCAATAGTTAAAATTCTTATGTAAATTTCAATTCTTAAATTGCTTAAGGATTCTGGTGAAATATGTAAGTAATTTCCCTAAAATAATGAGGCAATAAAGATGCTCACATTGTAAGAAGTGCGTGACACATGATTCTTAGATTTGTAAGACCCCGCTGAGGCAGTGGACGACCAACAACAATAACAAGCATTTGCGTGAATTACAGTTGAGTGGTGGAGGCCACAGAAGCAAGCTTGTATTGTTGGGAAAGACTTTAATCGGACTGTAGCATAGTAGGACGAGGCAAAGCAGAAACATGAGTAGCCTTGAAAGCAATAGGAAAATTAAAACAAGAATGTGAAACAATAAGCAAGAAAGCAACAATCTAGTTCATTCTTTAAGAAGAAATCCAATGCATATTTTACTTAATTAATTTCATTAAAATATGCAAAACCATCGACCAAATAATTGAAAACAAGAAGAATGATTGAAATATCCCAACAAGAAGAATCAGGCCTCTTGTCACTATAAGGAGTCTCCAGGCGGAAGTAATCATCCATGCATATGAAACACTCAAAAAACACACATCCAATAGACACAAATGAAGTGAAGATAATTAAAATTTTATTTCAATATTCAATATCACACCAATTTTGTATGCCGTAGGGTCAAGATCCACTCAAAAACAAAAGCTTCAATAACTTATTTAAATCTGACATAGAAATATTTCCATAAATTCCAATTATTGAATTGCTTGAAGATCCGGGTGAAATATGAAAGTATTTATTTGGCGTCGGACCCCTATATTGAAGCTGAATAACCTTTTTGACTCCATTCCGTCTAGTGATTTTTCATTACATACCACGATAGCATGACAAAGCTATCAATATTTTATGCCAATTTTGCTTTAGATTTGTCTTTTGTTTGGAAAGGTATAGAATATAGTATCTTCCTCCTTTTTTTAATTTTGTTGAGGTAAGAAATATGGAAGTATTATACCTAGTTTGTACTAGTTTGTACTTTTGGTTTTTTATTAATGCAAATGCTTGTTTGTACCGTTGGTTTTTGATTGAGTAAGCTTTATACCTAGTTTATGCTTGTTTGTATTTTTGATTTTTGATTAATGCAAATGCAAAATAAAAAAAAAAGAAACATGAAAGTATTTTCCCCAAAACAATGAGATATCGAGGAAGCTCGCATGATAAGTACATGTGAGGTGGCTAGCAATCTTGCGGGACATAGATGAGGTGATGGAGTATTAGTGACAACAAGAAGCATATACGTGAACTGTAATTGAGGTGGTGGAGAAAAAGCAGGATTAACGATGAAGGCTTCACCCATGGATATAACAGTAGTGGGAAGAGGCAAAATAACAGTGAGGACTAGTTTCAACAATGAGAGTAGATTTAGGAACAAAAAAATAAAAAACGATAGCATGAAACAAGAAGCAAGAAAACATTAACAAATGGAGAGTAATAGTGGTAAGGGTTTTGGCATCAATAAGAATGGCATGGAAAATTTTGATACCGATAAATTGAGCATTTGATATTCTTTAAGTAAGCATGAGCAAATTGTTGTGCTTCTTGCAAGGTAACACATAAATCATCACAAATAAAATTATCATCTTATGACATAAGAAACATGTATTTCCATTATCACTATTGGGCAAAATGCTTGCATATTGGTTTATGGAAGATGAGTAAATTCTGTTGTGTAAGGTGCTTGATGCGAATCCGTAAGAAGGGGAGGGAATGTGTGAAGAATCTAAGATATTGACAACTTGTTATGAACTTAAATTAAATCCAAGATTTAAAACTACGCAGTTGGGTATTGAGACTTTTTTCGTTCGTGAGGCGAGGCGTTAAGCCTCAAGGCGTTTTGAGGCATAAGCCTTAAAATTCAAAGATTGCATGAAGTAAAAAATAAATGTTAAAAAAAGTGATTTTTATATAATACCCAAATAATATCTTAAAGGATAACATTGACTTTTTATTGAACTATGAAATAACAAATTGTTATACATATAAAATAAAAAATTGCATAAGACGTGAAGTGACAAGTGATAAATTGTATGAAATAGAATTAAAATTTAAATATTACATGAGAAAAACAATATAAAATATATGAATTACATAAAAGTATCATATAACATCAAAAGAAATTTCAAATTCATTCTTTTCCACTTTCCTACCATCTACATTTAATTCCTAAAGAAAGTTGAAATAGTTGATAACTCAGAAATCATCTGCACAGTCATCACTAAGGGGGTTTTTATTTGAGTCATCATAACAAATTGGTTTTTTTCTTGTCTCATCTTGTGAAATACAATGCCTTTCAATCTACTTTTTGTTCATTTATTTCAGTCATTTTTCTCTTTCATAAATGTTTGTCAACATAAAGATGAGAATAATACTCCAAAATTTTTAGAGGAGGAGGTGGTCGTTTGCGACTTTCGAGTGATCCCTGGCGGCGACTTATAACGTAGGTGGCAGGTTGGAGGTCGAGGCAGTCGAGAGGAAGGCTATTGCGGCTTGGAGGTACATGAAGGCGTGATTTATTTGGGGCTTTAGTTTATGATTTATGTAAGTTTTAATAAAAAAAATATACCAGCAAGGTGCGGCCCCTCTCAAGGTCTGTCTAAGCCAAATTAAGGTGCACACATCATAAAAAAACTCGAGGCATAAGCCTCAAGGCGTTTTTCACCAGAATTGCACTGAGGGCACTGAGGCGAGCCTCATATTGCGCAAATTAAAAAATAATTAAATTAGATATATTTAAGACTATAAATAATAATACTACCTATAATTTCTAGTTTATAAGCATTAGTCCTAATATATTGTAAACTTTTATATGATCCTGCCTTTCTTGTAGTTAATTTAGGTTTTATTAGATGTGACTATTGCTATATGAGAGGCTAATTGAAAAGTTGTTGGAGAAATTTAATGAAATGTCACGATTGAAAAGTTGATGTTTTTTTGTTTGAAAGATTTTCAATTGACTTATTTTTTATATCTCAAAAGCTACTTCAGTTATTTGGATGTAGTATTTTATATGTTGTAAAACCGCCAAACATATAATTGGGCTAACGAAGCCTTTCTTGGTGATGGTCTAGCTTGGGATCTTAATCGAGTACTTCTGAATGCAATTGAATGCAATTGTATTTTGATCTTACCAATAGGAGGAGAAAAAGGACGTGTTAGCGTTGGCATTAGCCTTGATCACATGGGTTTTCAAGAGGATGCAAAGGAGAGGCAACATCTTCTTGTAAGGAGGCTCGAAGGATGGGAATTGACTAGGTTTTAGGAGGTTGTGAAGGCGTTGGTGTGGGGCTCGATTGGCTTAGGGTTTTAGGATCATGTGAAGGAGTTCTACTTGTTCGTGTTTGAAGAATTTGGTAGAGTGGTGCCAGCTCCATGTTTTAGTGCAATGGAGATGTTTTGAGAATGAATCAATTTATACAACTTTTAAGAAATTGTTGTGGTAAGGCTTTTGTGATGGAGAATATATTCATGTAAGAATAATATTTATTGTTAATCAAACTTCCAATAAGTAGCTTCATGCAAATCATGCATATGAATAATCAAAACTGTAATACAATATCATGTATTTAGAGTTAGTGATGAAATTTTGTTTAGCTTTTTGATGGATAGGTTTGACTTGAACATGCTTGAACATTTATTTAGGCAAATAATTTTTTTCTTAAGAAGTATTATGTGATGGAATATTAACGATAATTGAGGGAGATTTTATTACACACACAGATAAGTTGAGCAACACATAATATAATGAATTTTTAAATGTGGTAAACCCAATAAGGGAAATACTATGAGACCTAGCCCAGTTGAGAATAATTCAATTATGTAGGTTAAAGATTTCAATGATCTGCCCTTCTTTGCTATCAGAGGAGTTGTATTACCACTAGGGGTGTAAACGAGTTGAATTGAGTAATGGCACTATCATGCTCAGCTCGTCAGTCAGAAAGCCGACTCGAACTCGAGCTTGTCCACTATAAACGAGCTTGATCTGGCTCGCTAGCCTCGGCGGTCCAAGCCTCCTTCCGCGTCGTCCGCCTTCTGCGACCGAGCGAGTCATCCACATTGTCCGCCTTCCGCGACCGAGCGAGTTTCAAGCTCCAACAGGCTCACGCGCGGGATTTGCGAAGCGGGCGAGAGCGGGATTTGCATCAAGACAGCTGCGGTAGCGTAGAGTAATGGAGTTTTACTGCAACATTAATGACAGGAAGCTTTTTTTTTGCTTTTGTTTTTTGTTTTTTGGGGAGAAGTAAAACAACAAGTTTGGGGAGAAGTGAAACAACATTGCTTTAGTAAACTTATTTTTGAAAACAACAACTTTTTCAAATATTTAAAGACATATAATCTGTAAGTTTACTTTCATATTGTATAAATTAATAAATAAAATTATTTTTTAACGTAAATATTACTTAATCGAGCCGGCTCGCGAGCTTACGAGTCGAGCCTCATCAAGCTCGTTTAATAAAAAAGCTTGAGTTTGAGCTCGAGCTCGAGCTCGAGCTCGTGGCTCGATAAGCTCGGCTTGCGAGCTTGTTAATGAGTCGAGCTCGAGCTGGCTTACGAGTCAGCTTGGCTCACTTACACCCCTAATTTCCACACTTGAACTATTGGGTTTGTCCTTGGCTAAGGTGGTGGAGAGTGTTGGAAAGCACTTGAAGACAACATGTGAGTTCATATGGCATTGAGTTATCTAAACATATAATATGATTAGTAGGGAATAGGGTCCATTTATATTGTTTGATGGAGTGTCCAATATTTTGAAGAAATGACCAAAATGTCTCATCCATATATTTATGAATCAGTCATTTTACTACTTATTTAAGGAGGACTTTGGGTGGAGAGAATTCCCTAATTTTGAGAATCTTAGACCTATGATTGCTGTTTGGAAACCCGATTAACATCTTTGGTATTCACTATATAAATTCCATCTTTGTTACTTCTGGTCGCCCGATCTTCTCTTTGAATATTATGATGTTTGTCATTAACTACGCCTTAATACTTCACTTTCAACACTAACATTTATCGTTCCTATCAATTGACACTGACACCATCATTGCTTTTTGTTGATCAACATTGATGCATATTGTTGCCCTTCTATCATTTCCCATCCATTCTTGCCCACATCGTTGACCAACATTGACGTCCACCGTCGCTCATCCATTATCATTTGCGGTCCATTGATGTTGACACTCACCATCACGTATCTGCCTTGCCGGCTTTAATCTTCTAGCATCACCCGTCATTTTCTAACACTGACAATCGTTGTCACCCATTCTTCATTATCTGCTATCAATCGACGTTGACATTGTTGCCTTTAACTCCTTAATGACATTTTCCACCACCTTCATAGGAGATAACCCTAATAGTTTAGGCTCTTGTAATGGAACTATTCTCAATTGAGATAATGGAGAAGGGTGTATTATTGCAATTTTGAACCTACATAATAGAGCTATTTCTAATTGGGCAGGCCTCATAATTTTTGCCTCTCGAGTTTTCCGCATTAAAAATTATCTCGTGTATTGCTTTCACTCTTTATGTGTTGGGTTTTCACTCAATGCAAAGTCGATGACTCTACCTCGACCACCATGAATATTACAATGTGCAATTATTTGATGCTCTTTGTGGGAAGCAAGTCAATATTAGGGGGACAACCTTGATTGCAGGATGCAATCAAGTTTTTTTGGCTCTCATCAAGTGGTATAAAGATCTTCCCTTTTTCTACATCAGATAGCCTAGGATTTGCACTGTAGGCATCATAGAATAGAATAGTGGAATAGCTATAGAAGAAGACAGGACCGAAGTGATAGTATGGAATAGAATAACCATAAAGGTGGTAGGAGTGAAGTGATAGTGTGGAAAACAAGTCTTGTCTTAGTGGCAATAGGAGGTGGGGGCTATCTTTTTTCAAATCATTGTACCAGCTCTTGCAACCAGATGTGTGGTGGCAATTACTTTGAGAGAAACTTCCTCTTATCTCATTTCGCTCCAAAACATTGTTGTGAAGCGATGATAACATGAATTGGCTGCAAGAATTAGCACGTTAAAAATTGAAATATTCTAAAAATAACCACATCACCATGTTTGTGGTTTTGTACGGGTGCTTAAAGCTTGCAATAATTTGCGTACATCATCTGCTCACTTTCTTTGATTTCACAGCTGCTGTTTTTTGCTTGCATAATTTCATAAATGAATATTTAATTGATTTTTGGCGAGTGCCCTACTTTTCAGTACTGGGCGCTGCTAAAATAATCGCAATTATGATTCCTATGAATGGATGTGTTATTTGATTTCTATGAGCATACAAATTGATTCTTTTGCTCCAATCAACATCATAGGAAATTTCTGGTTATTTCTTGACCATCATTCGAACAATTGCATAGCAATCTCTTCATTGCCTGTCTAAGTTCATTGCCATCTTGGTTAAAGTTTTGGTCTTGTTATCTGTTTAGTTTATCATTGGTATTGTGGAATGGTTCTAAGCAGGAACCTTGATTTTAAATTTGGAGCTGCGATGAGCACAGTTTCCTCAGTTATTGACTTGATTTAAGTTTTCCTTGAATTAATATAATCATAATGTCAACGCTTAGACTAAGGCAAGTTGATTTTAGGATCATAATTATTGCTTCTGTATGCAAACATGCTTTATTGAAGCTCTTTATCTGCATTTATATAGTTGCATGAAGTTTATTATCAAAAATACTCTAACCAATGTTAAATTCTCTATGCCTTTTTTCCAGAACCCATATTTTGTTAACATTCTACTAGCTGGTTATGATAAGGGTATTGGACCATCTCTTTACTACATTGACTACATCGCAACTCTCCACAAGATCGACAAAGGTGCATTTGGTTATGGTTCCTATTTCTCCTTAGCAATGATGGATAGGTATTTTCGCAGTGGGATGTCACTGGAAGAGGCAATTGATCTTGTAGATAAATGCATCATGGAAATCCGGTCAAGACTGTTTGTTGCTCCACCGAACTTCGTGATCAAGATTGTAGACCAGAATGGAGCAAGGGAGTATGCATGGCGTGAATCCATTTCATCAGACTAATGTCTTTCTGAACCTAGTGTTATGATCTTGACTGGCTCGACTAAAGGACAGTTTTTGCATTGAATTGCTGAATATGTTTTATTTAGGTTGTTTGTCCAAAAAAAAAATGTTTGATCTATATGAAAATTTCTCTTAATGTTGAATCAAACATAATTTTTTTCTTTCTTAATTGCATTGTTTTCTATACTTCCAGATACGTTTTATCGTTGCATCATTGTTTTAGCAGCTAACTTAATGAATTTTAGGCTTCTGGTTTTGGCTTTGCTGTATAATTCTCAGCCATTACATGAATGCTGCCAATAAAAGGCTAAAGTAAGTTTCAAGTTTACTGGATACAATACAAACATTGGCTAGTACATTACTGAGAATATCACTGATGAAAGAAGCATTGTAGATTTACTGTTACTAAACTGCATACAGCACATAAGCTTTCAAAGAGCATGACATTACGCAGAATTACAGGGTAAAGAGCATTATATCAGCAGGTATGATTGTAGAGGCCTAGAGCAGAGAGCCGATTGATCCTTAGAAGCTGATATAATGCATTGAAAAGCCGGCCAAAATGATGAATACCACAGAGAAGAGAATAGGAAGAGCTACTGGTTGTAGAAAACTTCCTCGGGAGGTTTTTCCGGGAGCACTATCCGATCCACTGCCTGGTGCGGGTGCCGGTGAAGTAGCATCTGTAATGGCAAGTGGATGTTTTTATCCAATTTTTTTTTTCTAGTTGTTATACCTTTGCAACTAAATAATGAGACTTGTATAGCTAGTAGAAATAATCAATTGTGATTGTAATCCAATCTCTCATTGCATGCATTACTAGTGGTTATTTTCTTGAAACTAAAGGTTTTGAGACATGTAAAGCTACAACATACCATTGCATCTACTCACTGGCGGAGTCTGAACATTGCATGCGCCGGGGAGAGCCAGAGCTTTTGTCTGGTTAAGAGTGACTCCGAACTGTGATGCTCCGCCATTGAGGACCAAGCACAAGCACTTGGGCTCTGTCTGCACTACCTTTGCCAGCTGCGAACAACATGGCACAGCTGGTGAATCGCTGCTGCCAGTTATGTAGTTCAGGCAAGGGGCAAGGCTGATGATTGTTGATGTGCAGTCACTAGATTGTGCAGATGCTCTCCTTGGCATGAGTCTGATGATCATGATCATGACTAGGGTAAAAACAAGCACTTGTAGTCGCAGAGCCATTTCGTGATGCTTGCCAGTTGCCAAACTTATTGAAGGGTTGTAGTCTATAACAGCTGATTCTTGTGATTGCAGGTGCTGCTTGATAGGAGTAGAATGGTAAGGACGGATTCTTTTATAGAGTAATAAGTGATTTTTAGATGAAGTTGGCACAGGAGTTTACTTAATTTGTTGGTGACCGGCTTTTCTCCTGCTCCATGAGGTAAGCTATTTTTATTTTAACTTGGCTTCATGAATTTTGTTTACCTACGTTCATGGAAATAATCTTTTTGTTCAATAAATTGGAGATTTCTTTACTTTATTACTATTGACTAACGCAGGCTTTGTTTAGTTTATGCCATCTGCTGATTCAGTATTTTGACTATGTTAAAAGCTTACGTTTCATATCAAGCTGATCATAAAATGAAGTCTTTAATTAGAATTATTTAATGACTGGAAGCGTTTGATTGGCAAATTGTGTCAGGCTTATAGATTTTGAATATTAATTTATTCTTATACGGCTATGCGTTCTGCTACGTACGTCTGTATGAGATGTCTCGATGTTGCGGAATGTCGGCTAATAGCTAATAGAAATTATTCAGTATCTATCACAGACAGTAATTGATGTGAGTAATTACAAATATTTAGATATAAAATGGAGGAGCGATAGTGATAACCATCATTTTCCTCTGTTTTTTTTATCTGTAGCAACTGCCTTATCATTTTTGTAGTTTAACTTCCATTTTTTCAGATTCATTTAACTTGTTGACAAAATCTCGTGCAGTTAAGGCTCCATTTGGGATAGTTCTAGACCATTATTTTTTTTTCTTGTTTTCAAGAGATTTTTTAATTAAAAAATAGCTTTATAAAATAGTAAGAAAGCAGTCCTAAATGAAGCCTAAATTGTGTTCGGAGCATCTAAAATGATTGCTTAATGTCTATTTAGGCATGTTTTGTGTATTCGAAGCAGCAGTAGTTTACTTATTCAATTAGGAACCAACAACAAAGGCTAAACTCCATCGTTGGGTCACCATATAAATAGTTTAGTTCGACTGGAAGACCTATCAGATTAATGTCAGGTCACTCTATTAGCATTTCTGTAATTAAGGGATGGATATAATTTGTTGAGTGAGCTCATGTTAGCTGAATTAAGGATTTTTAAAATTTGTAACAATTTTATATTCAATGTTTATATATTTAACACCTAACTTCAGTGTGATTGTATGATACTCAATTTTTTTAATTGCAACAAAACAATTCCATTCCCTCTTCACCTTCGTTTAATGATAATAATGTGCCTGGTCTTCACTGCCCTCTTTGTCATGGTTGCTCTCCCGTTTGGATACCAAGGGCGCTGCCATTGTATCAGCTGTTGGACCCCTTCACATGCGCATGAGGCCATAGATATATGGCTCGCGGCATTGTGGTTCGAAGTTGAAAATATTAGAAATGATATTTTTTATTAGATTTAAATGAGAATTGGATTCTTAACAGAAAACAATGGAGGACTAGGATTCATGTAGCGGATCTTATATTGTTGTTGTATAAATAACCACTCTTATTTATTGAATAAGATATCAAAATCTTTTGTCAACATGGAATTAGAGCTAAGCCATAAAGCCTAGCCTTTATTTTCCTCACCTGCCCTCCTCTCTTCCAATGCTATCATGCTCTCCCATGTCAGTGCTCGTGATATTAACAGCACTCACACTCTATTGTTGCTTGTGCTCACGTAACTACTGTGCTTCTCTACACTTCTTTTTGCTCATATGTACTCTTAAGCTGTGCAAACATGAATGTCTTGCATGTTATATGTTCACCCTTATTCTTTTTAATTGTTATAATCTTTTGCTTCCTAACTTGGCCAATAGACTTGCCATCTTATACATAGTAGTTAAGGATTGCGATTTCCATCTCCTTAATTTGAGTTTCTCAAGATTGTCTGATTGACTCCTCTCGGTTTTATAACTTATGTCTACTCTTTTTAAGATGGGACCTCCTCCATCTAATTTAGAGCTTTTGGAGGGATTTAGTCTTGATTGCTTGTTATCTCATCACTTGTGTTCCTTCCCCTCTCTTTGCCAACACATCACCTAAATTTCTTCAGAAATATAATCATCCTGTATGTTCCTTAACACTAGGGATATTTAGACTTGTTTGCTTTGTTCATGATTTTCATTTACCCAACATGCTTTCTCCATGCTCATGTTTAAATACTTCAACTAATGTATCTTTCTTAAGATACTCTTGCAAATACAGAAAATTGATGTTATGCTCCTTGAACTCATTGTTTATGTACTTCAACAATATTATTTTTCGTGAGTCTGAGCCCTTTCTCTCTCTCCCTTCTCCTCCTCCTACGAGACCCTTCACCTCCTATTCATGTACCTTCAGAAGCTCCCCTTCTTATATCTACCATAACATAAGCAAATTCTTGATAGCCTTAACCTCTCCAAAAATATGTCCATTTACACTATCATATTCTACTAAACATCATTTCTTGATGAGTTCTTTAATCTCCACTTGCCAATTATCTTACGAAAAGATAAAAGGCAACATAAAACTCCCCATATGCACTCTTGTGAAAAAAATAAAAATAAAAATAATCATCTATTCTCTTCTTTTCATATATTTGTCCTATTTCTTTTGGGTATATCTACTCTTAAGATTTATTAGCAAGTCATGCAAAATCTTCTCTAGAAAGAGGTTATATATATTGAGATGAGTGGTTTACTCGGTTGTCATATATGATATTTAGTTACTCCCATTTATGAGGTTAAGCAAATTTATTGTTAATAGCCTTCATAGACAAATTTTTTGAGAGTAAGATTTTCTAGGATTAGATGGGAGCATTTAAAGAATAGTAATAAAAATATTTTTGAGAGTAAGATTTTAGATTCTAAGATTTTATTTGTGCATGAGGATGCTAATGTTATGTGGGAAAAAGTGGCTAGTGATATTAAAAATATTGCAAAAGATGTGTTTGGAGTATCAAAGGGAAAAGCCCCTAATAGTAAAAATAGCTGGTGGTGGAATCCAATTGTGCAAGAAAAGATAAAAAATAAGAAGATTTGTTATAAAAATTGGTTTAGATGTAAAAATTCTGATAATTGGGAAAGATATAAAGAGGCATGTAAGGATTCTAAGAAAACAATATGTGATGCAAAGATCTTAGCTTTTAATGATTTATATAATAGATTAGATACTAAGGAGGGAGAAAGATATATGTCTAAGCTAGCCAAACAAAGAGATAGGAGTAGTAAGAATTTAATTCAAGTGAAGTGTATTAAGGATGAAGATCAAAAAGTACTTTTCTTAGAAGATGATATTCAACAAAGGTGGATGAGATATTTTGATAAACTTTTTAATGAAGATTGTAGGAATACAATTGACTTTAGTGACCTTAGCATCCTAAATGATAATAAAGATTTTGTTTTTATCGGCGTATTAGTAAAATCGAAGTTAGAGAGGCTTTAAAGAAAATGAAGTGTGGAAAAGCTGTTGGACCTGATGATATCCCAATAGAGTTGGGGAAATGCTTAGGAGATGAAGGAATTTCTTGGCTAACTAAACTTTTTAATAATAATTTGAAGACTAAAAAGATGCATGATGCGTGGAGAATGAGTGTATTGATTCCTATTTATAAGAATAAAGGTGATGCACAAGATTGTGCGAATTATAGAGGAATTAAGTTAATGTGTCACACTTTAAAACTATGGGAGCGAGTTATGGAGCGTAGGCTGCGGCGTGATACTAATGTTTCTCAAAATCAATTTGGATTCATGCCTGGTAGGTCTACTATGGAAGCCATACATTTATTGAGAGGTTTGATGGAGAAATATAGGGAGAATAAGGAGGATCTACATATGATATTTATTGATTTAGAGAAAGCATATGATAAAGTTCCAAGAGAAGTGCTATGGAGAGTTCTTGAAAAGAAAGGAGTTAATAATGCTTATATTCAAATCATTAAAGATATGTATGAAGGAGCTACTACTTGTGTTCAAACACAAGGTGGTTTGACCAAGTATTTCCCTATTTCGGTTGGATTACATCAAGGATCAGCTTTAAGCCCATATCTTTTCGCGTTAGTCATGGATGTTCTCACTAGACATTTACAAGAGGATGTACCCTGGTGTATGCTTTTTGCTGATGATATTCTTCTTGTTGACAAGACTAAAGAGGGAGTTGAAGGTAAACTTGAAGTCTGGAGATCAACCTTAGAGTCCAAAGGTTTTCGCTTGAGTAGATCTAAAACTGAATATATGGAGTGTAATTTTAGCAGTAATAGACCTAGTGAGGGGATTGTGACTTTGGGCGATCGAGTCATTAATAAGAGTACACGTTTTAGATATCTTGGATCTATTGTTCAGAGTGATGGTGAAATAGATGGGGATGTTATCAGTAGAATTCAAGTTGGATGGTTGAAGTGGAGGAATGCATCGGGCTTGTTGTGTGATAGAAAAGTCCCCCTTAAACTTAAGGGAAAATTCTATAAGATGGTGGTGAGACCTGCAATGCTTTATGGTGCAGAATGTTGGCCATTAAAAGAGAAGCACAATACTAAGTTATGTGTTGCGGAGATGAGGATGCTTAGGTGGATGAGTGGATTTACTCTTAGAGACAGGATACGAAATGAGCATATACGTGAAAAGGTTGGAGTAGCTCCAGTGGAGGATAAGATTAGAGAGAGTCGCCTTAGATGGTTTGGTCACATAAAACGACGGCCTTCAGATGACCCAGTTAGGAAAGTAGAGGTATTAGATTTGACTTATGTTAAGAAAGGTAGAGGTAGACCTAAAAAGACTTGGTTAGAAAATATTAGAAATGACCTTTCTCTATTAGATTTAAACGAGAATTTGACTTTGAACCGGACACAATGGAGAAAAAGGATTCATGTTGCCGACCCCACGTAGTGGGACAAAGGCTTGTTGTTGTTGTTGTAGCCTTCATAGACAAATTTCATCTTGATGGTTCTTTCAATCAATATTGATACAATGGATATGATCGACTCTTGGTGAAATGTAATCAATGAAGTAATTTATTCGATGTAAAGAGGTGTATGATGACTTAGTTTAAGTGGTTTGGAGTTAACGAGGCTTTGGAAAGCTAGCTTCCAAAGTTGACCAAGGCTTATGAGAAGATGGCTTAGATTTAGGTTTCATTTGGAATGATTTTCTTACTGTTTTTTAAAGCAGCTTTTTAGTGTAAAAATTTTAATTTTTAAACTAGAAAGCTGTTTTAAGAAGCAATAAAAAAATTGTCTTAAACGAAATTTTAGTTTGTTTCATGTTGGTTGATTCTGTAAGCAGCTTAAGGGGAAGTTATGGTTGGAGTTAGGAGGGTTATGAATACTCTTTTGAAAGTTTATGACGATGGAAATAAGGTTGTAGATTCTTTTTTTAGTGTGTTTGTATGGAGATTTTGGTGTGTAAAGTGAGGAATATCGGTTGGCTAAGTTAGGACAGATTTTTGATGGCTTGGAGTGTGGGACCTCAGAGAGAAGCTCTAGAATACTAAGGCTATATATGTGTAGATGAGAAATACAGAAAGAAATCATACAAATATTATAAAAACAACAAGCGCTAGATCCCTCACCTAAAAGAAATGCTTAAGGTCATCAAACTAAGGATAAAGAATTAGCCACTAACTTTTTTTTCCCACCAAACGGCAGAACTGATTATTAAAATGATATTATAGCTATTTGGTGTGATCAGCTTCTTATGAAATTACTTAACATTTCATGTAGAAGTTCACTAATTTTTGCCATGGGAATTATTCAATCTCTAACATCTCATATGCATATTACAAAACTTTGCAATAATGAATTACTAATCAACATATAAACAACTCATTTAAGAACTTTTTATAATCTTTTTTCTTGCTAAACTAATTATTTTATGATCATTAGACCAGTGCTATGCTTGATCTTAGATCTAATGTGGAAATCAATCAAGTTAATACATGATTTGAATAAGAAAGTGATTGTAAGGCATAAACCTTAGATCTCCATTGTTTTAATAAATAATAGCAATCATTTGATTTAATGCCATATTAATGGAAGCTTAACTTAATTTATAGAGTAATTAATGATGGAAATGCATAAAACCTAAGACTCATTTAAAGAATATTTCTTAATTAAGCTTAATATCATAAAGCATATTCTTAAAAGTAAATTTGGTCATTTGATATAGCTCATCTTGGTCTGTTGGTTAGGAATTTTGACTATCAACCAAGAAGTCTTGGATTCTAGTCTTGCGTATTTGATATGCTTGTGAGTTTGCCCTTTTTTTTTTTGAGAAAACCTATGAAAGGCTTATGCATTAAGAATCAAAATGCGGTTGCAAATCCTTAAAGGGATCGATAACCCACTATTGCTCAAAGGACTACAATCCAAAAGTCCAAAAAAAAAAAAAACCCTTAAGAGTTAAATATCCCTACCTAATTACAAACCAAAAGCAATTAAAAGAAAAGCTAAAAAAGGTAGGCAAGAAACCATACTCAAAAATAAATGCCCGAAGCTGAGATATGCAATAAGCACAAATGAGAGATTGATGAAGAATAAAGTGAACAACTAAATTAAACCTGTAGGAAGTCAAGATATTAACAACAATAAAATTCCTGAGATCAAAGTCTGAAGAGACCTACAAGAAGAAAAAGCAACTGACAAACAAAGAAACACAACCCTAACTAAAAAGTATCAACCGAGACTCCAGCGGACAACAAAGCATACCATCAACTAGAACCCAACCAAAGAGCACAGATTGCCTGCAACCAGCTAAGAAGGCCAAATGTTCCAAAAAAAAAAAGGTCATTTGTTCTTAATGAACATAATATGAACTTATACGGTTGTTCAGTTCAATGGTATTTGGATTTTAGTGTTATTTATCAAATATTACAAGTTTTGTCAACACATTTTTAGTATCACATTTGAAACCATAGTATTAAGCATTTACTATTCCATGGGATAAGATAAGTTGAACACCCACATAGAGAATCAATATTTGATCAACTAGATTGTGCATTTGGCTATTGATATTTAAATGAAAGGGGATTGACTATCATAGCCATGTGTGTGATAATAAATTACGATGAGTAGAGCCCTTTTTAGTGTAATTACATCAAGCCTTGTTAGAGAACAAGTAAACTCGATGAACAACTCCATATTCATTCATATAAGTTTCATTTATTTATATAATTGGACAAATTTGAATAAAATTTTAATCACTCTTTATATAAATAAACAAATTTGAACATAAATTTATTTATGTTAGTGAGCATGCTTGTTTGTTATATAACAAATAGCTCATGAACTCATTTAATGTTAGTTTGATAATTTATTTGATGACTTATTCTATATTCTTGTATCAAATTTGTTATATTTATTAAACTTTAAAATTTATATGTATTATAAAAGGTATAAATATGATGAAATATTTTATATACTTGTAAAATTATGTATTTTATTAGAGTTATAAATATAATGAAAATAGCAAGTGAATAGCTAGATATATAGATTTAAATAGTTTCTTATTAATATTTAAACTTTTCTAAATAACTTATATATAACACCTAATAACATTAAACTTGTAATTAGTTATGATTATTTAATGCTTAATCATGACTTTAACTCAATAAAAAAAAGATTGAACAAGATTTTAAAACTCGATCGGATTATGCTTAAGCTCGGATAAAATTTAATAAGAAACTAAGGTTTCGTTTGTGACAGTTTTTTTATTATTTTCTAAAATAATTTTTTAATATAAAAAATTTTTAACTAAAAAGTTACTTTAGAAAACAGTAAGAAAGCTGTTCCAATCGAAGCCTAAATGAACGGGCTTGAATAAGACACTACTTGCTTCTGCTCGGTGCATGCGTGCATGTATAATGCATGTATAATCCTCTTGATTAGAGGAAAGTAACCCTAAATGCAACATGTTTTTCATCTAACCTCTGCTCTCAAAATTTGTATGATCGTTGATAGCTTTATCACAACTATTTGCGTTCAACTTTCTTGAATCTTCTCTCAACTTTTGTTTACTGTTTTCAAATATGATCTTAAAATATTTTTCTCATAATTCTGGCATTTGCTTGACAGATTCTTACCCACTTACAATCATGGATATTGCTGGTAAGCCACCATTTGAGTTGGCTAACCTTCCCAGCTACATTGCAGAAACCCTTCAAATCTGAAAGCTCTGATGAAGAACAGTGATGAAGAGCGTTGAATAATAGAAACCAACATGCGTGCTCGTTGTTCGCCCTAGTTACTGCTCTTTTACTTTGCATTGATGTTGGCTTGCAGGAATTTAGATTGATCGGGGCCATTTGGTATCTGTGACATTCTGTCACAGATCTAGTGCAACAAACCAAACTGGCCCAACTCTTATCCACCCTCTCCATCTCTAATGGTTATTACGTTTGGAGTCTGGATATTGAGAATCATTCAATTTTATGAATATGAACAGTAAAAGTGCTTTTACTGTTCACGACTGCACTTTTACTGCTCACCAATGCGCTTTTACTATTCACAGTCACAAAAACGAACGATTCTCTGTGTCCGGACTCTGCACGTATTAATCTCTCCTAGTTTTCATTCACTTTTCTAGCATTAACACCCACAATAGGCTCTCTCTCTCTCTCTCTCTCCCCATTGCAAGCATGTTTTCTTCTAGTCTTCTTTTTCGTCTTCCCTTTATTATTTTTCCTTTCCACAATTTCCTTTGTTCATGACCATTATTATTATTCTTAATTATAAATTTTCTATTGCTCATATTCTTTCTTGAAAATTAGTCATCCCATTGTTTGTTTTTTGGGAACGGTGGTATCTACCCGCTGTCACTTCAAAGGAAGTGCTTGGTGGCTTAACTAATTCCTCGGCGGAACCTAACGAGGCCACCCACCAACATCTGACCCACACTTGCTTTGCCCCACTGAAGAGGCAAGGCCGTAGTAGAGGGGATTCGAACTTGGGATGGGGGGTTCCCAACCTTGCTCGCCCACCAACCATCCTAAGCAGCGGTAGGTCACACTATCATTTTAAAAAGGGTAGTTATACTTAATTTGACTGGGCTTTGTTTGGAATGACTTTCTTACTGCTTGGTAAAATTATTTTTTAGTATAAATTTTTTTAAAAGCTTAATACTTGGGTGTAGTTAATGTAGACCTATTTTATTTATGAATCTCTACTCCATTGGTACTTGGTGTAACTTCGAAGCTCAATTGAATTTGGACTTTCAAATGGCGCACATTGAGTTAGGCTACATTTGATTGTTAAATGACAAAAGAATGATTCTTCGTTAGGGGGCGTTATAACACTTGCTCAAGGTGTAATATACAATTGTATGGGCTTGTGTGTGAAATGTTAATGTCAGTATTACCCTCTTATTTATATGATTTTTAACTAGGATAAAGGATTCAGAGAGAGAACTGTCTTGGAGTTCAGTGGACTCAACTAGGTGAGTGAAAATTTTTCTCTTGTTTTGATCATCTTGATAGTAGATCGACAACATAAAAGTTATTATATTGATACGTCATTAAAAATCGTCTTGATCGAGCATGAATTTTGAGAAATGTTTAAATTGTTATCTTCTAAAATTAAATTCAGGACCATCCGAATTCTAATTTCTGTCAACTTATAGTCAAATTGAATGTCTTTAGGAGAGATGAACCAACGACACCAAAATCAGTCTAATCTGAGCCCAAATGAGTCCAAATCAAGGGACCGAAGTATATTTAGAAGCTTTAATGCATTTATTGGATGACCAAATGATATTCAAATATAGCATGCTTATAGTTGAAACGAGCGACTCGATGGGCCGAATCCAATGACCATAAGATCGCTTAATTCTGACATCATTACGGCACCTAAATATTAAACAAATGCTCTATGATCGAGTGAATCATTTTGGGCCATCCAATAGAGCACACCGAATTTGCTCTGGATCTTTTCCATATTTATAGAGCATGTCACTCAAAAATTTATAATAAATCCTCTCTTCCCACATGAAAGAGGGACTAAGACTTTTAGAGGCTTAGACCATGAGCTAGAGAGTTAAGAGAGCTCTGAGGTATAAAGCATCCCGGAACTCCACCTCAGCAACACCCCGTCAATGAACCCTCGCCAACAAACCACGTTGCTTGAACTCTGCCCAACCATCGCCATCAGACCTCTGTCCAACATTCCCTTCGTCCGACCTCCGTCG
>CM034308.1:3038009-3212405 GCA_019925795.1 Dendrobium chrysotoxum
AAACAAGCATTAACAACAACTCATAATTAATGTGTCATTTTCATAACTTATATTTAAAGTTCTATATATAGGAAGCATGATTAGCTACATATATTGAAATATACATCCAATTAAAAAAGAAGATACCTAAAATATCCTAGATGAAGTAAAGACATCTATTGTATTATACTCATTAGTGAAGCATTAGAGTGACAATCCAAAGAAAAAAGAAATATAAATCCTTCAAAGGGCAATACGGATGTGATCGAACGTAAATGTACCGATGTGAAATTAAAGACTATAATCGAGTTACTTCTAAGGCAAAGTAGTCGCCATCTTCATAACAATTTCCTTGCTTGAATCAATTGCAATTCATAAAATTCATATTATTGACTGGTTGTATAATGATGTAATGCTTATTATTTTAATGAGTTATGAATATTAGTTAACTATGTTGTAGTTGAATTTGTTATGTTTATATGATATAATTACGTTCTATTGTAACCATAATGTTTGAGCCTATTCGAACCTTATTCGATCATTATTTAACCAATATTATATTGAATTCGGTGTATCATGTCACGCTATGATTGATCTCTCAACTTGCTATATTATGTAAATATTGAATGAAACTTATTTGAATATTCAATTCAATTATTTTATAATTTCTTCTAACAATGTCTTATTTGAATCTTTTTAGAATCAATTTAATTAGATTATCTTTTTTTTTAATAAGAATGATTAATTTTTTATTATGAATCATAATTTTTTGCATAAAGTCTCAATCTCGATCGAATTTTATTTGAATGTTATTCAGATCAATTTTAGCTGTCGCATAAAAAAAATACGCTGTTTAGAGCATATCTATTTGGTCATAAAAAAATTTACTAATATATTTCCTTAAAAGAATAAAATAAGGAGTATATTTTTTATTTTCTAAAGCTATTCGATATATAAAATGAAAAATCTCAAAAAAAAAAAAAAATCTCTTTTGGGATTATATTTATACCTATAATACCCCTAAGTAGCCCTAACAAATAAATAAATAAATAAATACATTTTCTTAATTGGACCTCAAACAACTATAAATCGACTTTCAACTCTGTCGAACCCACGCTCGGCAGAGCTTGTTCCCCAAGTAAAGAAGGTTGATCTCCTCTAATACTTGTCCACAAATCTCTCCATCTCTCTCGGGACACTGTGCGAAGGATCGGAACATCACCGGTGGCCATGGAGTGCGTTTTCGGGCTTGTCGGCGACGGCTTTGCTTTGATCGCAGCGGACTCCTCCGCTGTCCATAGCATACTCGTCCACAAATCTAACGAGGACAAGGTTTTGGTCCTCGACTCCCACAAGCTCCTCGGCGTCTCCGGCGAGGCAGGCGATCGGTCCGTCCTTACTCTATTCTAATCCCTTCCCCTTGTTCTTGCTTATCTGAATCTCTTGTCCTTATTCGCTGTCTTCTATTGGCCCTAGGGTTCAGTTCATCGAGTACATCCAAAAGAACGTGCATCTCTACCAGTTCAGGAATGGCATCCCGCTGAACACCGCCGCCACTGCCAACTTCACCAGGGGTGAACTTGCCACCGCTCTTAGAAAGGTAACATTTTTCCTTGTCTCGTTTTATTTGGTTTATTGTTGAACCGTATGTCGGGTTAGGTTTTTGAATCTTAATAATAAATGGAATTAGCGGTCAGGAATTACTCGTATTGGTCACGATATCCATCCATTTCACATTATGTACATTGTACTGTGAAACTGAGGGTTTTGTCGGGAGGCTGGGGCAGTTGATCCGATGCCTTCTTCATTTTTATTGATGTCCTCATATTTTGTAAATTTTTGTAAACGTGTCCTAATCTTTGTGTGCCGTTGAAATACTTAGAGAAGATCAATAGGTATTATGGTTCATTAGGTTGTATGTAGTTGAGCATATGTTTTAGGAAAAAAATCACTCATTATGTATGTGAGAAATGAAATCACCACATCTCAGGGGGTTTCTGAAGTTTAATAAGAGTATTGATTTCTAATTATGTCCAACCAAATGAAAGGATAAAGTATATTTCAAGGTTTTCTAAAATATGTTTTATATCTACCAATGACCAATTGAGTCCTTAGGGAAATTTAATTTCATTGTTACTGTTCATCTTGAACCTTTTAGCTGGTTTAAAGACATTATGCGAAGTTCAACTTCCCATTATAGTGCTGAAGTTGCTGGTGGTTTTGGTCATCGGGCTGATGCATAATGCATATCCTAAATTTTTGGTCATATTTATGATTTCTTCTTCTTCGTCCATCCTAAATATATCTTTAATGATTTGAATATACGCGTTATTAACTCCTTTCTTTTCAAGAACTCTCCATAGCACTTCTCTTGGAACTTTATCATATGTTTTTTCTAAATCAATAAATATCATATGTAAATCCTCCTTATTCTCTCTATATTTCTCCATCAAACCTCTTAATAAATGTATGGCTTCCATAGTAGACCTACCGGCATGAATCCAAATTGATTTTAAGAAACATTAGTATCACGCCGCAACCTATGCTCCATAACTCGTTCCCATAGTTTTAAAGTATGACACATTAACTTAATTCCTCTATAATTCGCGCAATCTTGTGCATCACCTTTATTCTTAAAAATAGGGATTAACACACTCATTCTCCACTCATCTGGCATCTTTTTAGTCTTCAAAACAGTATTAAAAAGTTTAGTAAGCCAAGAAATTCCTTCATCTCCTAAGCATTTCCACACCTCTATTAGAATATCATTAGGTCCAATAGCTTTTTCACCCTTCATTTTCTTTAAAGCCTCTCTAACTTCGGTTTTACTAATACGCCGATAAAAACAGAAATCTTTATTTTCATTTAGGATGCTAAGGTCACTGCAGTCAATTTTATTTTCACATTCTTCATTAAAAAGTTTAGCAAAATATCTCATCCACCTTTGTTGAATATCATCTTCTAAAAAAAGTATTTTTTGATTTTCATCCTTAATACACTTCACTTGAACTAAATCCTTACTACTCCTATCTCTTTGTTTGGCTAACTTATACATATATCTTTCTCCCTCCTTAGTATCTAATCTATTATATAAATCACTAAAAGCTAATCTCTTTGCATCGCATATTGCTTTCTTAGATTCCTTACGTGCCTCTTTATATACTTTCCAATTATCAAAAATTTTATAGTTAAACTAATTTTTATAATAAATCTTCTTATTTTTAATATTTTCTTGCACATTTGGATTCCACCACCAACTATTTTTACTATTAGGAGCTTTTCCCTTTGAGATTTCAAGTACATCTTTTGCAATATTCTTAATATAATTAGCACTTTTTCCACATAACATTAGCATCCTCATGTACAGACAAAATCTTAAGATCTAAATCTTACTTCCAAAAATATTTTTGTTAATATTATTTAAATGCCCCCATCTACTCCTAGAATATCGTTTTACTTTATTTTTTATTTTTTGCCTCATTATCTTCAAGTCCAAAACTAATAAACGATGTTGGGTATATAAATTTTCACTCAGAATAACTTTACAATATTTGCAATCTAAACGATCTAATTTTCTTATAAGAAAATAATCAATCTGAGTTGTACTATATCCATTTTTATAAGTAATGAGATGCTCATTCCTTTTCTTAAATAAGGTATTAACAATTAAAAAATCATAAGCTAAACAAAAATCTAATATGGACTTACCACCTTCATTTGTCATTCCAAACTCATGGCCACCATAAATGCTTTTAAAATCATCTACCTCTCTACCAACATGTCCATTTAAATCTCCTCCAATAAAAACTCTTTCTTCAAGAGGTATCTTTTGTATTAATTCTTCTAAGTTATTCCAAAATTTTAATTTTGAGTCATATTCAAACCCACTAGAGGAGCATAAGCATTTATAATGTTAACAATCTTAGCATCGACAACAATCTTTAAAGTTATAATTCTATCTCCAATTCTATTAATATTTATAACATTATCCTTCAAACTCTTATCTAAAATCACGTCTACACCATTTCTAGTACGACTCCTACCCGAATACCAATGTTTAAATCCTAAACTATCAATCTCCTTAGCCTTCTCTCCAACCCATTTAGTTTCCTGAATGCACAGAATATTTATCTTCCTATGAATCATAATATCTATCAATTCTATTAATTTTCCTATAAGGGAACTTATATTCCAAATTCCCATCTTAATTTTAGTTTCATGGACTAGCTTCTTTTCCCACATCCGTCTTGATGTGGGAACTCTTGCCTATTTAACACTGCACCCAGCCGGCGGTGCAGCGGCCCTTGCATATTTGTCACTGTATTCAGGCCATACAACGCGTCGCTTCCAGGGACGCCCTAGCATTAACACAATTTCTTAAAGGATTCATGTCATTATTATTCGACAAGTTTTACGCTGTTTGTCGACTACCTAATGCAACCCTCCACTTTTCTCATTCAGGACTTGGTACCTGGCAACGGCAGTGTTAAGAATAACATAAAAATAAACAATTAAATTTTTATTAAAATAAAATATAATATTTTGTAAAAAGGGCTGGTTATACAAAATCGGGACCGATTTCCCAGTTGAATTGGCGATTTAAACTGGTTTGAGCCGGTTCGATGTGAGTTTGGTTTTTGAACTTGACCGAACAGGCAACTTGACTAGTTCATGATCAAACCAACTAATTCGGTCCGATTTTCAAAACACTGGAAACAAGTGAAAAATTATAATATTGGTGAAATATTTAGAAGATAGAGCTCTTTAAGTTCGTATAAATAAGACTTAGTATATGATATGTAATTTTAATGGGTGTAATTTTATCAATTAGCTTTCAATATTATTAGAATACAAGGTCATACATAATTATAATAGATTGAAGTATATTAAATATGCTATATAGAAAAAAAATAGAGATATAGATGATGACAACTTTTAAAGTTTAGTTTGAATGATCAAAATGGAGAAGTGCTTCAAGAGTTTTATGTCATAAGATGATATCATATAAGTTTAATGATAATTTTTTATAAAACTGCAATTAGGTCGGTAATATTATATAGATTTGAATGCTAGAATGTAAAAAAGTCATGGATATGTATGTTGAGTTGTAGAAATGAAAGTGTTAAGATTGGCGGGTCATAAACTAACAAGGATAAATTAAGAAGTGATTATATTGAAGGTAATGTTGGAGGGACATCTTTAGAAAATAATATAGCTAAAATCAGATTTTGTTTTATGGATTTATACAATAAACGGTAAAAATGTATTTATTAATAGAGTTGATAAAACTAATTTTAGAGGACTAGAAAGGAGAGAAGGGGTTGACTAAGGTTACATGCATAGAAGTTATTTAAAATGTTGTGAAAAATAAGTTTAACATCTTAGACAAAACTCAAAAATAAATGAAAAATGAGGGGATGACTCCAAATGTTTGAGATAAGCTAATGATAATGATAAAACAACACTTCAGTAAAATGGATTAAATTTTTATATGTTTTGTTTTAAAATTTAATTATTCGTTAATAAACATTTTTTACCTTCTCAAAAAATTTATACGATTCAAGCCAAATTGAAAATGTTTTAGGCCATTAAATGTTAAAATATTGTCCTTTATTCTATATTGGTTTGCTTAAATTATTTAAAATCATACCTAAATGGGTTTTCTTTAAATACATTTCAATTAATTTTCTTTTTGTAGATTTTAAAATAGTATTCTTTTGTTTGTGTATTCACTAACCTCGATATAAAGCCCCACTTATAGAAAACACTATTATGTTACCTTTAACAGTATTTAAAATATGATGTATTTTCCTAGGTCTAAAGTTTTAAGGGAAATTTAATTTGTAATGCAGAATTATATCTAATAAATTTATGTAAGAAACAAGCAAATTTCATGGGAAACAGGCTATTTATCTCAAACAATTACTTGCAAAATTTCATGAAATCATAATATGGCCAACCAATTCTAGTGACCGACACTAGCATTCAAATAGAATTTTAACATTAAGCGAATGAAATTTTGTGTATAAAAAGGAGACCAAATTGTTTCAGATGTCAAAGAAAATAATAACACCTTCAACCAATAATAAATAAAAGAGAAGTGGGTAAAATGGCAGGAGGGAGAGGAAAAGCGATAAAGAATCGAAAATATTTAAGTCTCATTCTTGAATAAAAACACCATCTATAGTGGAATGCTTCAAATTTCACTTGCTTCAAGGATTATAATTTTTGAAAGAGGAAAATTGGTTTTCATATTAAAAAAAACTTTTATTCTTTACATAATTTTTTTTAAATGCCTTCACCCATTTTTACAATCCACATGTATAATACAATATTAAAAAATTACATAAACAATAAACATACAAATAGTAAACCGTAGGAGTAACGATTTGATCAAGTTCTAGAACACTCAATTGTAAAACAAATCTCATATTGCTTTAACAATATCTCAAATGAGGCATGTAATAAGCTCATGGGCATTCCTGTGAAAAGTAATCACAACTCTTTGAAGAGCTTGAAAGGTTCTTCGATAGTATGAGTGTTGCAAAATATAAGTCATAATGACCAAATAGGAATAGCGTCAATGGAATGCCCAAGAAGCCACCACAGGATCTGCATTGAAGAAATATAAATAGGCCACCATAGTAATTTCAATAGAATTCATTAGATTAATTATATATGGTTTGGAGAAATTTGGTTTCAACTATTTACTTAGTTGATATTCTTCCAACATATCTTAGGTATAATTGTTGGATTTCTTATATAAATCTTCATGAAGTTGGACTTATAAGTCTAATTTTCACTTTAAAAGGATACCCATGGTATTAGTATTAGTGACATAAGATGGTTGAGAGAATGGTTTTAAAAATCTGACCAGACTGGCATGTTCGATCGGTTCGATCATGAACTGGTCATATGGTTGGTCTGATCTATCTTAAAAATAAGCTTTATATCAATCTGGACTGAACCTTTTAAAATCGACACAGTGAATTGTTGAACTGATCTCGAGTTTTTTTAACCAGCTAGATTGTCAGTTCAAGTGTTATTCCATTTAAATAATTAAATAAATTAATTTAATAAATTCAGATAAAGTATGACATTAAATTTGATAAATTAAATAAAAATCAATATATTTTAACTTTTAAATGAGCATTAAATAAATATAATTATTATTCCTTAAAGAAACACCAACTAAGCATTCTCACATGATCCCATCACTTCATGAGAGTTCCTAACACATACAAACAAAAAAACTATATAAACAATACGATGAGAAAGTTCCTAATTGATGTGGGACTAAATCGCTAAGTTGTAGTTCTCATGTTTACCGCACATACATTATTTATTTTTAACCAAATTTATAAATAATTTTTTATAATATGAATAATATTAGTTTTTAAGTAATTAATATTTATTTTTTATCTATTTAATTTTTTTATATATTTAATTATACACTATTAAAAATTAATTTTTATCTATTTCTTAATGATAAATGATCTAACTTAAATGATTTAAATATGTAATTTTATAATATGAATTTGTTATATAACCTATATTTGATCTAAATAGATAACATAAATTAGTAATAATTTATATTAAATTTATAAGTTTACATATAAACTAAATTTAAATTAAATGTGAACCTAAATTAAATATTGAAGATATTTAAATTTTAAATTGCTGAAGATTTTATGTATGAATTCTACTTATTTTTTAGTCATAAATTTATATTATTTTATAGATATTACATAATTATAATGGAGTAAAAGGATTCATGTAACCGACCCCACCTAGTGGGATAAAGGCTTGATGTTGTTGTGTATATATTACATAATTATTATATCATTTAGATCTTATTTAAATAATTTAAATATTTATTATGTTATCCGGTTCAACTTCAGTTGAACCATTAAACCTTAAATCTCTCCTTCTTCCGGTTCCATGTTTGGTCCGATTTTCACAACTTTAGTTGAGAGTCTAATATTTTAATGTAACATAGGATGATATGCGAAATAAAAATGCATTAAAATGAACAATTCACAGATTACGAATTTATAATTTTAGTAAAAACATTTTCTTTTAATTTAAGGATAACAAACACGTTTTATTCATCCGAATAAATAATTTAACTATAGCCAAAATTTAAAAATTTCACAAGAAAATCAACCACATACATCAAATTTCAGCAATGATCAAATTCACGCGTTAAGAAGAAAATTTGGTATGTATCTTACTTGACCTGGTTTCATTCACGCATATAAAACTAGCAACTAAACAATTTAAAATAAGAACAATGATGATAATCTTTCCAAAGGGAAGGATTAGGCCTCATGCGGTACAAGGAGTCTCCCTTCGAAAATTGTCGGTCATACTTGTGAAGTAGTCAAAAAAATGCCTTCAACAAATACACATATGATAAGAGGAAAAATAGAATTTTATTTCAATATTCAATGTCCAATCAATTTTACACATCTCAGGGTCTAATTTATACCCGCCAAAGCAACCAAAATAAGAAATTTCACAAAATCTGCTCAAAATCTATGAAGATCCACTCAAGAGTGATAAGTTTCAATTTACCCTTCCTTAATTCCAATAGTTAAAATTCTTATGTAAATTTCAATTCTTAAATTGCTTAAGGATTCTGGTGAAATATGTAAGTAATTTCCCTAAAATAATGAGGCAATAAAGATGCTCACATTGTAAGAAGTGCGTGACACATGATTCTTAGATTTGTAAGACCCCGCTGAGGCAGTGGACGACCAACAACAATAACAAGCATTTGCGTGAATTACAGTTGAGTGGTGGAGGCCACAGAAGCAAGCTTGTATTGTTGGGAAAGACTTTAATCGGACTGTAGCATAGTAGGACGAGGCAAAGCAGAAACATGAGTAGCCTTGAAAGCAATAGGAAAATTAAAACAAGAATGTGAAACAATAAGCAAGAAAGCAACAATCTAGTTCATTCTTTAAGAAGAAATCCAATGCATATTTTACTTAATTAATTTCATTAAAATATGCAAAACCATCGACCAAATAATTGAAAACAAGAAGAATGATTGAAATATCCCAACAAGAAGAATCAGGCCTCTTGTCACTATAAGGAGTCTCCAGGCGGAAGTAATCATCCATGCATATGAAACACTCAAAAAACACACATCCAATAGACACAAATGAAGTGAAGATAATTAAAATTTTATTTCAATATTCAATATCACACCAATTTTGTATGCCGTAGGGTCAAGATCCACTCAAAAACAAAAGCTTCAATAACTTATTTAAATCTGACATAGAAATATTTCCATAAATTCCAATTATTGAATTGCTTGAAGATCCGGGTGAAATATGAAAGTATTTATTTGGCGTCGGACCCCTATATTGAAGCTGAATAACCTTTTTGACTCCATTCCGTCTAGTGATTTTTCATTACATACCACGATAGCATGACAAAGCTATCAATATTTATGCCAATTTTGCTTTAGATTTGTCTTTTGTTTGGAAAGGTATAGAATATAGTATCTTCCTCCTTTTTTTAATTTTGTTGAGGTAAGAAATATGGAAGTATTATACCTAGTTTGTACTAGTTTGTACTTTTGGTTTTTTATTAATGCAAATGCTTGTTTGTACCGTTGGTTTTTGATTGAGTAAGCTTTATACCTAGTTTATGCTTGTTTGTATTTTTGATTTTTGATTAATGCAAATGCAAAATAAAAAAAAAAGAAACATGAAAGTATTTTCCCCAAAACAATGAGATATCGAGGAAGCTCGCATGATAAGTACATGTGAGGTGGCTAGCAATCTTGCGGGACATAGATGAGGTGATGGAGTATTAGTGACAACAAGAAGCATATACGTGAACTGTAATTGAGGTGGTGGAGAAAAAGCAGGGATTAACGATGAAGGCTTCACCCATGGATATAACAGTAGTGGGAAGAGGCAAAATAACAGTGAGGACTAGTTTCAACAATGAGAGTAGATTTAGGAACAAAAAAATAAAAAACGATAGCATGAAACAAGAAGCAAGAAAACATTAACAAATGGAGAGTAATAGTGGTAAGGGTTTTGGCATCAATAAGAATGGCATGGAAAATTTTGATACCGATAAATTGAGCATTTGATATTCTTTAAGTAAGCATGAGCAAATTGTTGTGCTTCTTGCAAGGTAACACATAAATCATCACAAATAAAATTATCATCTTATGACATAAGAAACATGTATTTCCATTATCACTATTGGGCAAAATGCTTGCATATTGGTTTATGGAAGATGAGTAAATTCTGTTGTGTAAGGTGCTTGATGCGAATCCGTAAGAAGGGGAGGGAATGTGTGAAGAATCTAAGATATTGACAACTTGTTTATGAACTTAAATTAAATCCAAGATTTAAAACTACGCAGTTGGGTATTGAGACTTTTTTCGTTCGTGAGGCGAGGCGTTAAGCCTCAAGGCGTTTTGAGGCATAAGCCTTAAAATTCAAAGATTGCATGAAGTAAAAAATAAATGTTAAAAAAAGTGATTTTTATATAATACCCAAATAATATCTTAAAGGATAACATTGACTTTTTATTGAACTATGAAATAACAAATTGTTATACATATAAAATAAAAAATTGCATAAGACGTGAAGTGACAAGTGATAAATTGTATGAAATAGAATTAAAATTTAAATATTACATGAGAAAAACAATATAAAATATATGAATTACATAAAAGTATCATATAACATCAAAAGAAATTTCAAATTCATTCTTTTCCACTTTCCTACCATCTACATTTAATTCCTAAAGAAAGTTGAAATAGTTGATAACTCAGAAATCATCTGCACAGTCATCACTAAGGGGGTTTTTATTTGAGTCATCATAACAAATTGGTTTTTTTCTTGTCTCATCTTGTGAAATACAATGCCTTTCAATCTACTTTTTGTTCATTTATTTCAGTCATTTTTCTCTTTCATAAATGTTTGTCAACATAAAGATGAGAATAATACTCCAAAATTTTTAGAGGAGGAGGTGGTCGTTTGCGACTTTCGAGTGATCCCTGGCGGCGACTTATAACGTAGGTGGCAGGTTGGAGGTCGAGGCAGTCGAGAGGAAGCTATTGCGGCTTGGAGGTACATGAAGGCGTGATTTATTTGGGGCTTTAGTTTATGATTTATGTAAGTTTTAATAAAAAAAATATACCAGCAAGGTGCGGCCCCTCTCAAGGTCTGTCTAAGCCAAATTAAGGTGCACACATCATAAAAAAACTCGAGGCATAAGCCTCAAGGCGTTTTTCACCAGAATTGCACTGAGGGCACTGAGGCGAGCCTCATATTGCGCAAAATTAAAAAATAATTAAATTAGATATATTTAAGACTATAAATAATAATACTACCTATAATTTCTAGTTTATAAGCATTAGTCCTAATATATTGTAAACTTTTATATGATCCTGCCTTTCTTGTAGTTAATTTAGGTTTTATTAGATGTGACTATTGCTATATGAGAGGCTAATTGAAAAGTTGTTGGAGAAATTTAATGAAATGTCACGATTGAAAAGTTGATGTTTTTTTGTTTGAAAGATTTTCAATTGACTTATTTTTTATATCTCAAAAGCTACTTCAGTTATTTGGATGTAGTATTTTATATGTTGTAAAACCGCCAAACATATAAATTGGGCTAACGAAGCCTTTCTTGGTGATGGTCTAGCTTGGGATCTTAAATCGAGTACTTCTGAATGCAATTGAATGCAATTGTATTTTGATCTTACCAATAGGAGGAGAAAAAGGACGTGTTAGCGTTGGCATTAGCCTTGATCACATGGGTTTTCAAGAGGATGCAAAGGAGAGGCAACATCTTCTTGTAAGGAGGCTCGAAGGATGGGAATTGACTAGGTTTTAGGAGGTTGTGAAAGGCGTTGGTGTGGGGCTCGATTGGCTTAGGGTTTTAGGATCATGTGAAGGAGTTCTACTTGTTCGTGTTTGAAGAATTTGGTAGAGTGGTGCCAGCTCCATGTTTTTAGTGCAATGGAGATGTTTTGAGAATGAATCAATTTATACAACTTTTAAGAAATTGTTGTGGTAAGGCTTTTGTGATGGAGAATATATTCATGTAAGAATAATATTTATTGTTAATCAAACTTCCAATAAGTAGCTTCATGCAAATCATGCATATGAATAATCAAAACTGTAATACAATATCATGTATTTAGAGTTAGTGATGAAATTTTGTTTAGCTTTTTGATGGATAGGTTTGACTTGAACATGCTTGAACATTTATTTAGGCAAATAATTTTTTTCTTAAGAAGTATTATGTGATGGAATATTAACGATAATTGAGGGAGATTTTATTACACACACAGATAAGTTGAGCAACACATAATATAATGAATTTTTAAATGTGGTAAACCCAATAAGGGGAAATACTATGAGACCTAGCCCAGTTGAGAATAATTCAATTATGTAGGTTAAAGATTTCAATGATCTGCCCTTCTTTGCTATCAGAGGAGTTGTATTACCACTAGGGGTGTAAACGAGTTGAATTGAGTAATGGCACTATCATGCTCAGCTCGTCAGTCAGAAAGCCGACTCGAACTCGAGCTTGTCCCACTATAAACGAGCTTGATCTGGCTCGCTAGCCTCGGCGGTCCAAGCCTCCTTCCGCGTCGTCCGCCTTCTGCGACCGAGCGAGTCATCCACATTGTCCGCCTTCCGCGACCGAGCGAGTTTCAAGCTCCAACAGGCTCACGCGCGGGATTTGCGAAGCGGGCGAGAGCGGGATTTGCATCAAGACAGCTGCGGTAGCGTAGAGTAATGGAGTTTTTACTGCAACATTAATGACAGGAAGCTTTTTTTTTGCTTTTGTTTTTTGTTTTTTGGGGAGAAGTAAAACAACAAGTTTGGGGAGAAGTGAAACAACATTGCTTTAGTAAACTTATTTTTGAAAACAACAACTTTTCAAATATTTTAAAGACATATAATCTGTAAGTTTACTTTCATATTGTATAAATTAATAAATAAAATTATTTTTTAACGTAAATATTACTTAATCGAGCCGGCTCGCGAGCTTACGAGTCGAGCCTCATCAAGCTCGTTTAATAAAAAAGCTTGAGTTTGAGCTCGAGCTCGAGCTCGAGCTCGTGGCTCGATAAGCTCGGCTTGCGAGCTTGTTAATGAGTCGAGCTCGAGCTGGCTTACGAGTCAGCTTGGCTCACTTACACCCCTAATTTCCACACTTGAACTATTGGGTTTGTCCTTGGCTAAGGTGGTGGAGAGTGTTGGAAAGCACTTGAAGACAACATGTGAGTTCATAATGGCATTGAGTTATCTAAAACATATAATATGATTAGTAGGGAATAGGGGTCCATTTATATTGTTTGATGGAGTGTCCAAATATTTTGAAGAAATGACCAAAATGTCTCATCCATATATTTATGAATCAGTCATTTTACTACTTATTTAAGGAGGACTTTGGGTGGAGAGAATTCCCTAATTTTGAGAATCTTAGACCTATGATTGCTGTTTGGAAACCCGATTAACATCTTTGGTATTCACTATATAAATTCCATCTTTGTTACTTCTGGTCGCCCGATCTTCTCTTTGAATATTATGATGTTTGTCATTAACTACGCCTTAATACTTCACTTTCAACACTAACATTTATCGTTCCTATCAATTGACACTGACACCATCATTGCTTTTTGTTGATCAACATTGATGCATATTGTTGCCCTTCTATCATTTCCCATCCATTCTTGCCCACATCGTTGACCAACATTGACGTCCACCGTCGCTCATCCATTATCATTTGCGGTCCATTGATGTTGACACTCACCATCACGTATCTGCCTTGCCGGCTTTAATCTTCTAGCATCACCCGTCATTTTCTAACACTGACAATCGTTGTCACCCATTCTTCATTATCTGCTATCAATCGACGTTGACATTTGTTGCCTTTAACTCCTTAATGACATTTTCCACCACCTTCATAGGAGATAACCCTAATAGTTTAGGCCTTGTAATGGAACTATTCTCAATTGAGATAATGGAGAAGGGTGTATTATTGCAATTTTGAACCTACATAATAGAGCTATTTCTAATTGGGCAGGCCTCATAATTTTTGCCTCTCGAGTTTTCCGCATTAAAAATTATCTCGTGTATTGCTTTCACTCTTTATGTGTTGGGTTTTCACTCAATGCAAAGTCGATGACTCTACCTCGACCACCATGAATATTACAATGTGCAATTATTTGATGCTCTTTGTGGGAAGCAAGTCAATATTAGGGGGACAACCTTGATTGCAGGATGCAATCAAGTTTTTTTGGCTCTCATCAAGTGGTATAAAGATCTTCCCTTTTTCTACATCAGATAGCCTAGGATTTGCACTGTAGGCATCATAGAAATAGAATAGTGGAATAGCTATAGAAGAAGACAGGACCGAAGTGATAGTATGGAATAGAATAACCATAAAGGTGGTAGGAGTGAAGTGATAGTGTGGAAAACAAGTCTTGTCTTAGTGGCAATAGGAGGTGGGGGCTATCTTTTTTCAAATCATTGTACCAGCTCTTGCAACCAGATGTGTGGTGGCAATTACTTTGAGAGAAACTTTCCTCTTATCTCATTTCGCTCCAAAACATTGTTGTGAAGCGATGATAACATGAATTGGCTGCAAGAATTAGCACGTTAAAAATTGAAATATTCTAAAAATAACCACATCACCATGTTTGTGGTTTTGTACGGGTGCTTAAAGCTTGCAATAATTTGCGTACATCATCTGCTCACTTTCTTTGATTTCACAGCTGCTGTTTTTTGCTTGCATAATTTCATAAATGAATATTTAATTGATTTTTGGCGAGTGCCCTACTTTTCAGTACTGGGCGCTGCTAAAATAATCGCAATTATGATTCCTATGAATGGATGTGTTATTTGATTTCTATGAGCATACAAATTGATTCTTTTGCTCCAATCAACATCATAGGAAATTTCTGGTTATTTCTTGACCATCATTCGAACAATTGCATAGCAATCTCTTCATTGCCTGTCTAAGTTCATTGCCATCTTGGTTAAAGTTTTGGTCTTGTTATCTGTTTAGTTTATCATTGGTATTGTGGAATGGTTCTAAGCAGGAACCTTGATTTTAAATTTGGAGCTGCGATGAGCACAGTTTCCTCAGTTATTGACTTGATTTAAGTTTTCCTTGAATTAATATAATCATAATGTCAACGCTTAGACTAAGGCAAGTTGATTTTAGGATCATAATTATTGCTTCTGTATGCAAACATGCTTTATTGAAGCTCTTTATCTGCATTTATATAGTTGCATGAAGTTTATTATCAAAAATACTCTAACCAATGTTAAATTCTCTATGCCTTTTTTCCAGAACCCATATTTTGTTAACATTCTACTAGCTGGTTATGATAAGGGTATTGGACCATCTCTTTACTACATTGACTACATCGCAACTCTCCACAAGATCGACAAAGGTGCATTTGGTTATGGTTCCTATTTCTCCTTAGCAATGATGGATAGGTATTTTCGCAGTGGGATGTCACTGGAAGAGGCAATTGATCTTGTAGATAAATGCATCATGGAAATCCGGTCAAGACTGTTTGTTGCTCCACCGAACTTCGTGATCAAGATTGTAGACCAGAATGGAGCAAGGGAGTATGCATGGCGTGAATCCATTTCATCAGACTAATGTCTTTCTGAACCTAGTGTTATGATCTTGACTGGCTCGACTAAAGGACAGTTTTTGCATTGAATTGCTGAATATGTTTTATTTAGGTTGTTTGTCCAAAAAAAAAATGTTTGATCTATATGAAAATTTCTCTTAATGTTGAATCAAACATAATTTTTTTCTTTCTTAATTGCATTGTTTTCTATACTTCCAGATACGTTTTATCGTTGCATCATTGTTTTAGCAGCTAACTTAATGAATTTTAGGCTTCTGGTTTTGGCTTTGCTGTATAATTCTCAGCCATTACATGAATGCTGCCAATAAAAGGCTAAAGTAAGTTTCAAGTTTACTGGATACAATACAAACATTGGCTAGTACATTACTGAGAATATCACTGATGAAAGAAGCATTGTAGATTTACTGTTACTAAACTGCATACAGCACATAAGCTTTCAAAGAGCATGACATTACGCAGAATTACAGGGTAAAGAGCATTATATCAGCAGGTATGATTGTAGAGGCCTAGAGCAGAGAGCCGATTGATCCTTAGAAGCTGATATAATGCATTGAAAAGCCGGCCAAAATGATGAATACCACAGAGAAGAGAATAGGAAGAGCTACTGGTTGTAGAAAACTTCCTCGGGAGGTTTTTCCGGGAGCACTATCCGATCCACTGCCTGGTGCGGGTGCCGGTGAAGTAGCATCTGTAATGGCAAGTGGATGTTTTTATCCAATTTTTTTTTTCTAGTTGTTATACCTTTGCAACTAAATAATGAGACTTGTATAGCTAGTAGAAATAATCAATTGTGATTGTAATCCAATCTCTCATTGCATGCATTACTAGTGGTTATTTTCTTGAAACTAAAGGTTTTGAGACATGTAAAGCTACAACATACCATTGCATCTACTCACTGGCGGAGTCTGAACATTGCATGCGCCGGGGAGAGCCAGAGCTTTTGTCTGGTTAAGAGTGACTCCGAACTGTGATGCTCCGCCATTGAGGACCAAGCACAAGCACTTGGGCTCTGTCTGCACTACCTTTGCCAGCTGCGAACAACATGGCACAGCTGGTGAATCGCTGCTGCCAGTTATGTAGTTCAGGCAAGGGGCAAGGCTGATGATTGTTGATGTGCAGTCACTAGATTGTGCAGATGCTCTCCTTGGCATGAGTCTGATGATCATGATCATGACTAGGGTAAAAACAAGCACTTGTAGTCGCAGAGCCATTTCGTGATGCTTGCCAGTTGCCAAACTTATTGAAGGGTTGTAGTCTATAACAGCTGATTCTTGTGATTGCAGGTGCTGCTTGATAGGAGTAGAATGGTAAGGACGGATTCTTTTATAGAGTAATAAGTGATTTTTAGATGAAGTTGGCACAGGAGTTTACTTAATTTGTTGGTGACCGGCTTTTCTCCTGCTCCATGAGGTAAGCTATTTTTATTTTAACTTGGCTTCATGAATTTTGTTTACCTACGTTCATGGAAATAATCTTTTTGTTCAATAAATTGGAGATTTCTTTACTTTATTACTATTGACTAACGCAGGCTTTGTTTAGTTTATGCCATCTGCTGATTCAGTATTTTGACTATGTTAAAAGCTTACGTTTCATATCAAGCTGATCATAAAATGAAGTCTTTAATTAGAATTATTTAATGACTGGAAGCGTTTGATTGGCAAATTGTGTCAGGCTTATAGATTTTGAATATTAATTTATTCTTATACGGCTATGCGTTCTGCTACGTACGTCTGTATGAGATGTCTCGATGTTGCGGAATGTCGGCTAATAGCTAATAGAAATTATTCAGTATCTATCACAGACAGTAATTGATGTGAGTAATTACAAATATTTAGATATAAAATGGAGGAGCGATAGTGATAACCATCATTTTCCTCTGTTTTTTTATCTGTAGCAACTGCCTTATCATTTTTGTAGTTTAACTTCCATTTTTTCAGATTCATTTAACTTGTTGACAAAATCTCGTGCAGTTAAGGCTCCATTTGGGATAGTTCTAGACCATTATTTTTTTTTCTTGTTTTCAAGAGATTTTTTAATTAAAAAATAGCTTTATAAAATAGTAAGAAAGCAGTCCTAAATGAAGCCTAAATTGTGTTCGGAGCATCTAAAATGATTGCTTAATGTCTATTTAGGCATGTTTTGTGTATTCGAAGCAGCAGTAGTTTACTTATTCAATTAGGAACCAACAACAAAGGCTAAACTCCATCGTTGGGTCACCATATAAATAGTTTAGTTCGACTGGAAGACCTATCAGATTAATGTCAGGTCACTCTATTAGCATTTCTGTAATTAAGGGATGGATATAATTTGTTGAGTGAGCTCATGTTAGCTGAATTAAGGATTTTTAAAATTTGTAACAATTTTATATTCAATGTTTATATATTTAACACCTAACTTCAGTGTGATTGTATGATACTCAATTTTTTTAATTGCAACAAAACAATTCCATTCCCTCTTCACCTTCGTTTAATGATAATAATGTGCCTGGTCTTCACTGCCCTCTTTGTCATGGTTGCTCTCCCGTTTGGATACCAAGGGCGCTGCCATTGTATCAGCTGTTGGACCCCTTCACATGCGCATGAGGCCATAGATATATGGCTCGCGGCATTGTGGTTCGAAGTTGAAAATATTAGAAATGATATTTTTTATTAGATTTAAATGAGAATTGGATTCTTAACAGAAAACAATGGAGGACTAGGATTCATGTAGCGGATCTTATATTGTTGTTGTATAAATAACCACTCTTATTTATTGAATAAGATATCAAAATCTTTTGTCAACATGGAATTAGAGCTAAGCCATAAAGCCTAGCCTTTATTTTCCTCACCTGCCCTCCTCTCTTCCAATGCTATCATGCTCTCCCATGTCAGTGCTCGTGATATTAACAGCACTCACACTCTATTGTTGCTTGTGCTCACGTAACTACTGTGCTTCTCTACACTTCTTTTTGCTCATATGTACTCTTAAGCTGTGCAAACATGAATGTCTTGCATGTTATATGTTCACCCTTATTCTTTTTAATTGTTATAATCTTTTGCTTCCTAACTTGGCCAATAGACTTGCCATCTTATACATAGTAGTTAAGGATTGCGATTTCCATCTCCTTAATTTGAGTTTCTCAAGATTGTCTGATTGACTCCTCTCGGTTTTATAACTTATGTCTACTCTTTTTAAGATGGGACCTCCTCCATCTAATTTAGAGCTTTTGGAGGGATTTAGTCTTGATTGCTTGTTATCTCATCACTTGTGTTCCTTCCCCTCTCTTTGCCAACACATCACCTAAATTTCTTCAGAAATATAATCATCCTGTATGTTCCTTAACACTAGGGATATTTAGACTTGTTTGCTTTGTTCATGATTTTCATTTACCCAACATGCTTTCTCCATGCTCATGTTTAAATACTTCAACTAATGTATCTTTCTTAAGATACTCTTGCAAATACAGAAAATTGATGTTATGCTCCTTGAACTCATTGTTTATGTACTTCAACAATATTATTTTTCGTGAGTCTGAGCCCTTTCTCTCTCTCCCTTCTCCTCCTCCTACGAGACCCTTCACCTCCTATTCATGTACCTTCAGAAGCTCCCCTTCTTATATCTACCATAACATAAGCAAATTCTTGATAGCCTTAACCTCTCCAAAAATATGTCCATTTACACTATCATATTCTACTAAACATCATTTCTTGATGAGTTCTTTAATCTCCACTTGCCAATTATCTTACGAAAAGATAAAAGGCAACATAAAACTCCCCATATGCACTCTTGTGAAAAAAATAAAAATAAAAATAATCATCTATTCTCTTCTTTTCATATATTTGTCCTATTTCTTTTGGGTATATCTACTCTTAAGATTTATTAGCAAGTCATGCAAAATCTTCTCTAGAAAGAGGTTATATATATTGAGATGAGTGGTTTACTCGGTTGTCATATATGATATTTAGTTACTCCCATTTATGAGGTTAAGCAAATTTATTGTTAATAGCCTTCATAGACAAATTTTTTGAGAGTAAGATTTTCTAGGATTAGATGGGAGCATTTAAAGAATAGTAATAAAAATATTTTTGAGAGTAAGATTTTAGATTCTAAGATTTTATTTGTGCATGAGGATGCTAATGTTATGTGGGAAAAAGTGGCTAGTGATATTAAAAATATTGCAAAAGATGTGTTTGGAGTATCAAAGGGAAAAGCCCCTAATAGTAAAAATAGCTGGTGGTGGAATCCAATTGTGCAAGAAAAGATAAAAAATAAGAAGATTTGTTATAAAAATTGGTTTAGATGTAAAAATTCTGATAATTGGGAAAGATATAAAGAGGCATGTAAGGATTCTAAGAAAACAATATGTGATGCAAAGATCTTAGCTTTTAATGATTTATATAATAGATTAGATACTAAGGAGGGAGAAAGATATATGTCTAAGCTAGCCAAACAAAGAGATAGGAGTAGTAAGAATTTAATTCAAGTGAAGTGTATTAAGGATGAAGATCAAAAAGTACTTTTCTTAGAAGATGATATTCAACAAAGGTGGATGAGATATTTTGATAAACTTTTTAATGAAGATTGTAGGAATACAATTGACTTTAGTGACCTTAGCATCCTAAATGATAATAAAGATTTTTGTTTTTATCGGCGTATTAGTAAAATCGAAGTTAGAGAGGCTTTAAAGAAAATGAAGTGTGGAAAAGCTGTTGGACCTGATGATATCCCAATAGAGTTGGGGAAATGCTTAGGAGATGAAGGAATTTCTTGGCTAACTAAACTTTTTAATAATAATTTGAAGACTAAAAAGATGCATGATGCGTGGAGAATGAGTGTATTGATTCCTATTTATAAGAATAAAGGTGATGCACAAGATTGTGCGAATTATAGAGGAATTAAGTTAATGTGTCACACTTTAAAACTATGGGAGCGAGTTATGGAGCGTAGGCTGCGGCGTGATACTAATGTTTCTCAAAATCAATTTGGATTCATGCCTGGTAGGTCTACTATGGAAGCCATACATTTATTGAGAGGTTTGATGGAGAAATATAGGGAGAATAAGGAGGATCTACATATGATATTTATTGATTTAGAGAAAGCATATGATAAAGTTCCAAGAGAAGTGCTATGGAGAGTTCTTGAAAAGAAAGGAGTTAATAATGCTTATATTCAAATCATTAAAGATATGTATGAAGGAGCTACTACTTGTGTTCAAACACAAGGTGGTTTGACCAAGTATTTCCCTATTTCGGTTGGATTACATCAAGGATCAGCTTTAAGCCCATATCTTTTCGCGTTAGTCATGGATGTTCTCACTAGACATTTACAAGAGGATGTACCCTGGTGTATGCTTTTTGCTGATGATATTCTTCTTGTTGACAAGACTAAAGAGGGAGTTGAAGGTAAACTTGAAGTCTGGAGATCAACCTTAGAGTCCAAAGGTTTTCGCTTGAGTAGATCTAAAACTGAATATATGGAGTGTAATTTTAGCAGTAATAGACCTAGTGAGGGGATTGTGACTTTGGGCGATCGAGTCATTAATAAGAGTACACGTTTTAGATATCTTGGATCTATTGTTCAGAGTGATGGTGAAATAGATGGGGATGTTATCAGTAGAATTCAAGTTGGATGGTTGAAGTGGAGGAATGCATCGGGCTTGTTGTGTGATAGAAAAGTCCCCCTTAAACTTAAGGGAAAATTCTATAAGATGGTGGTGAGACCTGCAATGCTTTATGGTGCAGAATGTTGGCCATTAAAAGAGAAGCACAATACTAAGTTATGTGTTGCGGAGATGAGGATGCTTAGGTGGATGAGTGGATTTACTCTTAGAGACAGGATACGAAATGAGCATATACGTGAAAAGGTTGGAGTAGCTCCAGTGGAGGATAAGATTAGAGAGAGTCGCCTTAGATGGTTTGGTCACATAAAACGACGGCCTTCAGATGACCCAGTTAGGAAAGTAGAGGTATTAGATTTGACTTATGTTAAGAAAGGTAGAGGTAGACCTAAAAAGACTTGGTTAGAAAATATTAGAAATGACCTTTCTCTATTAGATTTAAACGAGAATTTGACTTTGAACCGGACACAATGGAGAAAAAGGATTCATGTTGCCGACCCCACGTAGTGGGACAAAGGCTTGTTGTTGTTGTTGTAGCCTTCATAGACAAATTTCATCTTGATGGTTCTTTCAATCAATATTGATACAATGGATATGATCGACTCTTGGTGAAATGTAATCAATGAAGTAATTTATTCGATGTAAAGAGGTGTATGATGACTTAGTTTAAGTGGTTTGGAGTTAACGAGGCTTTGGAAAGCTAGCTTCCAAAGTTGACCAAGGCTTATGAGAAGATGGCTTAGATTTAGGTTTCATTTGGAATGATTTTCTTACTGTTTTTTAAAGCAGCTTTTTAGTGTAAAAATTTTAATTTTTAAACTAGAAAGCTGTTTTAAGAAGCAATAAAAAAATTGTCTTAAACGAAATTTTAGTTTGTTTCATGTTGGTTGATTCTGTAAGCAGCTTAAGGGGAAGTTATGGTTGGAGTTAGGAGGGTTATGAATACTCTTTTGAAAGTTTATGACGATGGAAATAAGGTTGTAGATTCTTTTTTTAGTGTGTTTGTATGGAGATTTTGGTGTGTAAAGTGAGGAATATCGGTTGGCTAAGTTAGGACAGATTTTTGATGGCTTGGAGTGTGGGACCTCAGAGAGAAGCTCTAGAATACTAAGGCTATATATGTGTAGATGAGAAATACAGAAAGAAATCATACAAATATTATAAAAACAACAAGCGCTAGATCCCTCACCTAAAAGAAATGCTTAAGGTCATCAAACTAAGGATAAAGAATTAGCCACTAACTTTTTTTTCCCACCAAACGGCAGAACTGATTATTAAAATGATATTATAGCTATTTGGTGTGATCAGCTTCTTATGAAATTACTTAACATTTCATGTAGAAGTTCACTAATTTTTGCCATGGGAATTATTCAATCTCTAACATCTCATATGCATATTACAAAACTTTGCAATAATGAATTACTAATCAACATATAAACAACTCATTTAAGAACTTTTTATAATCTTTTTTCTTGCTAAACTAATTATTTTATGATCATTAGACCAGTGCTATGCTTGATCTTAGATCTAATGTGGAAATCAATCAAGTTAATACATGATTTGAATAAGAAAGTGATTGTAAGGCATAAACCTTAGATCTCCATTGTTTTAATAAATAATAGCAATCATTTGATTTAATGCCATATTAATGGAAGCTTAACTTAATTTATAGAGTAATTAATGATGGAAATGCATAAAACCTAAGACTCATTTAAAGAATATTTCTTAATTAAGCTTAATATCATAAAGCATATTCTTAAAAGTAAATTTGGTCATTTGATATAGCTCATCTTGGTCTGTTGGTTAGGAATTTTGACTATCAACCAAGAAGTCTTGGATTCTAGTCTTGCGTATTTGATATGCTTGTGAGTTTGCCCTTTTTTTTTTTGAGAAAACCTATGAAAGGCTTATGCATTAAGAATCAAAATGCGGTTGCAAATCCTTAAAGGGATCGATAACCCACTATTGCTCAAAGGACTACAATCCAAAAGTCCAAAAAAAAAAAAAACCCTTAAGAGTTAAATATCCCTACCTAATTACAAACCAAAAGCAATTAAAAGAAAAGCTAAAAAAGGTAGGCAAGAAACCATACTCAAAAATAAATGCCCGAAGCTGAGATATGCAATAAGCACAAATGAGAGATTGATGAAGAATAAAGTGAACAACTAAATTAAACCTGTAGGAAGTCAAGATATTAACAACAATAAAATTCCTGAGATCAAAGTCTGAAGAGACCTACAAGAAGAAAAAGCAACTGACAAACAAAGAAACACAACCCTAACTAAAAAGTATCAACCGAGACTCCAGCGGACAACAAAGCATACCATCAACTAGAACCCAACCAAAGAGCACAGATTGCCTGCAACCAGCTAAGAAGGCCAAATGTTCCAAAAAAAAAAAGGTCATTTGTTCTTAATGAACATAATATGAACTTATACGGTTGTTCAGTTCAATGGTATTTGGATTTTAGTGTTATTTATCAAATATTACAAGTTTTGTCAACACATTTTTAGTATCACATTTGAAACCATAGTATTAAGCATTTACTATTCCATGGGATAAGATAAGTTGAACACCCACATAGAGAATCAATATTTGATCAACTAGATTGTGCATTTGGCTATTGATATTTAAATGAAAGGGGATTGACTATCATAGCCATGTGTGTGATAATAAATTACGATGAGTAGAGCCCTTTTTAGTGTAATTACATCAAGCCTTGTTAGAGAACAAGTAAACTCGATGAACAACTCCATATTCATTCATATAAGTTTCATTTATTTATATAATTGGACAAATTTGAATAAAATTTTAATCACTCTTTATATAAATAAACAAATTTGAACATAAATTTATTTATGTTAGTGAGCATGCTTGTTTGTTATATAACAAATAGCTCATGAACTCATTTAATGTTAGTTTGATAATTTATTTGATGACTTATTCTATATTCTTGTATCAAATTTGTTATATTTATTAAACTTTAAAATTTATATGTATTATAAAAGGTATAAATATGATGAAATATTTTATATACTTGTAAAATTATGTATTTTATTAGAGTTATAAATATAATGAAAATAGCAAGTGAATAGCTAGATATATAGATTTAAATAGTTTCTTATTAATATTTAAACTTTTCTAAATAACTTATATATAACACCTAATAACATTAAACTTGTAATTAGTTATGATTATTTAATGCTTAATCATGACTTTAACTCAATAAAAAAAAAGATTGAACAAGATTTTAAAACTCGATCGGATTATGCTTAAGCTCGGATAAAATTTAATAAGAAACTAAGGTTTCGTTTGTGACAGTTTTTTTATTATTTTCTAAAATAATTTTTTAATATAAAAAATTTTTAACTAAAAAGTTACTTTAGAAAACAGTAAGAAAGCTGTTCCAATCGAAGCCTAAATGAACGGGCTTGAATAAGACACTACTTGCTTCTGCTCGGTGCATGCGTGCATGTATAATGCATGTATAATCCTCTTGATTAGAGGAAAGTAACCCTAAATGCAACATGTTTTTCATCTAACCTCTGCTCTCAAAATTTGTATGATCGTTGATAGCTTTATCACAACTATTTGCGTTCAACTTTCTTGAATCTTCTCTCAACTTTTGTTTACTGTTTTCAAATATGATCTTAAAATATTTTTCTCATAATTCTGGCATTTGCTTGACAGATTCTTACCCACTTACAATCATGGATATTGCTGGTAAGCCACCATTTGAGTTGGCTAACCTTCCCAGCTACATTGCAGAAACCCTTCAAATCTGAAAGCTCTGATGAAGAACAGTGATGAAGAGCGTTGAATAATAGAAACCAACATGCGTGCTCGTTGTTCGCCCTAGTTACTGCTCTTTTACTTTGCATTGATGTTGGCTTGCAGGAATTAGATTGATCGGGGCCATTTGGTATCTGTGACATTCTGTCACAGATCTAGTGCAACAAACCAAACTGGCCCAACTCTTATCCACCCTCTCCATCTCTAATGGTTATTACGTTTGGAGTCTGGATATTGAGAATCATTCAATTTTATGAATATGAACAGTAAAAGTGCTTTTACTGTTCACGACTGCACTTTTACTGCTCACCAATGCGCTTTTACTATTCACAGTCACAAAAACGAACGATTCTCTGTGTCCGGACTCTGCACGTATTAATCTCTCCTAGTTTTCATTCACTTTTCTAGCATTAACACCCACAATAGGCTCTCTCTCTCTCTCTCTCTCCCCATTGCAAGCATGTTTTCTTCTAGTCTTCTTTTTCGTCTTCCCTTTATTATTTTTCCTTTCCACAATTTCCTTTGTTCATGACCATTATTATTATTCTTAATTATAAATTTTCTATTGCTCATATTCTTTCTTGAAAATTAGTCATCCCATTGTTTGTTTTTTGGGAACGGGGTATCTACCCGCTGTCACTTCAAAGGAAGTGCTTGGTGGCTTAACTAATTCCTCGGCGGAACCTAACGAGGCCACCCACCAACATCTGACCCACACTTGCTTTGCCCCACTGAAGAGGCAAGGCCGTAGTAGAGGGGATTCGAACTTGGGATGGGGGGTTCCCAACCTTGCTCGCCCACCAACCATCCTAAGCAGCGGTAGGTCACACTATCATTTTAAAAAGGGTAGTTATACTTAATTTGACTGGGCTTTGTTTGGAATGACTTTCTTACTGCTTGGTAAAATTATTTTTTAGTATAAATTTTTTTAAAAGCTTAATACTTGGGTGTAGTTAATGTAGACCTATTTTATTTATGAATCTCTACTCCATTGGTACTTGGTGTAACTTCGAAGCTCAATTGAATTTGGACTTTCAAATGGCGCACATTGAGTTAGGCTACATTTGATTGTTAAATGACAAAAGAATGATTCTTCGTTAGGGGGCGTTATAACACTTGCTCAAGGTGTAATATACAATTGTATGGGCTTGTGTGTGAAATGTTAATGTCAGTATTACCCTCTTATTTATATGATTTTTAACTAGGATAAAGGATTCAGAGAGAGAACTGTCTTGGAGTTCAGTGGACTCAACTAGGTGAGTGAAAATTTTTCTCTTGTTTTGATCATCTTGATAGATCGACAACATAAAAGTTATTATATTGATACGTCATTAAAAATCGTCTTGATCGAGCATGAATTTTGAGAAATGTTTAAATTGTTATCTTCTAAAATTAAATTCAGGACCATCCGAATTCTAATTTCTGTCAACTTATAGTCAAATTGAATGTCTTTAGGAGAGATGAACCCAACGACACCAAAATCAGTCTAATCTGAGCCCAAATGAGTCCAAATCAAGGGACCGAAGTATATTTAGAAGCTTTAATGCATTTATTGGATGACCAAATGATATTCAAATATAGCATGCTTATAGTTGAAACGAGCGACTCGATGGGCCGAATCCAATGACCATAAGATCGCTTAATTCTGACATCATTACGGCACCTAAATATTAAACAAATGCTCTATGATCGAGTGAATCATTTTGGGCCATCCAATAGAGCACACCGAATTTGCTCTGGATCTTTTCCATATTTATAGAGCATGTCACTCAAAATTTATAATAAATCCTCTCTTCCCACATGAAAGAGGGACTAAGACTTTTAGAGGCTTAGACCATGAGCTAGAGAGTTAAGAGAGCTCTGAGGTATAAAGCATCCCGGAACTCCACCTCAGCACCACCGTCAATGAACCCTCGCCAACAAACCACCGTTGCTTGAACTCTGCCCAACCATCGCCATCAGACCTCTGTCCAACATTCCCTTCGTCCGACCTCCGTCGCCCGCCGACTACAGTTCCTTTGACCACAGTCGCTTGCCGACTACAGTCCCTCCAACCTCCGTCGCCTGCCAACTACAGTCTCTCCGACCACCATCGTCTGCCGACTACAATCCCTTTGACAATCATCTCTCATTGACTATGGTTCCTTCGACCTCTGTCGCTCTCTGACTTCGATCCCTCTGACTACCATCGCTCGCCGACTACAATCCCTTCAACCATCATCCCTAGCATACTACGATCCCTCTGACTACCATCACCTGCCGACTACAATCCCTTCGACCATCATCCCCAGCATACTACGGTCCCTCCGACCACCGTCATCAGCTGACTACGGTCCCTTCAACCATCGTCGCCTGCCAATTACGGTCCATTCGACCACCATCACCCGCCGACTATAGTCTGTTGACCTCTACATATGTTGCATGGTCAATGCAAGCCAAGGAGACGATAATTGATTATCATTGGTAGAAAAGGCATCTCTCAGAATGAAGATTGAGGTGCTTCGACCGGGATGAAATTATTCAAATTTGGTCTGATTTTAAAATAGACTGCATCGATGCATTCAAGACATCAATTTTACCAAAAAAGGAGTTGTTTGTATACAACTCGATCAAATAATAAGTTGTTAGTGAACACAACACTAGCAAAAACTATCCAAATGGTCTCCAATTGTCATACAGGTTGTGTCGATGTGTTCAGATCATCGAATTTAATCAAAGAGGGACCTCTCGCAATCAAATTGAACGAAAGCGATCAAAATCGACAGACTACGGACATACTCGACGTGGCCCAAACGTCGTCCATTTGCAAAATGAATATCTCCATTATGTTCGGAACGTTGAAAATACTAAAAAATGACTATCATATTGCCCGAGTCCTTATGTGAACGAAGATGCAATGTTGACGTGTTACAAGACGAAAAAGACACATAAAAAAAATGGCGGCACATGAGCATGACAATCAAAAATATAAAATAATAATAGTAAAAAAAAAATAAATAAATCAACTCAAATCTTATTAACTAATAAATAATTTATTTAAAAAAATGTGTTATGTAATTAATGTAAGGTGATAATAATATTTGTATTAAATTTAATATTATGTTAATATTAAAATTAATAATATTATTATTACAAAAGTCAAGATAGTTTTATATAATGTACATAAAGTATTATTTTCTTAAAATAAAAATAAAAAAAAAGAAAAAAAAGTGAATGATTTAGTCTATATATATATATACTTTTATCAGTTTGCATTTATATATATATTTTTAAAATCTATTTTAATGTATTTATTTACTATAGTCTAATATTCACATACTTATCTGATTCCATTTAGGTACTATTGCATGATAAAGGCTTACCTTTTGCTGCCACCTACTTCTCATGTTCTATCATATTGTTATCTACAGAACTTTACCAAATTATTCCTTCCATGTGTCTTCTACTACAGCAAAGGCCAAATTCTTCTACCTATGTGTTGGCTTGCATGTATCCCATCACTGAATACAAGGTGAATAAAAAAAAAGTCATTTGATCAGTGGAGACATCCCTTACTCACTCTCATCCACGCCTCGATCTTTCCCATTTTTCTCTCCCGTTCTTCTGTGTTCGCAAGCCCCTCCCCATCACCTCCCAGCTCAATCCGGCAACTCCTCCTCCCTTCTTCTTGCTGTGAAAATTCCTAGCCCATCCATCAACCCATTCAAACAACAACTCAAACTCCTCAACTCTCCGTTTACCTGCATAAGTCTCCAGTCCATCCACAAACTCCTCTACCCGAGCTCCTCTCAATCCAATAACCTCAACTCCAACTGCTTGCAAAATTATAAATTTGAAACCCAAACAGCAGCTTTCTATCTCTACTCAAGCCACTCCAACAACTTTCCATTTCCCTTTCTCTATCTGTTTATATATGTAAATTAGAAACATAAAAAAAAAATCAGAAAAGAAAATCAATAAAAATCTTCGGCCTCTCACAGCAAATCTTTGCCGTCGTTGTCGTTGCCTTCCTCGCTTGTGTGAAGATATAACTCTCGCCAAACATTAAAACTCAAATCCCGTTTTCGACGTTTGTGGCGAATCGGAGAATCTCCTATACGCGCTTTTGTAGCACAGTAGGAGATAACCCGGTGCGACGCATACGACGAGACGGATAAGCCCTATACACGCTCTTGTAGGGTGGTGGGGAGTCCCTATATACTTGTACACACCCTTGTGACGCGGCAGGGAAAGCCACTTGTATTTGTTTTCATGCAGGTACTTTGGAGCCCCCATACACGCTCTTGTAGCGTGGTGGGATCGAAGATTTACAGCCTCGGTGTCTCCCGACACCTACCATACACGCTCTTGTAGCGTGGTGGAATGGCCCAGTTTCCTGTAGATGCCCCCTACGCGGGGAAGACGTCGGGATACTGCCAAAATTTTGACTAAACATATTTGAACAGAATAATTTGAGGGAAATTTGAAATCATAAATCTGAATTTAATTTTAAGAAATTAAAATTCAATTATAAATTTTCTTAAAATTAAATTACATAAATTGAATTGCATAAAAAAAAAAAACTACATGGATTATGCTGATATTTTTATAAGACGGGAATTGTTGATTCTTCTTAACTTAATAATTTTAATATGAATCTTATAGAGAATCAGCTCAGTTCAAAGCAATCCAAGTTTTTTTTAGTGGGCAAAGAAAACTTTCATCCTTTTTAATTATTTTGAATCCTCTTTTAGTCATAGAAGATCAGATCAAGCATATGATGAAATCAATAATTGAATTGAGAAAAAGGGATTCAAGTTTCTAAGTTATCTTGTGGAACTTTTGTCAAGATATATCTATGGTCAAAAATGGAACTTGTTACATATAGTTGATGAAAATGACAATGCATGTCATTGCCTTAAGCAGACCCATCTTTTTGTTCACATAACATCAGTTCCAAGGAACCATATGTAAAATGGGGATTTGAAAATGAATCAAAACCTTGGAATATTGAGTTGGCATATTCAATAGATATGTAAGGAGACTAATTTCAATATTTTGTAGAACTTGACTCAATATTATGAAATAACTTCGTGCATGAGTGTGAGAGTTGATGAGACAGCTCCAAATCAATAGAAGGACAAGGAAAGCATACAATTTGATATATTGTCGAATCTAAGAATACATTATTGCCATTATAAATGTATTAATAATTTGATAATTGCATAGTTATCTCAATAAATATGATTCAGTTTTAAGAAATTTATTAGCAATTTGAAAAGCATGCTATCATTGCAAGAAATGCTTTCAACTTTTAAAGGTCTCTTGTCTCGAGAAACGTATTGTTGCCAATGCTCTAAAAAAAAGAGAGAGGGGCATGTTTCGACCTCGAGAAATGTATTATTATTTAGAGTGTACAACCATTCCAAGAAATTTGAGAAATTCAACAAAACGCCACCGGATCCGTATCACTTTACAAGCGGACAGAAGGCGTTTAATACCCTTTTTCTGTATTCAAATAGAATTTTCTAAATTTAAATATACAGTATTGAGTAGGGTGACGACGCCTCTAGGATGTGTGTAGCAGCCTTGGGAAGCAAGCAACTGCCCCGAGAAGAGTGCTACCACCTTGAGCAGTGAGTCACCACCTCGAGAAGTGTGCATATTAATTTTTAAAAATCCCGCATATGCTCCAATAAAATTCACCAGATAAAAATAAAGTTTGAGGATGCTACGCGGGTCAAAAGTGAACCTAAGTTCAAATCTAATCCTCATGTTCGAATGGACTAGAGTTGACATGAATTGAACTACTGACAAATACAAGTTATAGCGCCAATCGGAGTATTTGATTTTATAAGTTCATATTAGGCCTTCAAGGTTTGATAAAAGAAAGGTTCACTAGTAAAAACATCATAGCGGTCCTAAGCCCAATCTTTTGTTAGCATGTGAATAAATATGACATTGTTTAAATAACAAATATTTAAGCTATAAGAAACCTCGATGATGGCCGTGTTGAAAGTTAATTTCAACTGGAGAGGATCTCAAATATTTAAAATACCCCCAAATTTCAAAATTAAATCATGTTTGACATAAAATCTCGATAAATTTTATAATATTCAAATAAAATTTATTATTTAAAACTTAAAACAAAAATCCATCCATCATCTGCAAATGTTTGTTAAGGATGATAAATTTAAGAATAACTTTAGCTTACAAAGAGTAAAATGTCTAATTGAATGTATCACTGCGATTTATTCTCAAATGATTTCTCGCCAACGGGGACGTGGCATGTGCCACTAACCGGGTGGTTTTGCTGCAAACTAGCACCACTATATCACGGTTACGGTCAAAGCCCGTATGTTCCCTAATGGTTAAAAACCCCTTGAGTAATGAATCATATGGTGCATTCAATAAGGCATAAAGCTTTTTGTTAACTAAGGTTGACTAAAATTTGTCACCTTAAACAAGCATCCACCCTAAGTCTACAAGGTACCCTTGGACGAAGCAACCCATGGCTGCCGACAAGTATCCTTTTGTCAGGTTGGGTCAACTACCTCCTATGACCGAGTAGACTAGGGACCACGATTGCCCGGGACAACGGAACCATGGGATCTTGATCGGGCTCATCATCATTCCCCCTACCATCCGCTTTAAGTATACAAATAATAAATTTATAATTTCAAAAAAATTTAGATGCTGCTACTATATGCTAGGTATTTTGTACCTATTGAATGACTAGCCTTAATCGAAAGTGCTCTCTCATCATCGGGAGGGATAATTAACCATAGGTGCTTGCGCCTGTGAGAAACCTAGAACCAGATTATAAAGTCCTCACCAAATGAGGGCGAAATCTCTGGGTAGTGTCTTATCTACAATTCCAATCGGCCTTCTAAAAATTTGCCCGGAACAACGTTAAAACTCTCCTAAGTAGGGGAGGTCGGGGTGCGAATTTTTGGAGCCCACATAGTCCCTCTAACCTCTATCACCCAACAACAGTCCCCTTTACCATAGTCGCCCGACTACAGCTCCTTCGATCTCCATCGCTTGACTATGTTCCTATTGACCAAACGAACAAGCCAACATTCTTTTTATAGCAACTCCCATCAAGTAATGTGCTTTATATGATGTATATTTACTACATTGAGCCAATTAAGACCTTCCTCATACTAAGGACATCATTTGTAATTGACTACAAACACTGGTAGAATCATTTTAACTGGGTCAGACCCCGTGATTTTTCTTCTTTTAGGGGGTTTTCATATAAAAATTTTGGTCTCTTATGACTCCTGCACATCTCTCACTTATATGTCTGTATGTGTGCTGGATCTTCGTATAAAATTTAGATGCTAAATCCTATATCTCTTTACCGCCGCAAAATATTCCAACAAGCAACATATATAAATGGTTGATGAGTCATTTCTGGACTTGCATGACGTCGTTGAACATGGATGTATTAGCCTGTAAATACATTGATGCTTGTATTCTTTCTATACGAAGGAATATGAACATCACTGAACTACAAATCTTTATAGAATATTCGATATTTTCTTATCATTTATGTCATGTAATGTTATTTTTATTTGATATTATAATAATATTTTCTATATAATGTCACACTATAGATCGTGCATTTTTTACCATTTATATCATTTAGGGGTGTCAATATTTGACACGACATGAAAACCCGACTCGAACCCGACCTGAAAAACCCGACTCGAACCCGACCCGAGTTCAAAACGGGTCGGGTTCGAGTTCTGGAATTCGACCCGTTTGAAAAACGGGTCGGGTTCGGGTTGACCCGACGGGTTGCCGGGTCAACCCAAAAACCTGTTTAGAGCTCTGCCCGCTCGCCCGCGCTCGCCCGCGCCCGGGCACGCCCACGCCCGCGCCCGCGCACGCCCGCACCCGCGCGCTCGCCCGCACCCGCACCCGCACCCGCGCGCTCGCCCGCCCCGCACCCGCGTGCTCGCCCGCCCGCGCCCGTGCTCGCCCGCGCGCGCCCGCCTGCGCGTCCGCCTTCGGTACCCGGGTCGGGTCGGGTCGACCCGCCAACCCGACGGGTCGGGTCCGGGTCCGGTTTTCTGACCCGTTTCCCTACCCGGGTCGGGTTAGGGTCAACCCGTTTAGACTGCAAGTCATTGCGGGTTTGACCCGAACCCGACCCGAAACCCGATTTTGACACCCCTAATATCATTGAGTTTGCATGGTAAATCCTTTTTTATTAATATTTGTCTTTGCAGAGCTTGCCAAGCTAATTAGTAGACATTTGGGTCAGTTACTATAGATGTTTTTTTTTTTTGTTGATATTTTAGTTTCTTCTTGATGAATGAGTGCTAGCTATTCTATTGCATTAATAAACTCCATTTCATATATTTTATGACTTTATATATAATTTGTCTTTTAAAATAAGTAAAATCTATTGCAATATTAAGACTTCGTTTGTGACTGTTTTCTAAAGCAACTTTTTAGTACAAGATTTTTTTAATACAAAAAAGTTGTTTTAGAAAACAGTAAGAAAGCTGTCCCAAACGAAGCCTAAGATGTCTCATACAATATGAAAAAAATGTTATATATTTTAGGCTTCGTTTGGGACAGCTTTCATAATGCTTTTACTTTTTAGATCTCAATCATAATATTTATTTGACCACTACTTTTTCGTGGCTTTCAAAGAATTATTGTACTAGAAAGCTGCTTTCTATAAGATTTTTTTTTTGGAACATTTAGGCCAATTAAGGCAAACTCACACACACAACGCATACACAAAGACTCGAACCCAAGACCTCTTAGTTGGAAGCCTAAGCTCTCAACCAACAAACCAAGGTGAGCTGTGTGCTTTCTATAACATTTTTAAAAAGTTATTCTCTCTACAGTAGCTTTACAAAAAATATAAAAATTGTCTCAAATAAAGTCGTAAAATTCAGAGAAGAAGATTTTGAGCTACAATTTCTTTTCAATTTGGGAAATGATATGAATGGAAGATTTACAGTAGGAATAAAACAAGAAGAAATCATATTATTATTTTTATTATTGTACAATCTAACAGAATTACATTAATCAAACAAAGAATATTGCCAAATGCATACCACACCAAATTATTATGACTCATACCTAAAAGTCTAAAACAATAATATAAAATCTGATTTGAACCCTAAAAAAAATAGAAAAAATAGCAAAAAAATTCAAAATATTCAAATTAAAACAAGAATATCATTGCAAGCATAGACATCACTACAATGGAGGAGTGTACTGTTGAAATCTTGAAAGCTGAATTAGGGAGAATCAATGGCTGTAGCCCCTGACTGGACCCCCCTTGACTGGACCCTCCCTGACTGGACCCTCCCGGACTGGACCCCTGGTCTGCCGGAGTGGTAGGTGTGGACGGTGGAGATGTGATCGCTGGAGGTGATAGCGAAGATGGAACACCGGACGGTGGTGGTGAGTCCGCTACTCCGGCAGGAGCTGCAAGGAGGAGAAAAGAAAATGTCAAATAAAATAAGATTTTACGGTTGAATCTGTACTGTCCATTTTTGATTCTATGGCTGTTGTGTTGAAGAAACAGGTGGCTTACGTGTATAGCTCTGAGGTGGCAGTGGAGGAAGAGAAGGTGAATAGCTGGTTGGACCTGGACCTGGTATTGGTGATCCCACAGCTGCAAATAATTTAAAAAGGTTAAATTAGAAGAGAAGAGAATCAAAATGATCTTTTTGACTTTTTATGAAATATCAAAATGGTCTTTTAATCTTCTGAAATCAATTTGCAGCGTGTAAAATCTACAGAAATTTACTAAAAAGAGAAAGAACAGTGAAGAATTAACAAACCAGGGCTGCATTGAAGTGGAACAGATGTGCTCTTGCAAAGGCGAGGAAGTGAGATGGCAAGCGTTTTATTAAAAGGCACACTTAGAGGCACTGAACCAGTCACTACAAGGCAAGCGCACTGTGTGCTGCTACTGATAAGAGAACCAAGAGATTTACAGCATTCTGATGAAGGAGAACCACCTCCATTAGTGCTACCAGTAAGGAAATTTAAACAGGGTGTGAAGCTGCGTAAAAGTAAGCCTGTACATTGTGTTGAGACCTGCTGCCCTTTTGATGAAGGAAGATGAGCAGAGAAGAAGAAGAAGATGACCAAGAAGAAGAAAGCTGCTGAGTATCTCTTCATGGCTATGGCTTGGTATTTTCTGATAAGCTAGCTAGCAGATTGCTTGTTCTAAGTTCAGGATTTTCTGTTTTTAGTTAGAATAACTAAGCTGATTATATAGTTGAATTGACAAAGTCACAAAGTGGTAGATCAAAGGTTGGTTATGGAGATAACCAACCTTAGCCAACTGTGATCATATTAGGCAAAGTGTGAAGTTTCAAGAGCTGACAAGTTAGTTAATCGTCAATACTTTTTTTTTTTTACTTCTGAAACGCGGCTAATCAAAGCTTGCTTAGTCTATTTTGATTGCTTGTTAAATAGGAAGTTGAAAAAATTTATAAATGTTTGAAATTTATAACACCCATTTTTTATTAGAACTTTTTTTTTTGGGAACGGGAGTATCGGCCCGCTGCCACCTCAGCTTGTGAGGCGCTTGACGATGTCCACTAATCTCCTCTGTCGACCTAGCGGTGGTACCCATACCAGAAACCCCCGAGCCAACACTTTATTGGTCCCCACCTAAGAGGCGCGGCCGTAGTGGGGTGGATTCGAACCCGGGATGGGGGGTTCCCAATCGTGCTCTCCCACCAACCACCCTAAGCCTCGGTGGGTTATTAGAACTTTTTACATAAAAATTTTCTGTAATAATTTTTTTTTCTGAAATAAATAATTCTTGAAACATATTTTTCTATCTAGAAGCAACCTTTAATTGCTTGTAGGAGGAAGCAAGGAAGGCAGCAAAGTATAGCTATCTTTCTACTTCTTTTTGACCACCTACTCACCAACTCTTTTTGGCATTTATGCTCCTTAAATCAGATTTATATTTCTTTTTTTTATTTTCAGCTTCAATTTATTTAACTCATTAATTAAAAATCTACAAATTATTTCCAAATAATTATGAAAAAAAATAAAAAATCCTTTCAAATTCATGATCTGAAGATCATAATTTTGATTCCTTTAAGCCCAATCTATAAAATCTGCTCCAAAGATTACGTTTGTTAATCCTTTATTTATAAAACTAAATAATGTTAGTAGCTTAACTAACCTTAAAGAAACTATCATATATGAGGAAAGAAAGCTTCTCTTCTCTTCTCTTTTCTTCTCTAACGATCGATAGATGAATTGAAAATCAGAGTCAAACAGTTATAAGAAAAGAAAAATCCAAGAAACTGAAGTAAGGCAACCTGTAAAAGCTTGCCAGGTGAGAAAGGTTGGCCATCAAACTACGTAAAGGCACAAATTGAAAATAGTTTTTTAGAAGCCGCCATTACCGACTCTTCTTCCAAATGGTGAAGAAAATATTTGATAAATCAAGATTGGCATAACTAAGCAAGCAGCCAGAGCAGAATATGTGTTCTCTGTGCATTATTTATTTGCAGCATGACATGTTAGAGAGGGTGGAATATTGGAGGTTAAGTAAGCCATGAGATGCTAGTGGACGAATCGATATTGTTGCGTGCTAGAAAATTTGGGGTGATTGGAATTGAAGCGTACGTCGTTTTAGTTTACTTGATATAAAATTTTTATGTTAAAGATGTGGTGGGGAAAAAATTATAGGGGCTAGTTTTGTCCAAAATAGTTTCATTTAAGACGGGTCAAGAATTGCATGTAATGATCTGCCTTTTCGTGATATGATGATGTGGGATTATGATATAAATATTTAGATTGTATGAGGCTGTCTATAATAAAGATGGTTCATGCTTTTGTCGACGATTGGCGATAAATGTTGATAAGGGGCAATTATGGACATTGAATGATGGTGGGGATGTTTGTGTTGTTAGATGAGTTGAAATTGTGGGCATAAACATCGATTAATGGCAAGCATTGAACAAGAGGCGACAATGGACCACGAGCATTAGCATTGGTCGATGAAAAACACCATACGTATGAAACCCCTTAAGTAAAAGATGCTAAACTCTTAAACATCGAGGTACCTTTTGATGTAATGGTTGGAATTTCATCAAGAAACTCTGTAGCTAAGCTTGCTAATTAATCCTGGAGAAATCTTCGGATGAGTGATCTCTTGGAATTTACACCAACAGGAAAAAACCATGAGGCCTTAAACCAAAGCGGATAATATCTCGATAATTAAAAATAAAACAACAGTCTTCACTAAATTCATAGTTGAAATGATCTCAAAATCAATTACTAAAATTTGTTGTCCAACAAATGCATGATTCTTTGAGATCTCAAATTGCATCAAGATTCATGTTTAATCATATCATTAATTTTGCAAGCCATCCAAAACATTGTTCAACTAAAAGCAAAAATCAACAGAAAAATATTACTACAATTTATTAAGAACACTAATTTTCTTTCACTTCTATTACAAGACTTTTCTCCAACCACATAGATGTGCATCTTAATAATCTCTCAATCACATAAAAGTTCTATTATCAGTCATTACTTCTACTAAAAAAAAAGCTTTTCCATTACTTATAACAAATCAAGTACGTGCATTAAGAACTTACTCTATTGTGCTGTTTGCACTTTGCACGAGTCACCCAAACTTGTTCTCAATCATATGAGCAACTTTGATATAACTTATTACGTGCTAGAAAATTTATGATGATGAAGAGAATTTTATGTTTTAATTTTGCATGAAAATTCAACAAATATAGATGAAAGAGAAGATTGCAAGAGACGCCAAAGTTTTATATGAAAAAATTGATGAGGGAAAAAATCATGAGGCCTGACACAATTTAAGTAATTTACATATACTTGAAGTTACAAAAGTTTGATTTTTCGGACAGCTTAAAAAGACAGGATTATAATATTTGGATCACTTGTTTGATCTCCTGTAGTTATAGTATAGATTAATGGAGAAATAATAGGGGATCGTGTAGTAGTCAGAATATGTCAATTGGGCAACACTAGTCAGACAACAACAGCTGTTTGGCGACAGTAATTAGATAATGACGGCCGATTTATATGAATAGACTATGATGGCTAGACGATAGTGGTCAATCAGTGATGATTCGATGACAGTGATTAGACGATGATAGTCGGACAACTATGGTCTGGCAACGATAGCTGGAGAACGACAATGATTAGCAGTGATTGTTAGTGTCAAACTTCAGATAGAGCTCTAGAGTCCCTTAGATCTTTGATCTCTTTCCATACTCAAGTCTAGGTCCCTCTCACATGGATAATGAGACTCAATTAACAATTTTTTGATATTAATATTTTGATAAATTCAACCAAATTTTTGTAACACTCCATCGGACGCCCCATATTGAATTATTTGATCTTAAACCATTCATTCAATAATTGATGGCCTAAAAGACCTTGGATTCATCTCATCGAGCCGCACAATTTAACTATAAGTATACAAGATTTATTGATCATTTGGTCCTTCACTTAATGCCCCAAAGTTTCTAAATAAGTTTTAAATGTTTGATTCGGGTTAGTTTGGATTTGGATCAAATTACTTTTCGTATTGTTGGATTTGCATGTCTAACATGTTCAACTTGACTATAAATTTGCCGAATTCAAATTTAAGATGTTTCTGAATTTAATTTTAAAAATTTATAATTCAAACATGTTTGGATGGATGCATCACCTCTTATTAAATATTGTTGAATATTGGAGAGCTTAGTTGAACATAAGAGCCAAACGGATGAATAAAATCATTTCAAGTTAAGCACAATAGACAAATGAATAAATACAATCACCTAAAGTTAAAAACTAAATGAATAAAGGGACTATTAATACATTAAGCATTCAACTTTTATTTCTCAATATAACAACACATTAATCTGTTAATATTCAACACTCAACCCGTTATCTGGTCTACAAGGAACACTTTAACTACTTTCCCAATAAAAAATTGCAGCAGGAAGAAGTTGGTTACCCTCCCAAAAACAGAACACGCCTTCTACATTTGCATTTGCCAGCCTATCAAAAACACAGCATTATAAGTTGCCCCCTCACCCCTTCTATTCCGGCACCACCACAGCTATCTCCTCCTCCTCCTCCTCCTCCTCTTCTTTAATTGTACGTATCATCAAGCTTCTAACACAAGTGATGGCAAAAGAAGCAATGAAGATCATCCTGGCGACCGTGGTCATGGCGGCTTCACTCTGGATTCCGGCCGCCAGCCAGTCAGGCTGCACCACAGCTCTCATCGGCCTTGCGCCTTGCCTGAATTATATTTCAGGCAACTCGTCCACTCCTTCCTCTAGTTGTTGCACCCAGCTTGCCAGCGTTGTGCAAACGCAGGTTCAATGCCTCTGCACAGTGCTCAATGGAGGAGGCTCTATAGTAGGCATTTCTATTAATCAGACACAAGCCATAGCCCTTCCAGGTGCTTGCAAGGTTAAAACACCACCTGTTAGCCAATGCAAGGGTAAACAATTTCTCCTTACTGTTACAAATGCTTCTGAACAATTTGGAATTAACCATAACCATAACAGACTAATTTTTTTTATTGGCATCTGTTTCTGCCAGCCGGGGCAAGTGGATCTTCAAGCTCTCCAGCGAAGTCCCCTTCGGCGGCGCCAACCACTCCGACCACCCCATCAACAACTCCCAGTGACACCCCTGCCGCACCTACAGGCTCCCCTTCAGGTACATCATTTTCTTCCAAGGACCATTTTGCTCTTTGCATATAGAAATCAAATCAGATTTCATTTTTGAAAGATAAAATGAGTGATAACAAACCGATCATCTTTTAAAAATATGATTTTGGATGCAGGCAATGGTTCGAAGTCAACCAATGGTGATTCTTCTGATGGCAGGATGAATAAATCGGCCATGTCCATAGTCTTCTCTGCTTTGATCTTTGGCTCAACTCTGGCGAGCTTCTTCTGAGTGAACATTTTACTTCTGGGTTTATGGCTTTTAGAGTTTAGATTTCATCTATTCATCTGTGTGCTGTGTTTGAGGAAATGTCCAATTTATCCATTTTTCAGTTGATTGTAAATTTGATATTATGTATTTGATTATTGTTTGATGACGATTGAATAGTAAAAGATTTTTTCTGTAATTGCAAAATCTTTTTACTGATTTTATTCAGCTTAATAACTGTATTGCTAGGGAAAGCTAAGCTGCCTACAAGTGTAGGCTGCTCTCTGTTTTCTTAATCGAAGAAGGCTTTTAAAGATTAAGGAGGCAGTGCCGGATTTTAGCTTTTCATCTATAAGATAATAGAAAAGAATTTCAAACTTCTCAATTCGAACGAAATATAGGAAATTCTTGTGGAAATCTCAAGGGTGGGGATGGCGCGTTCCGCCAATTTAGGCTTAGTTTGGGATGGCTTTCTTAGAGCTTCATAAAGCAGCTTTTTAATACAAGAATTTAAATTTTGTATTAGAAAGTTGCTTTAAGAATCGGAAAAAAAGTCATATCAAACGAAGCCTTAGTATGAAACACATCAGACCTATTCAGGTGAGGTCGTCCAATCTAGTTAAAGTTAATACAATAAATGTGTTATGTTTTCGACAACATGAAACCAATGCCATTGACAATTCATACATTTGAGACTTGTATAAGAAAATTTTAGCCCAAATTTTGGGTTAGAGAAAAATAGTGATGAAATTTTGATATTGATGAGAAGAAGTTTTTAGCCCAAATTTTAGATTTTCTCCATGAATTTTGTGCAGTCAGAATCTAGACTTGAGTTACACAGTGAAGGAAGTTGTAAGTGGTGGGCCACATTTTAGAAATTTACCCAAATTTATTATCTTTTTTATGGTCAAATGAACTCGAATTTAACTTTTTGTTATCATTTTGTTGACCTTTACTAGAACTAAAAAAACATCATCAAATAAAAAATACCTGCACAAATCCTGTCTGCTATAATACCCATGCCCTGTAGATTCGACGCCGAACGGTCTCTTCATGCTCGCCTCAATCGTGCCTTCGTTTGCATTGATAAAACGAGAAACGAATGGAGCTCTCGGTTCGTCTTCTTTCCCTCACACAGCTTCCTTCGATTTGCTACTCAAATTGACCGAACTCCACAACCATTCGAGTTGTTCAATCCTACTCCAGAGCTGCATCCTCCTCTCTATTCACGAACAGAGCTCGAGCATCATCCAACCTAGCCGCAGCTCATCACCTCTCCGCCTCTTTCTTTTATCAAAGTTGCCTCCTTCCTCTCTGCCTACAGCCAACCCCAGACGCCTTCAGCCTTGATCCTCCCTTCCACGCAAACCCCACGAGCCACCTTCCTCTCTGCCTAGGCCCTGTACATGCTCTTCGTAGTGTGGCAGGGACAACCCTAAGTACCTGTATATGTGTCGTCATGCATGTGGGGAAAAAATGTATTTTTAAGTAGGTACATCGAATACCCATATATGCTCTCCACAATGTGGTGGGATTGAATAACCACGGCTGCAGTGTTGCTTGAAACCTAACATACACACTCTTTGTAGCGTGGTGGGAAGGTCCAACTCCCCAAATTTCTCCTAAATAGAGGAGGCGTTGGGAGGCTGCCGAAATTTGAACTGAATAGAAGACTTGACTTGAATCAAATGACAACGAACTAAACTTGCAAACTGGACCACATGGAATAAAACTCAAATCAATAAGCAGGGAACTGGTCCTAACACCTAAAACAAAGTATGCAATTCATTAAACAACAAAAAAATTGAATATAAGCATGTAATCAAAGGTAAATGGTGAACAAATCCTTAGATGCACACAAATAATGAACAACAACAACAACAAGCCTTTGTCCCACTACGTGGGGTCGGCAACATGAATCCTTTTTCTCCATTGTGTCCGGTTCAAAGTCAAATTCTCGTTTAAATCTAATAAAGAAAGATCATTTCTAATATTTTCTAACCAAGTCTTTTTAGGTCTACCTCTATCTTTCTTAACATAAGTCAAATCTAATACCTCTACTTTCCTAATTGGGTCATCGGAAGCCCGCCGTTTTATGTGACCAAACCATCTAAGACGACTCTCTCTAATCTTATCCTCCACTGGAGCTGCTCCAACCTTTTCACGTATATGCTCATTTCGTATCCTGTCTCTAAGAGTAAATCCACTCATCCACCTGAGCATCCTCATCTCCGCAACACATAACTTAGTATTGTGCTTCTCTTTTAATGGCCAACATTCTGCACCATAAAGCATTGCAGGTCTCACCACCATCTTATAGAATTTTCCCTTAAGTTTAAGGGGGACTTTTCTATCACACAACAAGCCCGATGCACACAAATAATGAACAATGAAATTAAAACAACTTGAATATTCAACCAAGTCAACCTGCAAATGAGAGCAAGTGTTGTTCATATCAACCATGCGAGCAAATACAATTGCCCTCACAAGTAGAAGGATTTGACATAAAGTGAGCACAATGATTTGATGCATGATGAATTTGAAATGAATGAAGTTGTGTACATTCAATATCATTTAATTCCAAGCAAGCATACAAATCTGTTGGCAAATAATAAATTCCTTACAAACATATACGGTGCAGCATGCAACAAATGCAAATACTTGCAAGCCGTTGTAGAAAACCCATCATGCCCATAACAATTCACACAAAGGTGTTCACAGGCAACAGACGATGAATACAATAATGTCTTGCAATCAACATTGATATACAATCAAATATATTAAACCACGCAAAAAATGAAAGTTGACATGTAATCAACTCGTCAACAGAACATTTTTGGGGAGGTTGTAACAAATACAGACTAACCACGACTCACGTTAATCAATTTCCAGCGAATATGTTAACTCGACTGCAAGTAGTGATGATCGACATGCGATGAATTGCCAACCATGATGTGCTTAAGGAGTTCGAAGCAAATATAGCTTGCATGCAATTAATGTTACTTAGCTGCAAATGAACACACTAAGCTGTCTATGAATGATGACACTAGACATGATGGTGCAATATATCATTTACAATCAAGGACCAGAGATCACAACGAATGCAAAAGAACTTCAGCAATGCAAACACCTATAACACAATAGAGCTACGATACATACAAACTCTTACGAACTACTATAGGAATATTGTCATGCACAACTACCTGCAAATGCACACAGAATCTTTACAGTAGATATGACAGCCCGAGCATGAGCACTTGTAATATGCATAGTAGTCCACCTATAGGTGACGATGAATAATATGTAGTAGACGCTAGATTATTCGTATAGCCAGTAATAAGCAAAAATCTAGCAAGTACACTAATCTCATGTAAGCAAAGACAGGTGATATGCAACAAGTGCAAGCATTTACAAGTCACTGTAGAAGACTTGTCATACACATAACAAGCTATCTACAAGCAAACACAAAGGCTTGTGATGAATGCAAATATGTGTAAGCAAATGCAGGAGATTCGTCAGTATACGACAATCTACTTGCATACAATAGCAAACGAGTCATAGTGCAATATTACGATTCACCTGTAAGAAAAAAAGCAAGGAATACGTAGTAAAAATGGTGGGCCATTGATAAAATGAGACAATAAATTCATGGCACCAACTTCTACACCAGATAAATTACCCCGCTTGCAAATAATAGGTGGAAGACTCCTGATGCGACGTGTAGCTTATTTTCAAATAGAAGTACACTCTTGTAAGTTAAGTATTAAAAAAAATAACAACTTGCAGAAGGCAAAAATGAGCTACACTGCACTGCTGGTGTACAATGAATGAAGTTTAATGCTGCGCCACCAGATCTGTAACGTTTGTACATGGAGACATAAGGCATATCTCAAGCTTAAAATGAAATTTTACGCAAACTTTAGTGACAAACACCTAGCGCAAATAATTGTATTTAAATATTTAATTGCTCCATGCTCATGCATTAAAATATGAACACCCGCATGGGGCCTGACGAGCGTGATATATGCACATACATGATGTCTAAGGATGGTGCGTTAGTCAAACATGAATTTAAGTTCGAGCCCGGTCTTTCTATGTGAATAGATAGGAGTTGACATGGCTCAAACTATCAAACAAATATACGATCGTGACATCGATCAGGATATTTATTTTATACATTTATATTAGGCTTTCAAGGTCTATAACAAGAAAAACTCACTAATAAAAGCATAAAGCTAATAATAAACGTGATCCTCTAGTGGCAAGTAGACTGAGTTGACAAGGTTCAACCAATAAAGTAAAATTGCTCATAAGTACCTCGATGATGGCCGTGTTTATGAAAAATCTCAACTGGAGGAAACCCAAATTTTTGAAAATGCCTCCTAAATTCTAATAAAATACACTCAATGATGTCAATATTTAAAATTAAAATAAAAATACCAAAATACTTAAAGCAAAATACCCATCCACCCTCCATAATAGTTTATCGAGGTAGACAAATCTGAAGATAACCTCAGCTTATAAAGAGTATGCCTGGTCGAGAATATCATTATAATTCATTCTTAATTAGTCTCTTGCTAGTAATGACGTGTAATGCGTTTCCTCTAACCGGTAATTTTGCCACTAAATTGCACCATAGATAAACAGTTATGACTGGGACCCTTTGGCCGAATAGTTTTGCCCCCAAATGACACAACTAAATTACGATCATGGTCGGAGCCCATATGTTCCCCAACAGCTTCAAATCATTGAGCAATGAATCAATAGAATATGATTGATAAGGCACAAAGCACTCTGTTAGCTAAGGTGGATTCAAATTTGTCCCCTTAGACAAATATTCATCCCATGTCTATAAGGTACCTTCGGACGAAGCAACCCATGGATTCAAATAAGGATCCTCCATCAAATAAGGACCCATGGATTCAACCCAGGGACCATGATGACCCGGGACAACGGAACCATGGGATCTTGATCAGGTCTATTATCATCCCCCTACCATCCACTTTAAGCACGAGGAGGTAAATTTTAAATTTTAAATTTTCAAATACCTAAACATGCTGTTACTATATGTCAGATACTACTTATCTGTTTGATGACCAGCCTTAATTGAAAGTTCTCTCTCGATATCGAGAGGGGTAATTAACTATAGGCTTGCACATATAGGAAACCTGAACTCAAATCATAAAGTCCTCGCAAAATGAGAGTGAAATCTCTGGGTAATGTTTTATGTTGCAAATCTGGTTTTGATGATGACAAACATGTTTCCAGTGTGTTTTGCTTGGCTAATCTGTTTCAGGCACAAAAGACCGCGAGCCACTCAAGCCAACTCAAGATTGGGTCCAAGTGTGTCAAATGTATGAATTTTCCTTTTATTGAGTCAATTATAATGTAACTGATTTCCTAGCTAAGTAACCTTGCACACACACACTCAGGGAGAGAGATTGAGTGAATTAGAGTTTCTGTTGCAAATTTTGTTCAGATCGTCCTGGACGATATCCACATCGTCCTGGACGATCCAGTTAAAACAGAAACCCTAATTAGGGCGACTAAGTTAAGAGGGTCTGATTGAGCCGATCGTCCTGGACGATCTACGGATCGTACGGGACGATATGCCCAAATCAGAAATTCTCAGCCGCCAGATCAAGTTAGGCAAGTTCTTATTTTTAGATACTTGGTCTGATCGTCCCGGACGATACGTGTATCGTCCCGGACGATCCAGTACAATCATGCCTATATTAGTCTGGTAGTTAAGGAAAGTAATTAATGTTTAATTGATACGATCACATCGTCCAGGACGATCGTGATCGTCTTGTGCATTTCAGCTGTACGTCTAGAACTATGTACAGGACGATTTGGGGCCTTTTTGAACTAATCGTACCGGACGATTACCCTATCGTCCGGGACGATCAAGTCATTTTTTTGGTCGTCCAGCACAGATTTCTCTCGACGACCCGAACTGTCTTCTGGACGATTTCCTTCAATTTGAACTAATCGTCCCGGACGATCGCAGGATCGTACGGGACGATATGAACAACTTTTTCTACTGATCGTCCAGAAGAGCCAGATCGTCCAGGCTGAAACAGCTAAATTTGAACTGATCGTACAGGACGATCTACCGATCGTCCTGGACGATCTTGGCCGACAAGTTGAGATTTAGGGAAAATTCTAAGCCCTCCTTTAAAAGAACTTTTTCCAATTTTTGGAAAAATCTTTTGCTGCCTTTCTTTCCTGAGAAATCCTAGAGAGAGAGAGAGTTGGGAGAGAGAGAAGAGATCTTGTGAGGGGGAGTTAGTGAGGGATTCACTAAGGTTGCTCCAAGCACGGATCAGAGTCGTCTTCTCCGCTCGTCGTCTGTCGTCTAGTCGGTGTTCTTCATGGGAGGATCGTTCGCAAGAAGATCCGGGTTCTCTGCCCGCTTCAGGAGGAAGCGAAAGGAGTTCATAGGTTCTCTGCCTGCTTCAGGAGGAAGCGAAAGGAGTTCATAGGTTCTCTGCCTGCTTCAGGAGGAAGCGAAAGGAGTTCGAAGGTTCTCTGCCTGCTTCAGGAGGAAGCGAAAGGAGGTCGGGTTCTCTGCCTCACCGTGTGGTGAAAAGGAGGTGTTTTGTACAGGCTTCTCCGCCTTGCTGTGGGAGCAAAAGGAGAGTCACTTTCGTTTAGTGCAATACCCGGAGGGGAGGCTCCGGGGAGTGGACGTAGGTCAAGTTGACCGAACCACTATAAAATCTGGTTTGCTTTTCTGATTCAGTTTTGCATTTTACTTTTCAATATAAACTGCTTGGGTGAATATCGTTGGTTGATCTTTTCGTTATTGTTTACTTGTTTCTGCTGCTAAGTATCGAAAAGATTTTTGTAGTTATCGTGAAATTTTTAAATAACCAATTCACCCCCCCTCTTGGTTAGCCTCGGGACTAGTTCACTAGGGCTTAACATCCCTTTCGAACTTTCAAGTGGTATCAGAGCGGGATTCAAAATTTCTGTTTAAAAACTTTTGAATTTGATCTAATGGCTAACTGTAACAATCGTAATACTGCTGAAGGTTATTCCATTATCAGACCACCGTTGTTTGACAATATTCCTTTTGATTTTTGGAAAACACGCATGTCTACTTTTCTGCAATCTATTGATTATCGCATGTGGATGTTAGTTAAGGACGGATACGAACCACCTTTTCGAATGATTAACAATGTGAAAATTGAATTGCCGTTTGCTGATTGGACGTTTGATGATCGTGATTTAGCACAGTTGAATGCAAAATGTTTGAACTGTTTCTTTTGTGCTTTGAAATCTGAAGACTATATGCGTGTTTCTACTTGTACCACGGGAAAGGAAATCTGGGATAGGTTATGTATAACATACGAAGGTACAACTGAAGTCAAACAATCTAGGTTAAACATCTTGTTACATGATTACGAACTTTTTCGCATGAAACCTAGTGAGACTATTTCAGAAATGTACACAAGGTTCACTCAGATTGTTACCTCTTTGCATGCTTTAGGTAGAGAACTTACCAACTACGAAAGAGTGAACAAGATTCTTAGATGTTTGCCTGCTTCTTATGATGCTAAGATTACAGCTATTACTGAATCCAAAGATTTAAATACTTACTCTATTGACAGCTTACTTGGATCACTCATTGCTTACGAGCAAGGGGTGAACCAAAGGCAACTTGATGCAGGTGAACGCAAGAAAGAGAAGACCGTGGCACTAAAGGCCAAAGATTCAGATGCTAGCACTTCCGGGTCTGATAGCGACGAAGTTGCCTTAATCACAAGGCAATTCAAAAGCTTTCTAAAGAAGAAACATAAGAACTATCAGAAGTGGAACAAGGGTAAGTTCAATAAAAACTTTAAGGGTTCATCTGAATCGGTTTGTTTTGAATGCAGGAAGCCTGGACACATTAAGGCTGATTGTCCAACACTTAAAGCTCACCCAAGCAAGGAGAGGAGTGAGGAGAAACCAAAGTTCAGGAAGGACAAGAAGCGGATTCAGAAGGCGTTCTGGGCAGACTCTGCATCCGACTCTTCTGAGACTGAAGCTGAAGAGGAGGAAACAAACTTGTGTCTGATGACGGATGATCACCCTGGTCAGTCGGACCAGGAAGAGGTATGTGAGCTTACTTACGATCAGTTATTTGAAGTTTCTGAAAAGATTCATACATCGTATAGGAAGCTTAAGAAAACCCATGCTAGTTTGAAATTAGATTATTTGACTTTACAAAAAGAGCATGATTCTGTAGTTAAAGATTATTCCACACTTGATTCCAATCACATGTCTCTGCTTGATGAGTTTGATGAATTGAACAAAAAATATTCTGATTTAGTTTCTGAGCATGATTCTTTGAAAACCACGCATGTTGATTTAGAAAAAGCTTTTAAAGAGTTAGATACAATGGCATGTGAAGTAGAAAGTAGCAAGGGAACCTTAAAATTTGAAATTGCAAGTTTAAAGAAAGAAAATGAGTTTTTGAAAGTAAAGATCAGTGCTTTTGAAAAGAACAAAACACCGCCTACCTTTGAACAGTTTTATGCACCGCCACCTTTTAAAAATTCTGTTGCAAGTTCATCAAAGCATGTTTCATACACTACTAGGAAGAGGCATTATCACTCACGATGTTTAGTTAATCCTTTTTCTGGTGTTAGATGTTTTTCATGTGGCATGTTAGGACACATATCACACACTTGTACTGTTCACCGTAGTACACATTGGGTGTGGAGACCCAAACTGCCTGTTTCACAGCACAACACGCATGCATCGCATTCTTCTTTTCATAAGAAGGAACTCAAACCTGTTTGGGTTCCTAAGACTGACATTTGATGATTTTGTAGGTGTGCTCTCACACAAGACCTCGTGAGAGCATGTGGTACCTGGACAGCGGATGTTCTAGACATATGACTGGAGATGAAAATCAGTTCATTTCGCTGGAGGCCAGAGCTGGAGGCAAGGTTACACTTGGAGATAACACCACCAGGAAGGTGGTAGGCACAGGTATAATTGGTGATTCAAAGAACTTTATGATTGATAATGTTTTGCTTGTAGATGGATTGAAACACAACCTGCTGAGCATCAGTCAACTCTACGACAAGGGATACAGCATCAAATTCCTGCCCACTGGCTGCATTTTAAGCTTAAATGATGAAGTTGTTTTGCAGGGGCAAAGGATCAACAACGTCTACAAGCTGGATGTAAGTAGCATTAAATCTGATAATTCAATTTGCTTAAAAATTGCTGCTGATGAGTCTTGGTTATGGCATAGGAGATTATGTCATGCCAGTATGAAAACCCTTAGGTGAGTCACCCAAAAGGACTTAGTTAGAGGTGTGCCCAAGCTTAAGTTCACTAAGGATCACCTGTGTGATGCCTGTCAGTTGGGGAAGCAAGTCCAGTCCTCTTTTCATTCTGTTAAGGACATTAGCACCTCTAGACCTTTAGAAGTTCTTCACATGGACCTCTTTGGACCCATTAGCACTGCCAGCTTAGGGGGGAGAGTCTATGGTTTTGTGATTGTTGATGATTATTCAAGGTTCACTTGGGTTAAGTTTTTGTCACACAAATCTGAGTCATATGATGAGTTTAGATCTTTCTCTACTTGGATTCAGAAGAAGTTAGGATGTGAGATTATTACCATCCATAGTGATCACGGAGGGGAGTTTGAAAATGAAAGATTTGGAAGTTTTTGTGAGGATCATGGGATTAGTCATAATTTTTCAGCTCCTAGGACCCCTCAGCAGAACGGGGTAGCTGAAAGGAAGAACAGGACCTTAGTGGAAGCCGCTAGAGCCATGCTTGCCGAGTATTCACTTCCAAAATACTTTTGGGCTGAAGCGGTGAACACTGCCTGTTATGTGCTGAATAGGGTGAATGTGAGAGTCAAACTGAACAAGACACCTTATGAGATCATTAAGGGTAGAACACCAAATCTGTCCCACCTCCATGTTTTTGGCTGTAAGATTTTCATTCTGAACAACGGGAAGTCACCCTTAGGAAAATTTGACCCCAAATCTGATGAAGGAGTGTTCTTAGGATATTCAAGTGTGGGGAAATCCTTTAGGGTGTTCAATAGGAGGACTTTGGTGGTGGAAGAAACAACCCATGTAGTGTTTGATGAATCTGATCCTAAGGAGTCTAGATCTGAAGTAGAAGATGAAGAGATTGTTAAGGTTACCCAAGGAGTTGGAAATACAAATTTGGAGGAAAGGGTAGAACCTCAAACCCCATTGCCTAGAGATTGGAGATATTCTTCGAGTCATCCTAAAGAACTGATCTTAGGAGACCATTCTGAAGGTGTTAGGACTAGGCATGGACTTAGGAAGGAAGTAAACCATTCTGCCTTTATCTCAATGACTGAACCCACCAACATCAATCAAGCCCTGTCGAATGAATTTTGGATTTTAGCTATGCAGGAAGAATTGAATCAATTTATAAGGAATGATGTTTGGGAGTTAATAGAAAGACCTAAAAATCAAAGTATTATGGGAACCAAGTGGGTCTTTAAGAATAAGATGAATGATTCTGGTGTGGTGGTGAGAAATAAGGCAAGATTGGTGGCTAAGGGGTATAATCAGATAGAAGGGATAGATTTTGAGGAAACTTTTGCCCCTGTAGCTAGATTGGAAGCCATTAGAGTGCTACTAGCCTTTGCCTGTTATAAGGGATTTAAGCTGTTTCAAATGGATGTCAAGAGTGCCTTTTTAAATGGGGTAATTAAAGAAGATGTTTTCGTAGAACAACCCCCAGGTTTTGAGAGTTCCCAATATCCAAATCATGTCTATAAATTAAAAAAGGCCTTATATGGATTGAAATAGGCACCCAGAGCTTGGTATGAGAGGCTAAGCACATTCTTGTTAGAAAGAGAGTTTGTTAAGGGGAGCGTAGACACCACCCTTTTTCTGAGGAGATTAGGAGATGACTTACTCATTGTCCAGATCTATGTTGATGATATAATTTTTGGATCTTCTGATAAATACTTATGTGAAGAGTTTTCTAAAATAATGAGTAAAGAGTTTGAGATGAGTATGATGGGAGAATTGTCCTACTTTTTGGGGTTTAGCATAAGGCAAACGGATGATGGAACCTTTCTCAATCAATCAAAATACACTAAGGACATTTTGAAGAAATATGAAATGGACAAAGCCAAGCCAATCAATACTCCCATGCCCTCCTCAGTTCAGTTAGATAAGGATTCAAATGAAAAATCTGTTGATCAGAAGAAGTATAGAGGGATAATAGGGTCACTGCTTTACCTGACTGCTAGCCGACCGGATATCATGTTTAGTGTCTGTCTTTGTGCTAGGTTTCAGGCTGATCCTAAAGAGTCCCACCTGACTGCTGTTAAGAGAATTCTTAGATATCTTTTAGGGACCCCAAACCTAGGAATTTGGTACCCTAGGCACAGCACCTCTTTTGAGATCATTGGATATTCTGACTCTGACTTTGCGGGGTGTAGGGTGGATAGGAAGAGTACCTCTGGGACTTGTCAATTCATAGGACAGTCGTTAGTCTCCTGGTCCAGTAGAAAACAGAACTCAGTTGCACTTTCCACTGCTGAAGCTGAGTACATTGCCATAGGGAGTTGTGTGGCCCAAGTTCTTTGGTTGAAGCAGCAAGTCTTGGATTTAGGAGTACCTGTCGGCACAATTTCAGTTCTGTGTGATAATACTAGTGCCATCTGTATCTCTAAGAATCCAATCCAACATTCTAGGACCAAACACATTGACATTAGGCATCACTTCATTAGGGACCATGTTACAAAAGGGGACATTGAGCTACACCACGTAGCAACTGAAAATCAGCTGGCTGACATATTCACTAAACCACTGGCCTTTGACTCATTCAGCATTTTGAGAACCAGATTAGGAGTGATTGATATAAATGCTTGATTCTGATGACTGCTGATTTATGATTGTTATGATTGGTATTCTAATTTCTGCTAGTTAGTTTTTTTTGTATTCTGTTTTCTGATTTCTGTTAGTTAGTTTTTGTATTGTGATTTCTGATTTCTGTTAGTTAGTTTTGGTTTGATTATTTGCTTTCAATTGATTTTATTTCTTCTGCTGATTTCTGTGTTACCCTTATTGTTAGTTTGATTTGAGTATTTACTTTGCTATGATTTTCTACCTGTTTTTTATGCTTTTCAAGATCTGATCACCGCTCACTATTTCTGGTAATCTGAATTTTTGACTGAGAGTTTTTACCTTGTTTTGGTTTAGAAGCTGATAAGCAGTGATTGACTTCGCTGAATCTGTTAAAGGGAAGAAACATTGATAATTGTTTCTCTTCCTCTAACTCCTTTACTGGTGTGTAGTTTCTTTTGAATAAAAATCCTTTTCAAAATTAAAATATTAGTTTTTGAAATAGAGATTATTTTATCTTCCTACAGTAATCTGCCTCATATCAATAGCGTTTTTCAAAGTCTTGAGTCATTAGTTTGATTTTCTAAACCAAGTGATTGCATTTATCATATGTTGTATGGATTTTGTTTTGTGAATCGTTCTTCCTTACTGCGGAGAGTCATCTCCTATGTCTGGAAGATAATCTCACAGCTGAGACTCTTTAATGATTATGAAAAGGAGAAAGCTTATAAAAGATGCGCAGTGCGCCAGATAATTTGAAAAAGAGGCATAAAATGAGCCCAAAACTGAAAAGATGCGAAATTGCAAAATTGGATACACAAAGTGTATCAAAAATCAAAAGATGCGCAAAGCGCCAACCAATTTGAAAAAGAGGCACAAAATGAGCCCAAAACAAGCTTTCTTTCCTTTCAGATTGTTAAATGTCTTAGAGGAATCTGTGCGCCACTTAATATTTTCAAAAGCTTGAGTTTTGAAAATTCCGATTTCTGATTTTTTTACTGTAACACTATTATATCAGATATTTTTCTGGAACGAGGCTTGAAAGGATCTCTTTTTAAATCTAATGTCTCTTCTTTTGAATCGGATTTTTGTGTTGAAAGAGGTTTGCATCGATAAGGTGCCCGGGGTCAGAGTTACGAAAGTTGATTGTTTCTAACCTTTTCTGGATTTCAGCGCTGACAATCGTCCTGTCATTGGTTTTTGAATCTAAAATCAAGGAAAAATTCTGATTTTCCTATTTTGTAGTTTGTTCTATGTATGTTTTATTTTATGTTTTATTTCCGTGTTATGTTTTTTGCTCCTCCTTTTTGTGATGTCAAAAGGGGGAGTCAGTTGTAGTCGTGTCTGTTTCTGTTTTCTGTTTCATGTTTTCTGTATTGTTTGAGCTGTTAAATAAAAATAAAAAAAAAATATATTTGTTTTGTTTGATCTCCTAGTTTACCTTTATTTTCAGACTACTTTACAAATGTTTGCCATCATCAAAAAGGGGGAGATTGTTGCAAATCTGGTTTTGATGATGACAAACATGTTTCCAGTGTGTTTTGCTTGGCTAATCTGTTTCAGGCACAAAAGACCGCGAGCCACTCAAGCCAACTCAAGATCGGGTCCAAGTGTGTCAAATGTATGATTTTTCCTTTTATTGAGTCAATTGTAATGTAACTGATTTCCTAGCTAAGTAACCTTGCACACACACACTCAGGGAGAGAGATTGAGTGAATTAGAGTTTCTGTTGCAAATTTTGTTCAGATCGTCCTGGACGATATCCACATCGTCCTGGACGATCCAGTTAAAACAGAAACCCTAATTAGGGCGACTAAGTTAAGAGGGTCTGATTGAGCCGATCGTCCTGGACGATCTACGGATCTTACGGGACGATATGCCCAAATCAGAAATTCTCAGCCGCTAGATCAAGTTAGGCAAGTTTTTATTTTTAGATACTTGGTCTGATCGTCCCGGACGATACGTGTATCGTCCCGGATGATCCAGTACAATCATGCCTAAATTAGTCTGGTAGTTAAGGAAAGCAATTAATGTTTAATTGATACGAACACATCGTCCAGGACGATCGTGATCGTCTTGTGCATTTCAGCTGTACGTCTAGAACTATGTACAGGATGATTTGGGGCCTTTTTGAACTAATCGTACCGGACGATTACCCTATCGTCCGGGACGATCAAGTCATTTTTTGGTCGTCCAGCACAGATTTCTCTGGACGACCCGAACTGTCTTCTGGACGATTTCCTTCAATTTGAACTAATCGTCCCGGACGATCGCAGGATCGTACGGGATGATATGAACAACTTTTTCTACTGATCGTCCAGAAGAGCCAGATCGTCCAGGCTGAAACAGCTGAATTTGAACTGATCGTACAGGACGATCTACCGATCGTCCTGGACGATCTTGGCCGACAAGTTGAGATTTAGGGAAAATTCTAAGCCCTCCTTTAAAAGAACTTTTTCCAATTTTTGGAAAAATCTTTTGCTGCCTTCCTTCCCTGAGAAATCCTAGAGAGAGAGAGAGTTGGGAGAGAGAGAAGAGATCTTGTGAGGGGGAGTTAGTGAGGGATTCACTAAGGTTGCTCCAAGCACGGATCAGAGTCGTCTTCTCCGCTCGTCGTCTGTCGTCTAGTCGGTGTTCTTCGTGGGAGGATCGTTCGCAAGAAGATCCGGGTTCTCTGCCCGCTTCAGGAGGAAGCGAAAGGAGTTCGTAGGTTCTCTGCCTGCTTCAGGAGGAAGCGAAAGGAGTTCGAAGGTTCTCTGCCTGCTTCAGGAGGAAGCGAAAGGAGGTCGGGTTCTCTGCCTCACCGTGTGGTGAAAAGGAGGTGTTTTGTACAGGCTTCTCCGCCTTGCTGTGGGAGCAAAAGGAGAGTCACTTTCGTTTAGTGCAATACCCGGAGGGGAGGCTCCGGGGAGTGGACGTAGGTCAAGTTGACCGAACCACTATAAAATCTGGTTTGCTTTTCTGATTCAGTTTTGCATTTTACTTTTCAATATAAACTGCTTGGGTGAATATCGTTGGTTGATCTTTTCGTTATTGTTTACTTGTTTCCGCTGCTAAGTATCGAAAAGATTTTTGTAGTTATCGTGAAATTTTTAAATAACCAATTCACCCCCCCTCTTGGTTAGCCTCGGGACTAGTTCACTAGGGCTTAACATCCCTTTCGAACTTTCATTTTATTCAAAAGCCAATCTTCAGAAGACGACCCAAAGAAATAAAGGGGTCGTGGAGAGGTCAGGGCACGAATTTTCAGAGCCCACACATCTCAAGAAGACAAGCATTTCAAATATGGGTACGGAAAAATTAGAGTCTCGACTCTTTAAATATTTTTTGGAAGCTTTTTTTTTTCCTCGCTTTTTGAGATCATATGAATTCGAATTTATATGATTTTTGCATTGACAAAATCGTCTCTAAGAGCTGGCAATTTTGACTTTAAATATGAAACTCCTTAAAAAATAAAGTTGAACTTTTAAATATCGAGACGTTTTTAATGTAATGGTTGAAATTTCAATAAAAACTCTAGAGCTAAGTATGCTCATACAAGAGCACTCTTAGAATGAGTGACTTCTTGTGAGGTTACACAAATATGACAAAATTGTGAAGTCATTAGTCCAAAGTAGACAATATCTTGATGGTTGAAAGTTTAGGCTATTACAATAATTTGTTGAAACCAAAGTTTGTATGGTTAACAAATTAATTTTTAATTTTTTTGACAACATAATTTGAGCGGTGAAATGTTGGCAAAATTGTGCCTAATTGAACAAAACTATAGGAATTTGATCATTAATCTTGGATAATCTTTTTTTTTTTCATGTGACTTTTAAATAATTAATTAACTTGTCATGAAATGCCCTGCTTATAGAAAATTAGGTTGGGAGAATTACTCGCAATCACAATCAAACGATTGGATTTATGCTCAAAACTTCAAATACGGGTTTAAATTCGATTAATATTTATGATAGAAATTTATTGTATTTATTATTTTATTATGTCCTCATTATGGATGACACCTCTTTTATTATTTTTCCTTTAGTTTTAATACAAGCATATTTGTACTAACACTAATTCAATCCAAAAAAAAGATGAAGCATTTAATATTTTTCAAACACTCTATCCATGCAATCATTTGGATCACAATCATACTAACAACTTTAAAACCAGTTATTATATGCTATTGAATATTGGAGAGCTCAGTTGACAAATGGATGATTAAAATAATCAAGGATGAATAAATGAGTGCAAATGAGTCGAGTCGAGCTCGAGTCAGGCCTAATTTTAGCTCGACTTGCTAGTTAAATCCCGAGCTCGAACTCGAGTTGAGCTCAAGCTTTGCTCGTGCCACAGAAAATGAGCTCGCGGGCAGCTCATGAGCCTTCTGCGATCCGCCTTCACGCACCTGCGCTTCCGCGGCCTGCATTCGCCCGTGCTTATGCCTTCGCATGCGTAGACGAACCGCATGACGAGTACTCGAGCCGAACATCACCTGAGCTCGAGCTCAATACTTCAACGAGTTCGAAATTCTGCTCGACCTCGAGCTCGAAACTCGATAAGCTCGGCTCTCACTTACACCCCTAGATGAATACCATCTCAAAAAGTAAAAAAAAAAAAGGAAGCCTAAGATTTGCTACTAATATATTAAAAATTCAAATTTTATTTCACTATGTAACAACTCATCGATCCATTGTTACAATATACAACTCCACTCAACCAGCTATCTGATCTTCCAGGAACGGTAAACTACTTCCCCTAAAAAATTGTAACCGGCAGAAGTTGGCTACCCACCCAAATAAAACACACATCTACATGTATTTGCATTGGCCAGCCTCTCAGAAGCACAACCTTATAAGACCCCCCTCCTGATCCCCCCTTCTACTCCAGCAACACCACAGTCATCTTCTTCTCCTCCTCTCTTCTTTCCTTGCAGCCTTCATCAAGCTTTAGACAAAAGTGATGGCAAAAGGAGCGATGAAGATCTTCCTGCTGGCAACTGCCATCACGGCGGCTTCATTCTGGATTCCTGCAGCTGGCCAGTCAGGCTGCACCTCAGCGCTCATCAGCCTCTCGCCTTGCCTGAATTATATTTCCGGCAGCTCTTCCACTCCATCCTCTAGTTGCTGCTCCCAGCTTGCCAGCATAGTGCAATCGCAGCCTCAATGCCTCTGCATGGTGGTCAATGGAGGAGGGTCTATAGTTGGCATTTCTATTAATAAGACACAGGCCTTAGCCCTTCCAAGTGCCTGCAAGGTTCAAACACCACCTGTTAGCGCATGCAACGGTAACCAATTTCTCCAAACTTTTATAAAAACTTCCGAACAATTTGTAACTAACCATAACAATAGCAGTCTAATTCTTCGTGGTATATGTTTCTGTCAGCTGTGACAGGTGGGTCGTCAGGCTCTCCGCCAGTGGCCCCGCAGGCGGCGCCAAGCACTCCGACAGCCCCTTCAACCCCATCAACCCCATCAACCCCATCAGCCCCATCAGCCCCATCAACTCCAACAACAACTCCTGAGGCACCGAGCTCTCCCACCGACACCCCTTCTACCCTTGCACCTACAGGTTCCTCTTCAGGTGCACTCTTTTTTTAAAAAAAAAGAATTTCCTGCACTTGCATACGATTTGAATTTTATATATTTTGGTTTAGAGCAAGTTTTCTGATGAAAAATTGCAAATTTCTTATTCGAATGCAGGCAATGGGTCGAAGTCAACCAATGGTGATTCCTCTGATGGCAGGATGAATAAATCCCTCATGTCCATAGTCTTCACTGCTTTGATCTTTGGCTCATCTCTGGCGAGCTTCTTCTGAGTCAATATTTTATTACTGGGTGGGTGGTCTGGGCTTTTGTAGTTTTGCTTTCTTGTATTCATATGTGTGCTTTTGTAATTTATGGCCTATGGCCCATGAAGCTTCTGCGTCTGAGGGTGCCTGCAATTTATCCTTTTTAAGTTTAGTTTCTTCGATTGTAAATTTGATAATATATATATCAGATCATTGTTTGATGAGGACTATTCTATAGTTGAAAAATATTTTTACTGGTTTGATCAACGTAAATAACTCTATTGCTGGGCAAAGCTAATTAAGCTGCTTGTAGTTTAGGCTGATCTTGGTTTTCAGGGCTTTACAGATTAATGAGGAAATAGCTGAATTTAGCTTCTCCTCATTAAGATTTTTCAGATCAAAGACGCAATTAATCTATAGAGCTGGTTTATTTGGGCTTCTCTTTTGCAGAAAGAAAATTGAAAAATTATAGTTAGAATAAATGTGTGGCCCTGCATATATGGGGTTGGCCCTGCATATATGAGGTTGATTGTTGGCAAGCCCACCGAGAGATTAATTACGCCGTCCTGCACCTCATTTAGAGATGACATAGAGTAAATACCCCATTTAAAAAAAAATAGAGAGAGGTGGCCACCAATTAGCTCATGGCTAAGGAACTGTACTATAAATCTTCCTCGTAATTACAAAATAGAGTGGATGACCAAGAAGGCGGATGAGAAGACCAGAGAAGATCAATTAGTGGGTTCAAATATAGGCTTCGTTTGGGACGACTTTTTTATTGCTTCTTAAAATAAATTTTTGTACTAAAACTCTGTTCCGTTCTAAGAAGCAATAAAAAAGCCGTCCCAAAAGAAACTATAATCAAAGCTATGGAACGCAAATGCTTTATGAATCCAAAATTTGTCTCTTGAATTATGCTTCAAATGGGTAAAAATAAGTCCTATTAATAGATTTTGGAAAACACGTTTCAACTCTTTATATTGAAATCTACCTATTCAATGTCATGAATTAGACGAATCAAATCACTATTATCTCACTTGATTAATTGATCGGGTGATCCCGCTTTGAAGCGAAACCCAATGTGTCTACCTGGGCCAGGGTTGAACCAAGTGGTTGGAATGTCCGGTGGTAATGAGTCTAAGAAGTTGATGGATCATAAATCTTAGACTTGATTTATCTGAAACAATTTCATGGTGTGGGATCCAATTCTATCATCATTGATACATCTACAAAAAATTTGCTAATCAACACGAATATCTAGGCAAAATTTTGAATTAGAAATTACTAGAATTAAATTCAAGATCATATGAACTCTAATTTCAGCAAATTTATAGTTGAACTAATTATCTCAATGAAACGAACCCAAAGATACCAAATGTGGTCCACTTCGAGCTTAAATGAGCCCAAAACAAACACTTAAAGTATAATGAGAAACTTCAAACATTAATTGGAGGACCAAATGATCTCCAAATTTAATATGCTTATAGTCGAATTGAGTAACTTGATGAGATGAATCCAACAAGTCCAAGGTCACTCAATTAATCAAACATCATTAAGACATTTAAATGCTGAAAAAATGCTTCATAATCAAGGGAATTGATATGTACCATATAATAATATGTTTTAGATTCTAGTTCAAATTACCTAAATACCCATCTCAAAAAGCCTATAAATAGAACATCATTCTCCACATGAAAGAGAGGAAAGAAAGGAGAGAACTAGAGAGCTCTCTTGTATGTTTTAGCTATCACCGTCGATGATCACCACCAGCTACTGTCACCGACAACCACCATCCCCGTCGAATATCACCATCAATAATCGTCATCATCTCCAGAATTTTGATAAGATTTAATCTTGTTGTTAGGTATAGTTATCCGCTTGTTGACACCTACTTTCTATAATCTATATTGGGGAAATCAAGCTGTGTTGTTCAGAGTTTATTGTCCATATGTGAACACTTGATTTTACTAACCCCCATAAGAGAAATCAGACATCTTATTCTCAAATAGTCTTTTTCTTCTCAACTATGCATCTTCTAATATATAATAGATTTTCATATTACTTTTTCTCTTTTTGGGGTTTCCACGTAAAAAAATTTTGATTTATGGATGCTGAATTTTTATACAACGCTAAGATGTAAAACACATACTCCACCGACTCAAATTTTCTAGCACATAATAGTTTGACGCTGTCTGTAGGAAACATTCCTGGCGCACTTCTTCATTGGCTGATCGAAGTGATACTAAGAATATATTTTCTCGTGCTTTCACTCATCGAACCAGAAATCTATCTAGCAATCATGGGCATCATAGTCATGCAAGGGAGGAGCCTTAATCTCTATACTTAAAAACTAGAATCTGAAAGATGGAAGAGCAGCAAGCACAAATTTTATCACTATTGAAAGAGGCCAGTCAACAAAGAGTGTCATCAGAAAATAATGGAGTTCCCTCTCTACAATATCATCAATACAATATGGGTGGATAATTTAAAAAAGCTCGTGAAGGACATCATTGTGTTGATACTCTGCCTCCCCCACAATCTAATCTAGAAGTTGAGGATGCTACAAGTTCAACCCATCCTCCCCATAGGTGGGGTCATTTTGGACTTTTGTCCCCCCACCATAAATTTTTTTTTTTTTTCCTAATCCAATGCATTGCCCAACTCCTACTGTCGTTCACGCACGCGACACAAGAAGTCGCAGCCACGAGGCGTAAGGGTTCAAACTTGAAGCTCTCCCCGTTCCTGATCTGCTCCTTTGTTCACGTAGGTAATTTCGCTCATAATTCGTTCAGGCTGTCGACCGGCGATCGTGGTCCATCCTTCTCAGGCTTCTTAGTTCTCACCTCTTGGCCCTTTAACTCTCTCACGCTTGTTAGTTGCTCCTAGTCCCCTTTGAGTGAACTTTGACAACTGGCGATGGTTGTTCGACTGCAGACTTGCAGCACTCTTCAACCCCACAGTTCTTCTGCTCCTCTTCAGATCCCAAAAAATAAAGCTCGAGGGAACCGCTGGAACGCCGAGTCTCGCCGAGGCCTTTTCTTACAGTCATGCTTCTAGCCCTAGTGAAGAGATATCGAGAGGTACTTCTTGAACACCTTCACTTTTACTATTGATTTTTCAAGTTTTTAGAATCTGCATTAGAACCCACTCGTCTTTTCTCTTGTCTTTTCTTCTCTCTTCGAAGCCAAGTTTTTCCTTTTTGTGGGCCTTCCTTGTTTTGAGTCTAACGAGAAAGTAACTAACTTTCTGCCTTTTATTTGAGTTGATTTCTTTTAGCAAAACTTCTCGCAAGTTTGATTTTTTTTTTCATATAAAATATGAAACTTCAAACAACCAAATCAGCCTTAATTTTCAATTATTACTTCTCTGAGTTTTTATATTAAATTTACATGCACCTACATCACATTGATGAGTAAACCAACATCGATGTAATTCAGGCACAGTGATTTCTACAATGGCCAATTTTGTTAATGAAGACCTTACCTTAGTTAATCCTTAATTGACTATGGTCATTTTTCGTTGACCATGATGATTTAGGCCGTTTAATAAACCTTGGTGATTTAGGCCAGTTGGTAGAGAAAAACATCAATTTTATGTGATTCATTTCCAAATAATATAAATTATATAACGAATGCATATGATGCAATTATATATGCAAATTTTAAATTATTTTTTAAATTCATAAATTATAATGAAATATAAGATTTTGTTTAGAATTATATATATATATATAGTATTTAAATTTTTATATAATGAGTCTGCCCATGTTAAAAAATAAGGTTGGATCCGCCCTTAGACTCATCTAATCAATATGAGCATATTGGTCATTATATGACCATTATGCATGTACAACGAGTTTCTGATACACTTCATTGTCAAGTTTTCCTTTCTACTCTGAAGGGTCAAACACACACTTGGTTCTACTCTCCCCATAAATACAATTTACAACTTCATCATCTTGCGGGATTTTTTGTTTAACATTTTTTTGTCAACTCAAGAATTTATAAGGATTCATCATATTTTTTAGGAATCCGCTAAAATAAAGGGAAATTCTTAAAAGAGTATTTTAAAAAAAAAATTATAAAATTTGTCAAATTCTAGATATGGATGCTAAACTATTGTTCTTATGCGAACCTTATTCACAAAGCAAAAGTATACATTATTGTTGATAAAGCTATCAATCCTCGCCGAAAATAATTTAAGCAATCTTCTAATAAAAGAAAGAATGGGCAAGATAGCGGTGCCCAAAAATCTCAACGAGTGAAGCAGGTAACAATCATTAAAAACCATTAGTGATAGATAGTGATCTTAATATGAATTCATTTGTGTCAATGATTGCAAACCAACACCACTAATAATGCTTAAATCAGAGGCAGGTATTTTTCAGTGATATATATATGTATTTCAGCTTGTTATTGTGGATTTGAACTCATTTATGATCGGATGGTTGCAAAAAAAAGGAAAAATAAATTGGCATACAGAGTATTTAATCACAAATCTCTCGTGGAAAAAAGTTGTTCAAACCCCTCAACCAACACACCTAGTTCAATTTGTTAATTTCATGAAAATGTCCATATACCCATTTAATTATATTTATATATATAGGCTTTGTTTGGACGGTTTTTTTACTATTTTTTAAATCAGATTTTTGATACAAAATTTTTTGAACTAAAGATTTTTATATTAAAAAATTATTTATAAAGCAACAAAAAATCGCCCCAAACAAAACAATAATCTGACCGCAAATTGTTACCGCAAATTGTTATTATGTCAATGCAGGATTACGTGAAGTGATTGTTCTTGCATATTCAAACAACTTGTAGAGAATGTTGTTATGTGAAACTCTAATAAACCTTGACTGTTATACTGTTTCCTGTAAAGAAGAAAATTCTTATTCAGTTTGTTTTATTTCTCCTTCTGTTGACCCAGATTTCTGTTAGTTTTAGGTTACAAATGCATTTCCCTTAAGACAAGACCTCACTTGCAACAAAAATACACAGCAATCAGTTATACCTGTTCACCATAAATCTCTGGTTCATTATAGCTGGTCCCTCTTCCCATCTCCATTTTGAAATTGCCTTACATCACTCAGCAACTAAACTGTATCAGACTGTAGGACAGCTCTAAACCATTATACTTCAAAACAGCTCCAACGGCTCACAACAACCAACCAAAAGTTGGAGAGTTTGATCATCCACTGTCACTAAAAGATTTCTATAAATCCCATATCCTTCATTCCGAATCCCAAGACCTGTCCTAAAGCCTTCTTCTCTTAAGCACTCAAAACAATATTCTACAACATTAGATCGTTGAAAATGGCTGGCAAAGTGTTCGAGAACAGCTTTGCTGTGCTACTGGTGACAGCAATGTGTTTTGTCCGTTCATCAGCTCAGGTGGGGTGTATGCCAGCGATCACCAGCCTCTCCCCTTGCCTTGGCTACATAACTAGCAACTCAATAACCCCTTCAGACTCGTGCTGCACTCAAGTGGCAGCTGTGGTCAAGACTCAAGCCCAGTGCCTATGCTCATTCCTTGGCAGTTCAACTGCCACCCAGCTTGGTACGATTGTAAACCAGGCACAGGCTCTCTCGCTCCCTGGAGCTTGTAAGATTGATAACCCCCTTGCAAACCAGTGCAATGGTAAGCTTCTGCATTAATCCAAGGCTGCTAGTTTCAAGGCAAACCTTTCAGTGGTATCTTATTTTTGGCAGGATTTAAGCAAGGTTTTACTTAAATTCTGTCAAACAGTATTTTAGAGGATTTAAATATTACTATTTTAATAAATCTAGTTCCACTTAATTATTAGTTAAATTTAGGATTTGTTAAATCCCACCATTTACAGGATTTAAAGAATTTCTTCCTTTCATAAATTTTAAATCCTAAAGCAAATAGTCTAACAGTTTATTAGGATTAAAAAATTTAACAGTTGCATGTCAAATCATTTTATGATTTTAATTCTCCCCAATTTTACAATATCTGGATTTAAAGGATTTACAAAATGCTACTATAATTAAAAATTACTTGTAGCAAGATGTCCCCTTAGATTGGCAATTACCTCAATTAAACATTAGGAATCATTTGTTGTTATGGCAGCTGCCTCAAGCTCACAAACACCAGCAGCACAGTCGCCTCAGGGAGCACTGGCTCCAGCTTCACAGAACACACCTAGTGACCAAACTCCAACCAACGCATCCAGTCCCTCCTCTTTGCCAACCATTCCTGCAGGTTTGAATGTCCCTCTCTTCTGAAAATAAAAAATTATACCGTTATTGATTGTAACTAGGGCAAATTGATCGACTGGCTTTGTGTTTGATTTCAATACAGGTAGTGGCAAGGCCGGTGAGTCCTCAGCTGCTGTAGCTTCTGCCAATTTCATGCCTTTTGTTTTCTTCCTTCCCTTGTTGGCTTCATCTGTTTCAATGTTGCCTGCCTTCTGAGTTCTCTCTTACTCCAGTTGCAAGCACTTGTTGTCATTCTATATGGTTACTTGATTAGTCCGCTTTGTTCTGTTCTTATTTGTTTGAAATTTGTATTGGGATTGAAATTGTTTTGTTGTAGCAGTTGTACTGATACTGATCATTTCATATGATAATGGATTGGATTGGATTGTTTTTTGCTGAAATTGAATGTGAGAGATGAAATTTATATCAAATTGACTTGATCATCAAATAAGGGAAGGACCAACATGTCAACTTGGCAAATATATTGAAACAAGGTAGAAATATGAATACCTGAAAGAATAGAGACTCCAATAATAGTGTTCTGACCATAAATATTTTATCAAAATATCTTAAAGCACTCCTCCAGCCCAGCTTCACGAAATGATTTTGAAGATATCCGTGAAAGATTTGGGTTCTGGTTGTTTGATCCTTGCAAGCACCTGGAACATATTTTTATATAAGCATGCAATGAACAAAAAATAATTGAATAATTCAATCATTTAATCATTTATCGAGTTGAGTTCTGACGTAGTAGCCTTACCGCCGGGAGGCTACAAAACCGTGAGAACAGAACAAAAGAAAACCCAGGTTTCTATTCAAATTGCAAAATACATGATGATGCCTTCTTCTCTATTACATTTGATATATATATGCTGTAAAAAAAAAATAGAAGATCGACAAATTTTGTGACGACCAACAATTTGGGTTTCTGAACGAGGGTTGAATCGGAAGAAAACTCACATTACCTTCCATTGACCGTCCAGGCAGAATGGAGGCAAAGCAAACCAGTCTGCATCTCGGAAATCAGGACTCAATTCAGAATCAGCCGCCGGCGATCTTTTTCCGTCCATTCGAATCCTCGAGAACTGACTTCGACGCCGTCATGGATTTCGGCAGCGATCAACACGTGAATCGTACTCTCCAATTCGATCTATTCACCGGCCGCGACGATGCCGTCCGCTTCATCGAGACCATCATCCTCCCCCACCCCTGGTTCCGCTTCATCTGCCTATCAGATGCCACCGACGATCGTCCGATCGGGTCAATCGTGCTCCGGCCGGAAAATGCCGGCGGAGGACGGCGTAGGGTTTCGATTGGATACAGCGTTGTGCCGGAGTTATGGGGAAAGGGAATTGCGACGGTGGCGGTGAGGATGGCTGTGGCGGCGGCGTTCGAGCAGTGGCCGGAGGTGGAGAGGGTGCAGGCTTTGGTGTTCTTGAATAATCCGGCTTCGCAGAGAGTGTTGGAGAAGGCGGGGTTTCAAAAAGAGGGGGTGCTGAGGAAGTATTTGGTTTCAAAGGGTGAGTTAATTGATGTGGCTATGTACAGTTTTATTGCCGCAGATTGCAGGGCTTTCTGATGGTGAAGAAATCGTAGCTTGTCTCCTCAGAAGATGCAAATAAGGTGTTTGTGCATTTGCCCCATTCCCTTCATTTAAGTAATATAAGATACTTATATTTTGTAGTCATTTTGGATGATAACTATCAGATTACACTGATCATTTATCAAATTTTGAGATTTTTCATGAGCTCATTTCTTTAATTCTCTTTTAGTAGCTTTTTTATTTATTGAATGTAATTGTAATATCTTTTAAGTTTCTTTTTTTTGTTTCCTATCACTCGGTGGTTCTTTTTATGTAGAAATTATAATCATTTGATTGCTCTGTTATTAATTATGAAATATTGGGTGTGGCTAATTTAAAAAAAATATTGTATAGACGAGAATAGATAAGTTATAAAATATCAAAGATAAATATCATTGACTTCCAAACTTCCATCACGCCCTTTGTATTAGTCATAAATAAGAATAAGAAAAAGTATTTCTTGCGAATTTCACGCAATCAAAATTGGTCCAATCCAAGTTCAAATGAGCTCAAATCAAGAGCTTAAAATATATATAAAAGCTTCTAAGTATTGATTGGATGACCAAATGATACCCAAATATGTCATGCTTATAGTCGAATCGAGCGACTCAACAAGATGAATCCAACGAGCACAAGATCGCTTAATTCTGACATTATTAAGTTACTTAAATGCCAAATGAATGCTTTATGATCGAGAGAATCAGTGTGGGTCATCTGATGAAACAATCTGAATTTACTTTGGATCTTCTCCATATTTATAGAATATGTCACTTTCAAAATCTATAAATAGAACTCCTCTCACTGCATGAGGGGGATTTTAGAGGCTTGGACCTTGGGCTAGAGATCAAGAGAGCTCTAATGCCACCTAGGCACCACCATCGGTGAACCCTCGTAGCCCGGTTGCCGTTGCGAGACCTTTGCCCGGCCATCGTCGTCGAAACTTCATCCGGCCTCCACTGCTAGGTTTCCTCCCAACCTCCGTCTCTCATCGACTATGGTCCCTTCGACCTCCGTCTCATACAGACTTCAGTTTCTCCAACCATAGTCACCTGACTTTGGTCCTTCCACCTTTATTGCCCGCCGACTATAGTCCCTCCTACCACTGCCACCTGACAAAGGTCCCTCCTACCACCGTTGTAACAATATGAATTTTGAAAAAATAACTGAAAATGAAAAAAATCTGAATTCCTATTTGAATTGCAACGCAGCGAAAGTGTGGTGGGCCCATAACCCACAGGTCCCAGGATCAAAACCTGGCTCTAATACCGAGTTTGTGATGCCCAAGAGTCTTGATATGTCACCAAAAAATAGTCTCGATCAAACACGAATCTTGAGGCAAAATCAAGTTGGAAACTTCAAAAATTAAATTGGAGACCATCTGAATTCCGATTTCAGTAAACTTATAGTTGAACTGAGCGTCTCGGAAACACGAACCCAACGACACCAAAATTGACCCAATCCGAGCCCAAATGAGTCCAAATCAAAGACTCGAAGCACTTTTGGAAGGATCAAACCACAGTTTGAGTTACCAAACGGTCTCCAATCATGACATTCTTATAGTCGAATCGAGCGGCTCGACGAGACGAATCCAACGAGCCCAAGATCATTAAATTCTGATATCTTTAAGGCATTCAAATGACCATTGAACGGTACATGATGGTAGGAATCAATATCGACCGTCCATCCGAGCCACTCCCAATTTACCCTTGATATTCCACTTATTTACAAAGCTATGCCACTCAAGAATTCTATAAATAGAACCTCATTTCATCTTGAAAGGGGGATCGAAGCCAAGAGAGAAGAAGGAAGAGAAGGAAGAAAGCTCCAGCCACCTAGCTCCTCCTCGACCACTGCTGGAGTTCTGCCGCACCACCGCCGCATCGCCACTCGAGCTTCGCCGGACCACCACTTGAGGGCCTCACCTTCGCTGGACCACCGCCGTAGGCCCTCACCCTCGCGGGACCACTACTGGAGGACCTCACCTTCACCGAACCCCCGCCGGAGGCCCTCACCTTGGCTGAATCATCACCTAAGGCCCGGAGCTCTGCCAGACCACCATTTGAGGCCTGAAGTTCTGCCAGACCATCACTTGACACCCGGATTTCTATCGTACAATTGTTACTTGTAATCTGATCGCCCTTGGAGGCGAGTCAGCCCATTGTAACCAACTCAAATTCTAGTGGAATTATTTTCAACTGGGCTAGGCCTCGTGGTTTTTCCCCTTTCAAGGGTTTTCCACGTAAAAAACTCTTATCTTCTCTATGTGTGAGATGGATATCCGTGCAACGCTAAGACTGAAAATTACAACTCTATCGCCGCGTATATTCTAGCCCGCAACAAGTCTAATTTAGAAGAATTATTCTTTTATCTTTTAATATAAAATAATCAGAGCTATTTAATTTCTTTTATCAATATAAATACCAGTGAAAATAAAACTATCGATCAAAATATCAATATACACTACTCATGATTTATACAATCATATCATAACTACTCTATTATGAGTATATAATAATAGCTATTGTTGCGGACTCAAATATACGCGGCGATAGAGTTTAAATCTCCGTCTCAGCGTTGTACGTATATCCAGCACACAAACAGAAGAATGAAAGAACACCAGGATTTTTACGTGGAAAGCCCTGAAAAAGGGAAAAACCACGAGGCCACGCCCAGTTGAAAAAGTTCCACTAGTGTTGTTTAAAATACACAAGGCTGATTCGTCCTTTAAATTCAGGACGATCAGATTACAATGAGTATCAGCTACAAGGACAAGCAGAGTTCCGACGTCACTTGGGGTGTCGAGCAGAATTCCGGCGTCACTTTGAAAGAAGCCCGGCGTCACTCGGGCGTCGGGTAGAATTCCGGCGTCGGGCAGAATTCCGACGTTGCTCCCGTGTAGGGCAGAGCTTTGGCGTCCCTCGGGTGCCTGGTGGTGCTCCGGTGGTGTTCCAGCGGAATTCCGGCGAAGTTCCGGCGGTGGTCGAGGAGGAGCTGTTCCCTCCTACCCTTTTCTTCTTCTTCTTCTCTTCTTGGCTTGGCTTGGGTCCCCTCTTAAGAGAAATGAGGGGCTATTTATAGTTTTTCTGGAGTGGCATAGCCCGTAAATAGATGAGGGATCAAGGGCAAATAAGGAGTGATCCGGATGAACGGCCGATATTAAATCCCTTGATCGTGAACCGTTTATCAAGCATTTGAAGGTCTTAATGATATCAAAATTCTGCGATCTTGGGCTCGTTGGATTCGTCTCGTCAAGCCGCTCGATTCGACTATAAGCTCATCAAAATCGGAGACCGTTTGGTAACTCAAATTGCTGTTCGATGCTTCCAACAGCACTTCGGGTACTTGATTTGGGCTCATTTGGGCTCGGATTGAGTCGAATTTGGTGTTGTTGGATTCGTATTTCCGAGACGCTCAGTTCGACTATAAGCTTGCTGAAATCAGAGTTTAAATGGTCTCTGAATTAATTTTTGAAGTTTCCAACTTGAGTTTTTTCTCGAGATTCGTGCCCGATCAAGATAATTTTTCGATGACGTATCAGTTATAATAATAAGAATATGAACCTTAAGGATCCTAGTCAATCTCATACTTCTGATCCCTTACTCTAACCTGAAATTATTTAACAACGTATAATAAGCTCAAGAGCCCAACAAGTAACTACATCCTACGATTGAAGTCAAAGTATGGCAAAGAAGAAATATGCATGTCAACAGTTAAATCATAGAAGTAGATTAATATAATCATGAACCAATATAAAAGTAGTAAAATACACATATAGTAGTAGTAAAATCTGTAACTAGTAAAGTGATGCGGTACGGAAGTCAATAAAGCAATACAATAGAGAAATTAGTAAACCAATATGAGTGTCAACTCACGAAAGTAGACGTCATATCAATACTATCAATTAATAGAGAAATCGTATAAAACGGTAAAACCAAAGCATCAGAAGACTATCGAAATTATATTAATGTAGTAAAATTATGTAGAAGTGTACACATACTGTCCAAGTATTCTATATCAATATCTAATCAGTATATTACGTGCTCAATATGTCACATGTTTAATATCAGTACAGTGAATCAGTAGTATCAAATAGTATTGGTGTTTATATCAGTAGCAGTAAAATCAGTGGCAAGAGCAAAAAAATTATGCAATAATAATAAATCCGAAAGTAATAATAAATTCATATAATAATAAAAATAATGCATCAATAACATGTATTTTAGTAATCATACAACAAGTAAAAAGTTCTAGCTTAATCAATATTTTTCATGTGGCATATCAGTATTAATAAACTGTTGGCTTAGTAAACAAAAGTCTCACTCTTTGCCCATCGGCATAGTAATTATCTCATTATAACTCTCAATCAGTATCACATGAATTAGTAAAGAATAACACTAAACCACAGTATTTAAAGGAAAGCCCGTCGGCCCATCATCCTTTACAGGTCAATCAGTTTCCAACCAATATGAAAGAAATCAACTTTTACTTGTCCTCACACATATTATTATCATAGTACACATATTATTATCATAGTACTATAATACTAATAGCAACTAAATATTACTCAATAATATTTATACTTTCATTTTCAATACTTGTATTAACAATATACTTACAGTAAATATAACACTTATTTAATTAATAGAAATAGTATAAAATATAATAACATCCATTTTACCCGTTGAAATTTAATAAATGTCGCAGTCAAAATATCTAAGATAATCAATACGATAAAATATAAAAAGTTTTGAGGTAAAAGTTAAATAAATTTGAGAAAAATATAATAAAATTAGTTTTTAGGAGAGTCAAATAGTTAAAATAAAAATCTTTGAAAATAGAGATAGGCTTAGAATCACGTACAGTAATCTAAGCAATTTTTACAAAAACAGCAAAGCGATTTGGCTGCTAAAAATTAGTTTTATCCCTTTCTCTCCATTGCGTTTCAATTCAAATATGAATTTAGATTTTTCCATTTTCAATTATTTTCAGAAATTCAGATTGTTACAACTGTTGCCCTACAAAGGTCCCTCCAACCTTCATCGCCCATCGATTACAGTCCCTCTAACCACTCAACAATGGTCTCTCCGATCTCTGTGGCCCACTAACTAGGATCCCTTCAATCACCACCGCCCGAATATGATCCTTCTTACCTCCGTCGCCTGCAAGTACGGTCTCTATGACCACCATCTCCCAAATATGGTACTTTCAACCTCCGTCACCCGCCAGCTACGATCCTCAGACTATTGTCACCTGATTATAATCCCTCCTACTTTTATGTCTGACTACATCCCTCCAGCCTCCGTCTCTCACTAACTAAGGTACTCTAACCATCGTAATCCAATGACAGTCCCTTCAACCTCAGCCGCCCGACTACATCCTTAGGTCACCTGACTACATCCCTTCGACCGTCATCGCCTAACTATGGTTCCTTTAACCTGGGGGTGTCAAAAAGGGTATTCGGGTTTAGTTCGGGTCAAACCAAGAATTGACCCGAGTCCTATACTGACCCAAATTTGACCCAATTTTTATAAATGAGTTACAAATTTTAACCCAAACCTGACCCGCCGGGTTACCAGGTTGACCTGACTCAACCCACTAACCGAGAATACAACAACGAGATAGGGCGCAGATGTGAGCGTGAAGGGGCCGTGCGGCCATGTAGGTACAGGAGCCGGTGGGTGTGGATGCGAGCGCGGAAGGGCGAGGTGCTAGCACAAGAGGCTGGGTAAGCTAGTCTTGCGCGGTCGTGAGGGCAGGAGCGATGCAGGCAATCACGAGTATGGGTCGGCTACGGGAGGTCATGAGGGTGGGATCCGGGTCAAATTGGGTTATCTTCGGGTTTTTGGATCAACCCGAACCTGACCCAATTTTAAAAATGGGTCAGAATCTTTAACCCGAACTTGACTCGTATGGCAAACGGGTTGACCCGAATCTAAATTTTTTTCGGGTCAAATATTGACACCCTTACTTCGACCTCCATCGCCCGACTGCAGTCCCTTCTACTTTTGGCACACAACAAACATCAAGCCTTACTCAAGATTATTAACCATCTCTAAATATAAATTAATCTAACATTAATCCATTCAAGCTTATTCATTTATCAATCTAGTTTTTATAAAAGAATTCAAACTTGTTTCATTAATAAATTAAACTATTATAAATGGTCTCTAACCAACCCAAGCCATAAATAGCTTGTTGAGTTGCAACCCTACTCTCAACGTCTATTTTGGCATCACATACCGATCTCATATTCACTCCCTATGAGCAAATGAACCTACTTTGCTATATTTAACTTACAATATCATATAATTTACTCTTTATAATGCAAGAGAAATTTTATTTAATTTTATTAATAATTACTTTTTACCTTATAAAAATACTTAGTTCAAATTATCATTATTTTTATATTACAAAATATTAAAATGTCTTCTAAGAAGTGGAATTCACAAAAAATGCTGGGATTTTAAGAAAGAACACATTTATGTGAAAATATTCCCATTTGAGATTAATATAACATTACGTACGTGGGGTCAGCTACATGAATCTTTTTTCTCCATTGTGTCATGTTAAGAGTCGAATTCTCATTTAAATCTAATAAAAAAATTTCATTTCTAATAGTCTCTAACCAATTCTTTTTAGGTCTACCTTTACCTTTCTTAACATAGGCCAAATCTAATAAGACTACTATCCTAACCATGTCGTCATCAAAAGGCCAACATTTTATGTGACCAAACCATCTAAAATGGCTCTCTAAACTTATTTGCCACTGAAGCAACTCCAACATTTTCATGTATATATATTCTAATATCATATATATAATTAATTAATTAATATCTAAATTACACTTATCTCAATATAAATCTTATAATTATAAAATTAATTCTAATTAATTAATCAAATTTGAATAAAAATATCCTATTTGATTATAAATCAGGAAGTCTGTTTATCTCCACAACTCCAATTCTTTATTTTATTTTGAAAATCCTTCATTTTCATGTTTGAAATTTTAGTGATATTATCCTATTTGAATTCTTATTGACAGTGGCATGGAAAGTAATTTTTATATAATTATGAAAAATGTCCTCACTAATTATAATTCTTACCATTTAAATTCCGACAAAAGAATATTATTTTAATATTTCATCTTCTTGCTATAATGGTGACCTTTGATTTGATACTTTATAAGAATCTTTTGATAGTTTGCACTTAAAAAATATTTTTAAGATGATAAAATTATTAAATTTATAGGGTGCAATTAAAATTTAATATGAATTTTAAATTTAATAAATATTATAAAATTTTCTAAAAGAATATCAATCAGGCCCATCATCTTTATACATGATGGGTGAGTGGGTTAGCGTCAAAGTGATCCAAGTCGGCTTATGAGCCAGTTTGAACTCGACTGGCTGACGATTTAATGAGTAGAACTTATCGAATCACAAGTTTGCATTCGAGCTTATATTCGAGCACATCTTTAAATGAGCTGGCGCTCCAGCTCAAGCTAGGGCCAGTTGGTTCATCAACTTGTGACATTTATATAAACCTATTTAATTAATTTTTGTCCATATTCAAAATAAAAAATCAAGCTGAAAAAAGAGTCAATCTCAATCTTTTTTGATCGAGCTCGAGCATTCAAGTCAAATTAGAGCCTTATATTTTTCACTCAAGCTAAGCAAATGAGCTCGAGTTGAGCTCGAGCTCGAATTAAAACTCAATATAAATTAAAGAAACTTGACTAATTAAACAAGAACTCGACTCGATTCGACTCTTCTATATACCTAAGTGGGTCAATGCAAATTAAGATATGGATCAAACACAAACCTAATCATTTAGAACGCCATAGAGAAATTATTAAAAAAAAGGTATATTCAGTGAATTCCTATGGTGAAAAAGTGACATTAAGAAGCAGTAAAATATTTTTTTAATAATAAAAAAAGTTAAATAGAGGAACCTATTTCATTCCAACAACCATCAGTAATGGAGTTAACCTAATTTATTATTAATTTTTTGACTAATTTGCATTAGCTGACCTTTTCAATTTTAAAATTTATCAATTAATCCCACCGGGCTTAACTGGGTTGGTGGGCGAGCATGGTTGGGAACCCCCAACCCATGTTCAACTCTCCTCTCATGCGGCGCGACCCCTTAACTGGGGAGAAAACAACTGCGGGTCCTACACCTGTGGGGCTGGTAGGCTCGTCGAGGGCTTAGTTACACCGTCATGCTCCTCCTACGGGGTCCTCTCCATAGGACCAATCTACCTAATATTAATGGCCTCGATGACTTCCTTATGTTGCTAATTATCTTATTAAAGGCATTTTAGAAATTTGTTATTCCAATTGCCTTAATTAGGTCTTTTTATTATTATTATTTTCTCTTCATAAAGAGAGTGTGTCCTCTTATTTATATCTGAGAAATAATGGCTGCAATAGGACCTAAACATTAATTAGATAAACCTATATTAAATTAATGTATTTTTTACGTGTTGATCTTCTTCTCTGTGTTTCTTCATTATGTTTACTGTATATTTACCTAAAATTCACATATTTCCCAACATTCAGATCAATCCAATCATCTTTAATAACAAGTCCTCTCTCAATCTCTCTCTACCTCTTTAGCACGCAACATTTATATGCTTAGAAATAACTAAATACAATAATTAGGTGCTATAAAATAATAATTAGATTAAAAAAATTCAAAACATATTTGATAATAACTACATTTAAATAGAATATAAAAAATTAATCTTAAATGATCTCTTATGTTATAATTATGATATGAAATTGATCTTAAGCTTCGTTTGGGACGGCTTTTTTATTATTTCTTAAAGCAGCTTTCTAGTTCAAAATTTCTAATTTTGAGCTAAAAAGCTGCTTTAAGAAGCAGTAAGAAAGCCGTCCCAAACGAAGTCTTAATTTAGTCCCAATAGAACCATTTTATATAAGTTTAATATAGTCAATGGATTAAATTAGAGCAACATGATGCTCCGAGACTAAATTAGTTATATATGAATTGTCGAGGGACTATTTTGAAACATATATATATATATAAGACTAAAAAAATGTAGATCTTCCCATAAATTAGATGAGTTCTACCTAAAAAATAATATAAAATTTATAATTTACCACGTTCTTAATTAAAAGGTAGCAAAGTGCTCTTATCAAAATTAATTAACTAATTAAGAATGCAAGTTCACCTTAATAGATCCAAATGCATGAATCTTTTCAAAGCTCCATCTAATCAAATTTATTACGGAAAAAGACTCTCTTTTACACTCCAAAAACGTTTCTTAATGACGTTTGACTAAACACCACATCTAACAACATTATTAACTTGTCTAACAAAAGCACATGAAACATACCAACAACATAATGATAACTATCAACAAACATATTAGAATCAAATTCAACATTTCAGTAAAAGGTGGAATGTATGTTTTGAATGACAAAACTAAGAACTATTTCAAGTATGTTGTTAGCAGTATAGAAAGCTAAAAATGGAGAACTCAACATAGCAATCAACTTTTCATGACTTTGACATATCAAACAGAGAACATTGAGCTGTATGTTCAGTATGACAACAGCAAGAACTCTTTGGATGCAAAATGAGATTACCACATATTGTTACTTTGTATAGAAAGTTAAAATATTGAAAGTTCAATACAACATTCAGCTCTTCCAGCAAGGAAAACAGATGACACTGCATTAGAAGCTAGGCTCATATAGCAGATATCTCAAGACACAATTTCTGCATGATAGATCATAGCCTTCTTTCTCGGTAAGTAAATCTAGAAGGAAGAACAAAAAAGAAAATACAAAAGTAGGAGAACACCCACAAGATTAAAAAAAAAAATTATCAAAAGCCAATCCATGCTCTCTCATTTTACTTTGTAATCATAGCCTGGCCAATCTTTTAAAATAATAAGAACAAAAGAGCAATCATTTTATGCTGAACATCTTTCCCTTTCCATCCTTACAACAGTAACAGGAGGGCCACCTCTTCATGCTAGGGAGAAGCTGCCGGTGGTCCGTGTTGTGCCAAATTCTCCGTTTCGTCATCCAAAAACATCTCCCTGTTTCGACAGTCATAGCTACAAAATGCCTTTTCTCCTCTGGGAGGAAGAATAAGTACATCTCTCAGTTCAAATTATCAAAAAAGAAACAATAAAACAAAAACCAGTTTAGTGAATCTAAATTTGCCTGAGTGACTTGCATGAGTTGCATAAGTTCGATGGAAAGTTGGTAAAATGATTTAGAAGTTAACTAAACATATAAAGTCGATAGCATTCAGTTGTCCTAACATACTCTCAATTATTGCACTATAGCCAATAATAGATGGGAGGTAAAGCAAACCTTGTTCAAAACCGTGTCCTCTATCTCATTAGCTTTCACATGGCCTAATAAATGTAAGGCTAATTTATCATGACTTATATCTTTAATTTCAGAACATGACAAGAACATTATGACATTCCTCTTTTCAAGGCAGTGGATTTCCATGGAATTGTATAGGAAGAAAACTAAGTAGACACTTCTTCAGATCAAATGTATTTAAATTTGCATGACTAAAAGAACATCATATAGGCAAACCTGTACATGAAGATATCCTTTCCTTGCACAATTGTCTTCCTGCAAGATTGGCAGAAAGGCAAGAAATTGACAGAAGGAAAATTGCTCGAGCCATCGATGGAGAACTTGATCTCCCTCCTTGAAGGACTCAACCCATTGTTGCAGTTCTCTAAGGTACAAGTATCAAAAATGTGAATTGTCCTCGGATTCGGTCCATGAGAGACCACACGAGTATAATCTTCAGATAGTTCCATCTCACTGGGAGAGAGACAAAAAGCTGATGGTGAAGGCTTTGAGGTAGGAGTTGTGGCACTCAAAGATCTTCTTTCAGGAGAGAGAAGAGCCATAGCTAACTTTGAGTTCTTGTTTTTGACACCAAACTCAATCAAGGAGTGAGGAGAAACCACTGAGCAAGTTGGGAAAGCAGAATTCTGGCTTGTAGAAGGGATCTGAACCTTGAGCTGTGATCCAAACAACACCATTCTACTCTCAACCTTCGAAGATTTTTTGTTCGCTTTCTCATTGCTAAGAGCATCAACAATGCCAAGCCCAACTTTGTTAGAGTTTATAACATCCCAAGGGTGGAATTTGGTCTCCGACGAATTGTTTGAACTAGCTTTTGGTTTCCTATCAGAGAAGATGTGATTTCCTGCTGCAGAGAAGGGCTTTGTTTCTAAAGTGGAGGTTGTGATCATTACAGAAGCCTCAGTGCCTAAGAATTCAGGAGATGGATTCAAAGAAGAAACTGCGGGTCTGCTTCTGAATTTTATAGTGGGAGAAAGAAGTGAAATGCGATCAGACATCAGACCTTGTTTACTGCAAGCTGCACTTGATCTCTTCTTCAGCATAGCATCTACTCTTATTCAAAGCGCACTGCTAAATGGTAAGACTGAACTATAAGCTGATATACTTATAAAGATAAATGGAAGGGAAGATGATGCAGAGAGCCTCGCTCCCCTTTTCCACTGGAGTCTTTCTAAGAGACAAATCACCGAACAGTTGAGCTATAAAAAAATGGACGAATAGAGCAACTTCGAGCTCACTTGGGGCTCACCAGGACTGGTTCAAGGATTCTTTTCTGTAAGGTCATTATCCTCAAGCAAACAGTAAGATAATGATGAACAGACATATTACCCCAAGCCGTTTCCTTTAACTTTCATGCACTCCCCACATGTTTCTCCACTTTCAACAACAGAGAAAACCGAGATGAAAATTCTTGACCTCTCTTACTTTCATCTCGATTTTGTAAGCAGTGAATTTTGCGTAAGAAAAAAAAAAAGAGAGATTTTTACAAGAACAAAAAGACTGAAAAGAACTAAGGCTCCAAAACTCAGCTATCCCCTAACAAATTCAATGCTCACTCCAAAAATAACAAGCAATATCCGGTTGCTTTACTCAGCCCCCTGTTCTTTCCATTATACATGCAGGCAATCCCAATCAAGCAAGGTAATTCGACAACTGCCGCCCTCGTTCCCCCATATAAGACCTTAAAAGGAAATAAAAACCAACTACGAAGAAAGACCCAGAAGCTAAAAGAAGCAGAGAAGTAATAAAGATCGGTCTTTTACTCCTCCCACACACACGGAAAATTATTACGTCCGGTGTCCGGATTTGTTCGGAGACGAATTCGGACGCGCCACGTCGCCCGGGGCCCGGTGCATCCGGGTGACATGACGCGTCCGGATTCGCCTCCGGACGGTCCGGACACCGCACGTAATAATCTCTCCATGCACAAGGGCGATTATTGCATCCGGATGCCGACGTTCGGATTGTCTTGTACACAATATGTATAAAATAGTATACACATTATTTATATACAATATATACAAGACAATCCGAACATCCAAGACATAATTTCTCCATGCACAGGGAGTCAGCGATGGCAGCTCAGTCCTATTCGATTGCAATGCCCCTCTCTCTCTCTTCCGCAGAGTTGCAGCGCCAGAGGATTAGCGATCCTACCGAGACCATGGATGGCTTATTTAAATAAAAAATTAAAAAAAAAAGGATTCGATTTCAGATAATGAAAACAACTTTCAACAACTAAACTAGATGGAACCATAAGGAGTTATTTAAGGTACAAGTGAGTGGCTTGCTCTGCAGTTTTCAGTAGGCTGAAGATTGAGGAAGAAGCACGTTTTGCAAAAATATCTAAGCAAACTTCATCTATTGAACCCTTTGGTCGTTGTGCTTCATAAATATATAACTCTGTCAGCGTTTAACTATAATTATACAAGGTTTTCAGTTTTCTGCGTCACTGCTCCGTTCACTTCCACAACCGTCCTGCTGCGGCGGTTTCAGCGCGGCAGAGCCGGGGTATCCCGCCACCCCTTAGTGCTGTTTTGGACTGTCAGTCATCATCTCCATGGTTAAGCTCACGGGGAGGTTCGTGAAAGGGCTTTAAGTTTTTAACTTTTGCGAAAGTTGACCTTACATACCATCCTGCGATGGACGGTGGATTTCCGATGTAGGCTGTTAAATTGACGGAGATGATGACTCCTCTGGTCTGAATTTACGGCGTATGTACGATGGCCCCCGCTTTTTCGCTGTTCCGCGGTACTGTTTTGCACGGGGGCGGCTCGGTTCGCGGAGCTGGCGTTACCGTCTAGCTGAACCGTCTGCCGGTCTAAGCAAATTAACGGCGCATACAGTTTGCCTGACCATAGCTTTTTGTTTTTTTCCCGAATTTTCATACATAACATTCATAATTAACTTATTTGAATATTTAAAGGTTAAAAATTTACTATTTTAATCACATAAAATTAAAAAAATATAAATAACACCCTCATAACTCTGTTTCTTATAATTTATCACCAAACTCTTTACATATCACATACCATCAATCCTATTATTTTTTCACCAAATAAACACACTTCTTTCAAATGCTCCTCCTTCAAACTGTGTCAACTATATGGATCTTCTTTTCCATCAATATTTCATTACAACTTTAATCATGTTTTTCTTCTTCCTTCACATGCTATCGGTCCGGTGATTCTCCTTCCCTACCAAGATTTCGTCATTGTAATGGCTCAAACTCTCAATCATTCAGATTTTGTCTGCTTTGGCGTGCTCCTATATGAGCACGTTTAACTTAGGAATTTTTAAATAAAGGAGCAGGCTTAACTTAGGAGTTTTTAAAGAAATTAGACGGAGAGGCGCATCAATGTTTAAGAGTTTATCTTTATTTTCTAAAGAGGTTTCACAATCACCCTTTAACCATCAAGATATTATCCGTTTTGGTCTAATGGCCTCATGATTTTGCTCCCTTGGTGTAACTTCCTAGAAGTGCTTCTACACGAGCACACTTAACTTTAAGGTTTTTAATGAGTCCAACTATTACACAATAAGACACATTATTATTTAATAGTTTAGCTTTATATTTTCGAGGGTTTTCACAACAACTTCTCTATTTTTCTTCATCTTCGACTAGATTTGTTGTGACCTATTGTAATTTTTTTCTTCATCATCAAGGATTTCGCTAATAAAATATACTAATTGTTATTGTTATATTATATAAATAGTAAATTTAGACTTTAAATATATAAATGAGATAGTTTGGAGTGTTACATATGTATATCTTCTTCTTTTAAAATATGAGTAGTGGTAAATTAAAAAAATATATACTTGAATTATTTATGATATTGATGAAATAATTTCCTCCAAAATCACGAATCCTTCCAACCATTATTATAGTAGGTCACTATTTGTTTATTTTTCTAAGTAGTTTGGCTAAAATAGGGGTAGGATAAACTTAGTAAATGAAGAAAAATGTGTCATATATCATGATATAAATTCTATTAGAATAGATTTAAGAATATGCTTATCATAATATATAAATTTCATATATCAAAGCAAATCTAATAATTTTCAAATCATTTTGATACAATTTGTATCAGAATTTTTTTCTTAATTAGTTCTATTTTGTGAAAGATAAAAGTTGGTTGGATTCCATGTACAAATTTATTTGTGATGATTTTTTTTTTTGAAAAATAACTATACTATATGATTAGTTAATTTTTATATAATGATAATTTATGAATATAAATTTATTCTGTTAAATTGGGGTCCAAAAAATATTGATCCGAAATTTCCTTATTAGGAATGATTCATCTCACTACTCAGAGCTTCATTTGGATTCAATCCCATCACTTAGATTTTGAATTGATGGCTCTGATTTAGATTATTTCTTTAAAAAGGTTACTATTTTATGTTTATTCGTTCGATGCGATTTATTTCAAATTTAATCAAAATTTAAAACCAAAAATAAATTTTATTTCTCAAAATTTGAATTAAGTTGATTGTATTCAATTTTCTTGTCTTGTTAAATTAGTTATAAAAAAAATTAATTTTAATTTTTCATAACTAAATCATAAAAAAATAAAACGAATATATAAAATAATTATTTTTTACTGAATATTAACCAATTAAGTTTAAAATTTAACATCCAATAATATAATACTTAACATTATAACAAAAAGTACATTAATTCAATTATATAAAATTTATAACCTCAATTCAACACACACAAGCATTACAAATACTTCACTTTTCTTAGATAAGATAATATGTTATAAGAAATATATTAATTTAATGAATGTAAAAATAGTACATTTTCAGAAAATAAATACAATGTTATATACCACAATAACTATATATGGGCCTACCATTATATATGATGCTTAAATAGATTACCTTTTCTAGAAGAGGGTTAATCTTGTAAAAGATAAAGAGCTTATTTAGTGAGACTATAATGACTAATGAGATATTGATCTTAAGCAAGTGGGTATTAAACCTAATATTTTGTCCTTTTTGCACTAAGTGACTCCAAAAGTCAGCATGATAATTAGTTTTGTATTTCATATAGTGATTGATGAAAGAGTTAAGATGACAACATCTATGATGAATTGAAAGATGAATAATTGTATTAAGGAAATAATTTAAATATTAACTTCATGCACATAATGATAAATATTAGATGAGTTGAATCTAAGACTTGGTGCTCTCATATTGGATGATCCATCTTTTCATCATTAGACCATTTGATGGATTGGTACGATCTTCTATGTTGAGCGCTAGAGATTTCTTTTTAAATTCTATTAATTATATGAGTTTTTGTCTAGGTCTTTTTTTATTTATTTTTTTAGCTTTGTGCTAAAGTAATGGTTATCTTGTAATGACATCTCTAGCTTCTTCTATCCCTTATCTATATTTATACCATTATATTTTCACTATTAAAAAAAACATGCTTGATCAGGCTAAGAATGAAAAGAAAAAAAAAGAATAAAATTTTAAGAAGAAGATCAAGACTTTTGGTCTTCCAATTAGGCTTCTTTTACAAGCTCAACTTTTATAGAGAATGCTTGCTCTTTCAAATTATAATGATTTGTTTAGGTTGAACCATGCTTGATGTTTTTGGGATTGCAATAGTTAATTAAGTAATGTTTGACAATGAATTTGAAGGACAAATGGGAGTAACTTTTTGCAACATTTATATTATTGTAGCCATTATATTAATTTATGAATAGAAAGATATTATACTTTAAGAAAATATATATGATGTTGTCTTTCATGGTGACAACAGGGTTAATCTTGCAAAAGATAAAGAGCTTATTTAGTGAGGTTATAATAATTTCTCCTCCTTGGTAGGTTAAGTTACTCTAAAGGCCAATATGACAATTAATTTTAGATTTCATATAATGATGGATGAAAGAGCTAAGCTAAAAACATCTATGTTGAGTTGAAAGGCAATAATTATATCATGGAAATAATTTAAATATTGTACTTATACAAATAATAATAAATATTTGATAATTAGATGTTAAGCTTAGGTGCTCTCATCTTGGACGGCTCATCTTTTCACAATTAAATCATTTGATTTGTTCTTTTTTGTTGAGGGTCGGAGATTTCTTTTATATTTCTATTATCTAAATGTTCATCTAAGTCAAATTTTTATTTATTTATGAGCATTGTGCTAGAGCAATGGTTGTCTTATTGCAATATATCTAGTTTCTTAAATACCTTATTTACCTTAACATAATCATTTTCACTATTAAAAAATAGCATTACTAGTCTAACTAAGAATGAAAAAAAAAAAAATACAAATTTCAAGAGAATGTCACTTGGATGAGGTCTTCCGACTAGGCTTTAGTGATTGGCTCAACTTTTATAAGACTATATTGGGGAATTGATGTCACTTCCTCTGAATTGATATATGCTAATCTACTCTTAAAGGATGCTTGCACTTTCAAATTTATTGGAATTTGCTCACCTAGAACTCTACTTGATGTTTTTGAGATTTCATTAATTACTAGAGGCTTGGTCAGTATTGAATTTGAAGGCCACTGGGAGTAACTTACCACATCCATATTGTTACAATCATTGCAATAGCATGATCTTCATCAAGCAGGTCCTCCAAAGCAACATTGAGTTGAGTGATCTCCTTATCATAGTCTTCTATAAGTTTATATGCTTCTAGCTTGGGATGGTTGGTTGTAGGGACATTTGTATATCAATTATCTTCTTTATTAACATCTTGAGAGGTCAAATGAGCTTGTTATTCAATCTACTCGAAGGAGGCTTCATTTTTAAGGGCTAACAACCCTCGGATGGTCTTGCTCTTTCGGAGGTTGATGATATAAACCATCTCTATGGCTATGGTCTCCACACCATCATCTTCTTGTTGATTACCAATTTCGAATTGTTGTAATCTCTACTAAATTTCTAGGGCAAAGTCAATTTAAAATTGACTACCAAGTTCAATGAGTTTTTTTTTTTTTTCATCTTTTGTTGTTTGTCGATATCCACTTTGATCAATCTTTTTTGCTTTTATGATGACTTCCTAGGATGTCAACCTATCTGCAATGGATTTTTAGAGATGCCTCCAAATATATCCTTTTGATTCTTACTAAACATTTTTGCTCTTATTATCTAAGCAAATACTTAATTATTATGAGAACACTCCAAAGAGAGAAAAAAATTATAGATTTATTATGCTAATAATGAAATAAAAAAGAATAAAAAATTCATCAAATGATCATTTAAGATATATGAAATACTATTTATTTTATAAAAGAAGTCACATAACACTATTTTTAGTTTTTTTTTAATAACAAGTAAGCTCTTGACTAAGTTGTATTATTTACATATTAGTCGTGCTTTTTTGAATAGTGGCTCGCTCTAGCATTAAGTAATCTAATTATTAGAGTAAGCCCCTAATTATATTTCTTTGTTTCAACTTGATCATTCACTATGATAAATCATAGAGCAAATACACATTCTAAGATATTTGTAAATAGATTAATTATGCTCTTAAGATATTTGTGAAGTAGATTTATAGGTTAAAGATAACTACTTACAAAGTTGTTATCCAAAAATTACAAATTTATCATGCTATTGAAAAATATCATTATCAAGAAAATGTGTATAATTTTGTGCATTTAAAAACAAAGGGTCATTTAAATTATTTAATAATAATAATATAATAATTGACTCGACTTGACCCGACCCACTAACCCGGGTTGTCGCGAGCCAAGGGGCGAGAACGGGTACATGAACCAGGGTGCGAGCGCGGCTGCTTGTGTGGGTGCCGTACGGATGCGTAGGCGGGTTCGCTCTCTCAATCACTCCCTCCATCTCTCTCTCTCTCTCTCTCTCTCTCTCTCTCTCTCTCTCTCTCTCTCTCTCTCTCTCTCTCTCTCTCTCTCTCTCTCTATCTATCTATCTATCTATCTTCACTATCCCTTACTCTTTGATCGTACTCTATCTTACTCTCACACTATCTCTCACTCTCTTTCTCTATCTATCCTCCCTCTCTCATTTTATCTTCCTTCTCTCACTCAATCACTCCCTCTCTCTCTCTCTCTCTCTCTCTCTCTCTCTCTCTCTCTCTCCCTCCCTTCCTCTTGGATTTTTCTCTATCTCACTCTCACACTATTTCTCACTCTCTTTCTCTATCTATAGTGAATATATCCTTTCATCTTAGTCCTCTCACTCTCTCTCTCCCTCTCTCTCTCTCATCACTCTCCCTTCCTCATTAATTTTACTCTATCTCACTCTCACACTAGCGTAGCGGAGGTGGAGCCTGTGCTGGTGTGAAATGTGGGCTGGCAGCCAGATATTGGGTCAAATCCAGGTCAAATTTGGGTTAGCTAGTTGACCCGGACCTGACCTAATTTTTCAAATGGGTCATAAATCGGAACCTAAATTCAACCCATTTATTAAACGGGTTGACCATAACTCGAATGATTCGGGCTAGATCAATAATTGACACCCCTAATTTGAAACCAATATTTGAAAACAAATCAGTTCTACTTTATCAACAATAGCTTCTTACAATTTTTTTTACAACAAGTATTCAATCTTTTTTATCAATTAAACACAACTAGTGATTTGTACAATAAACCCTAAAATCCTAAATTAAAATAAAAATCTGATAAATCCTAAATTTAGTAAATTTTTATATTCCGAACATTAAATAATATAGCTTTGGCGAGTCTGCATCATGGAATTGGATAAGATGATCAATCCTGACAAAGGCTTATATATTTATTAAGCCCTTCCAATTTGTTTATAATTATTCACTTCTTCTATTTGTTTGTCTGAAGATGGATCATCTTCACGGTCCATACATGATAATATTGATTATACGCGTACATCATCAACCTAATAATGATGTACGGATGAATGGATTACGGGTGTCAAAATGGGTCCGTGGGCTAGGTTTGGGTTGAATCCGAATTGACCCGAGTTTAAACGGGCTGACCCTAACCCAACCCGTTTTTGCAAATGGGTAAGGTATTTTAACCCTGACCCGACCCACGCGGGTTACCGGATTGACCTGACACATAGACCCGTTTTGATTCAAAAACGGGCAAGTGCGACGGTGACCGCCGTCAGGGCGAACTGGGACTGTGAGGCCACAGGTGGGGTGAGCCAATGAGGTCGAGCACTTGAGCTGTGAGGCACTGAGGCTGCATGCGTGGTTAGGGTGAACTGGGAGTACATCATGGCTTCAGCGGCTCAGCGTGGTATGCAGGCTGAGGAGAGCTCAATCAAGATGGTATGCCCGGGGACGACGACCGCAGTTAGGGCGAGACCACATGAGGTAAGCTCGGTGTTGGCAGCGGCACTGGCGAGGGTCCGCTGGAGGGGGTCTGGCCGTGAGTGATGGAGAAAGCATTTACGAGACGAGGGCACAGATGTGTGTAAAACGGGGTCATTCTGGATTGTTTTTCAGTTTCTGGGTCAACTCGAACCTGACCCGAATTTATAAACGGGTCAGATTACCGAATTCGAACCTGACCCGTATGACAAACAGGTTGACCCGAACCAAGAATTTTTTGGGTCGGTCCGAGTCGGGTTTAGGGTCAGGTCAAATTTTGACACCCCTAGGATGGATGGTTGATGGATCCCTACAGTTACATGCCTGGAATACTAACAAAGCTCATCATTACACTTGCTATTTCTTCATTACATTTGTGCTCAGCAATTTCTTCTCTGCAATAAAAGACATTTATATGTGCTTTAAAAAATGGATGGTTGATGGATCTCATATGTTATCACAGCTTATATTTGATTACTATTTTTTTCGTTGTTTTCAAGATTTTTTTTTGCTAGAAAGTTGTTTCTTACAATAACTTTTAAAAAAATTATTTTTTTACAACAACTATATAACTATCGTTACAAAAAATTGTAGCCGTCTCAAGTGAACCCTTAGTTCAATTCAACTTTTTTTATGAAAAGATAAGAGAAACAAAATAGATTTTGAGTGCATCATTAGCTAATTGACATGTTTAGATAGCTTAGTTAATTAAAATCTACTAATGAGAAGCATTCGCAATAATAAAGTGTTTATTTAAAGTGGACCTCTTAAACTATTCACTTTTATTTAATTTTTCTTCCTAATTATGAAAGACTTGTATCTCTTATTAATTTAATAGCCAAAATAATAATAATAATAATAAAGCAAAAGAAGAATCTAACCATTTCTGCCTCCTACTTAAGGCTTTGTTTAAATTAATAAAAAAAAAAAGAAATGTAATCTGATTAATTTCAATAATTTATTGATTGATTATAAATCCATGTTTATTAGTTTGAGTTTTTTTTTTATGTGATGTTTGGTTGGAAGCAAAGTTGGTGTAAAGTATTCAAAATGCATGGGTTTTGAAAATATTTGTGTTTGGTTGGATGCACATGATTGTGCGAATTATAGAGGAATTAAGTTGATGTTTCATACTTTAAAACTATGGGAGCGAGTTATGGAGCATAGGATGCGACGTGATACTAATGTTTCTCAAAATCAATTTGGATTCATGACGGGTAGGCCTACTATGGAAGCCATACATTTATTGAGAGGTTTGATGGAGAAATATAAAGAGAATAAGGAGGATCTACATATGATATTTATTGATTTAGAAAAAGCATATGATAAAGTTCCAAGAGAAGTGCTATGGAGAGTTCTCGAAAAGAAAGGAGTTAATAACGCTTATATTCAAATCATTAAAGATATGTATGCAGGAGCTATTACTTGTGTTCAAACACAAGGTGATTTGACCAAGTATTTTCCTATTTCGGCTGGATTACATTAAGGATCAGCCTTAAGCCCATATCATTTTGCTTTAGTCATGGATGTTCTCACCAGACATTTGTAAGAGGAGGTACCTTGGTGTATTCTTTTTGCTGATGCTATTCTTCTTGTTGATAAGACTAGGGAGGGAGTTGAAGGTAAACTTGAATTATGGAGGTCAACCTTAGAGTCTAAAGGTTTTCGCTTGAGTATATCTAAAACGGAATATATAGAGTGTAATTTTAGTACTAATAGACCTAGTGAAGGGATGTGACTTTGGGTGATCAAGTCATTAATAAGAGTACATATTTTAGATATCTTGAATCTATTATTCAGAGTGATGGTGAAATAGATGGGGATATTATCAGCAGAATTCAAGTTGGATGGTTGAAGTGGAGAAATGCATCGAGCTTATTGTGTGATAGAAAAGTCCCCCTCAAACTTAAGGGAAAATTCTATAAGATGGTGGTAAGACCTATAATGCTTTATGGTGCCGAATGTTGGCCATTAAAAGAGAAGCATAATACTAAGTTAAGTGTTGCAGAGATGAGGATGCTCAGGTGGATGAGTGGCTTTACCCTTAGAGATAGGATATGAAATGAGCATATACGTGAAAAGGTTGGAGTAGCTCCAGTGGAAGATAAGATTAGAGAGAGTCGCCTTAGATGGTTTGGTCACATAAAACAGCAGCCTTTCGATGACTCGGTTAGGAAAGTAGATGTATTAGATTTGACTTATGTTAAGAAAGGTAAAGGTAGACCTAAAAAGACTTGGTTAGAAAATATTAGAAATGATCTTTCTTTATTAGATTTAAATGAGAATTTGACTTTTAATAGGACACAATGGAGAAACAAGGATTCATGTAGCCGACCCCACGTAGTGGGACAAAGACTTGATGTTACTGTTGTTGTTGGTTGGATGAAAATGGAGTGTAAAATAAAGTAAAATAAATGTAGTGCAAATCATTTTAATTCATTTTTTTAAGTAAACTCAACTCACTTAATTTTGAACGAGAACAATTTACACTACAAGCAAGATCGCTCGAACACTGCCACAACCCACCGACCACCACTATCTCCACCAGCCGACCACCACTGCTGCCACCTTGCCGCCACTTGCCGCAGGCCACCCACCGTGTAACAGCCCAAACTACGGAGTTTCTTAAATAAAACTCCTACTATTACACTAAAAGGTATCTTGATACTTAAGAGTTTGATTTCTTTTACTTAAGGGGTTTTTACACACTGCTTGTCGTCGTCGACCACCATAACCGCCAGCCTCAGCCACCCATCATTAGCTGTTGGCCACCGCTGAACACCACCACTGTCAACCGCTGCCTTTGCCGTCGGCCATCGCTGCTGCCACTATCTTTGGACTTTACACTATATCATTTTATTTCAAACTAAACAAAAAAAAATCAATCACTTGCATTTACTTTACACTCATCCAAACAATTCCTAAGTATTACTTTTATATTATATTCTTTTTATAATGTATTCCTTTTTCATTCAACCAAATAGTCGATTAATCAATATATAAGAAAATTATTAACATAATTAAAGAGCCCTTATATAGGAGAAATTTGAATTGGTGATATAATAATGATTGATTTTCAACTTCACCTCCATAAGAAACTATTAGCAATTAATTGTCTTACATGACTATTTTATAATGGGTACTTTTGAACATACATATTATTTATGATAAGTGTTACAGAGATGAGGATGCTCAGATGAATGAGTGGTATTACACGCAGAGATAGAATGTAAAATGAGTATCATGCAAGACAGATTGATGTTATATTCTACAATTAGTTTCTTCCTGCGTGTTTGAATATTCATGTTGATAAACAAGGAGATGTAATATCTTAGTTTTTATGAAGATCTAACACACATTAATAAAAAATGAATTATAAGAGACATTAAAATTTTTAAGTTGAAAGCCCATAAAAAGGAAAATTCACAGGGCCTGCCACAACTAAAATGATTCCACTAATATTTATCATCGGTTACAATTGATGTCCAATCTTCTATATGATTGAAGAAGATGTTGATAAAACATAGTAGACATACAACGTGTATACTATATTTTGTAGTATAAGATAAAAAAAAACTTGTGGGATGAGATTTCAAGAGATTGTTTGTTGTTTGCTTTGATCGTTCTCCCTTGAGATGGGAGATTAGAGACTAAGAAATCCAACATAAATTTTAGTATTGATGTTAGGAGTCAGAGGTTATATCAAGAGTGTACATTGATCTTATGGGCGATTGCATGTGTCAACATTATTGATGATGATAGTCAAAATAGCATAGTTAGGCAATGATTATCAAAGGTTCATAGTTGGGCGACGTTGGTCTAATGGTAGCTCTGTGTGTCAAAATGAGTTAAAAGGACTAATTTGGGTCCATTCTCTAATGATGCTTCAAACATCTAACCAACATCCATCCAAAACCAATTAGACCTGCTAGAAATGTGAATGAGGTTTATTTACCACTTGCACTTATAGTAATGATTAATTTAATTCCTTAAACAACATTTAGGGAAAATAACATTCTTTTGACCTTATCATTTAAATCTTTTTATTTACATACCTGAAATTTAATAAAAAGAAATTAATAATATTGCAATCTAGGATCCTAAGCTCATGATTTTAATGATAACAAATGTTATTGACTTTTTACTATATTTCTCCTGTTAGTATTTGTGGATATTATTTTTTCTGTGCACACTAACATTTCAGGTAAGTCGTACACTGTATAAAAGGATCGACTCAAGGCTAGGTAGACTAGGAGTGTTGTCATATGATAAGAGTATGTAATTTGATTGGTTCATTTTATATTTCTTGAGTCAAAAGTCCTGTAAAAGATGTATAACAGCTTAGTGATCGTGCATACACATAGGGGAGAAAATTTTAAAACATTAATTTTTGATCAAATCGTAATATACGATCTGAGTTAAACCAGATTTAATTATATTATTAAGTTAAATTTTCTAATTTTGATCAAATCGTACTATACGATATTGATCTTATTGTACGATCAATATAAATCAGGAAACCTGCTGCCAATCATAAATTAAACAATATTTTGAAATTCAAAATTTATACTAATCATACTATACGATCCCTTTCATACTGTACAATGAATTTAAATCTTTCCTAATCTAATCCCCTGATTAAGTAATTGAATTTGGATTAATTGATATTAAACATCGTACTGTATGATGCCCTTATTTGTACAATACAAATCGATTCCAGATAGGGATGATAATTCATCATCACTGATTGTCCTGGACGAAATGATGATTTGATCGAACTAATTATATTGTATGATACTTACATAATACTTGACGATCAGTTCAAATATTTGAACTGATCATACGGGCTTCTGTCTATCATACAGTACTGTTATGCTATATTGAACTAATCATACAGTATAATTCTATATTGTGCTATACAGTCAGAGTCGGTGGAATTAAAAATTTAGGATTTTTAAGCCTGATTTAAATATTTATTTTAAAGCCAAAGGAGAGAATCTTTTGGATGTTGAAGGAACTTTAAGAGAGAACTCTAATGCTTTGGAGAAGGAGAAGGTTAGATTGAGTGTGAGGGAGGAGTGTGAGGGAGGAGTGTGAGGTGTTTCTACATGGTTGCTCCAAGTTGGTTTGCACCTTGTTTCCTTCAAGGACTTGGTGAGTTTTTAGGGTTGCTCTAGGGAGAGAATCTTCAAAGTCAAAGGTTGAGGTTCTCTGCTTTCACCAGGAGGGTGAAAAGGATTATAAGGTACACTACCATCATCAAGAGGGTGGCATAGCTTCGAGGTTCTCTGCCTTCACCAGGAGGGTAAAAAATGATTTCAAGATATGCTGCCGTCATTAGGAGGGTGGCATAACTTTGAGGTTCTTTGCCTTCACTAGGAGGGTGAAAAAGAATTTCGGTTCTCCGTAGCACTGGATTTTGTGGAAGTGATTCATAAGAGCTTCTCTGCCTTGCCATGGGGGCTAAAGGAGTTAGTACAATACCCAGAGAGGAGGACTCTGGGGAGTGAACGCAGGTCAAGTTTTGACCGAATCACTATAAAATTTCTCTGTGCTCGTTCTTTTACTTGCATTTTTAATTCTCACATTTTATTTCATGCATATTATTCTTGTGAAATCTATGGTGACAAATTTTGTGATATCTGTGGATTAGTTTCTATAAGAAAGAATTAGTATGAACAAAATATGAAAATCAAAAGTAACAAAAATATTTCTTTTTGCTCAAATAAAAATATAAATTTTATTTTAATCTCGGATATTTGCTTCCACTGGTATTTTTGTTTGACATTGTTTATAGAGAGGAACCTTTAAGGGGAAAAATTTTTAAAATACCAATTTACCGCCCTCTTGGTGTGCCTAGGGACCATTCAACAAGATTTAACACCCTCCATTAAACTTTCAATTGGTATCAGAGCAAGTGGAGGCAGCCAGAGCTACACCAGCGCCAACACTAGCACCTGTACACCAGCCTTCTTAGTATGAGACATTGATTCAGAGATATGATCAGATGGAGACTTGCTTCGACGCTTACGTCGAGGAGCAATATCAGTAGTATGGGATTGTTATGGCATGGTTTGGCGAGCAGATTGCATCCCTTCACTGATACTTTCAGCAACCTCCACCACCATCACATGATCAGGGACCTTCCTACTTTTAGCGTGTGTTATTTATTGTAGTTTGTGTTAATATTTTCTTTTCATTATCCTATTTATTTTATTTGTCTTGTTATGCTTAGTCGTTCTTTCTTTTTGTGATGTCAAAAGAGGGGAGAATGTATGTTTGGTTAATTGTTATGTAATCGTTTGGTTTTAGTTTAATCTTGTTTTATGCTCTCTCTCTTATTTTATCTTTATTTTATGCTTTGTGTTCCATTTAAAATATTTATAAATAAATAAATATAAAAATAAAAATAAAAAATAAAATAAAATTACCCTTATTTTTAAATGGATCACTTAGTGAGGGGGAGTTTTAGGAGAAAATTTGATTAATTTGAATTCTTTAACCAACAATATTTGCCATCATCAAAAAATGGGAGATTATTATAATCTTGGATCCCGAGCTCATTATTTTAATGATAGCAAACTTTATTGGCTTCTTATTATATTTCTCTTGTTAGTATTTATGGATATTATTTTTCTGTGCATACTAACATTTCAGGTAAGCCGTATACTGTACAAAAAGATCGAATCAAGACTAGGTAGACTAGGAGTGTTGTCATTTGATAAGAATCTGTAATTTGATTTATTTATTTTACATTTTTTGAGTCAAAAGTCCTGTAAAGGGTGTATAATAGCTTAGTGATCGTGCATACACACATAAGAAAGAAAATTTAAAAATATTAATTTTTGATCAAATTATACAGTATGATCTCCATCGTACTGTATGATCTGAGTTAAACTGAGTTTAATTATATTATTAAGTTTTTTTGATTTTGATCTAATCGTACTGTATGATACTGATCATACTAGACGATCAGTACAAATTAGAAAATCTACCGCCAATTATAAATTAGGAAATATTTTGAAATTCAAAATTTATACTAATCGTATTGTACGATTCCTATCATACCATACGATGAATTTAAATCTTGCCTAATATAATCCCCTGATTAAGCAATTGAATCTGAATTAATTAATATTGAACATTGTACTGTACGATTCCCTTGTTCGTACAGTACGAACCAATTCCAAACGGGGACAATAATTAATCGCCATCGATCGTCCTGGACGAAATGATGATTCAGTTAAACTAATTGTACTGGATGATTAGTTAAAAAATTTGAACTAATCGTACGTGCTTCTACTATCGTACAATACTGTTATGCTATATTGTACTAATCGTATTGTATGATTCCATATCGTACTGTATGATCAGAGTCGGTGGAATTGAAAATTTAAGATTTTTTGAAGCCCGATTTAAATACTTGTTTTAAAGCCAAAGGAGAGAATGTTTTAGTTGTTGAAGGAATTCTGAGGGAGAACTCTTAAGAGAACTCTAGTGCTTTGGAGAAGGAGAATGTGAGGGGTTTTCACACGGTTGCTCCAAGTTGGTTTGCGCCTTATTTTCTTAAAGGACTTGGTGAGTTTTTGGGGTTGCTCTAGGGAGAGAAGCTTCAAGATCAATGATCGAGGTTCTTTGCCTTCACCAGAAGGATGAAAAATAATTCCAAGGTACGTTGCCGTCACTAGGAGAGTGACAACTTCGAGGTTCTCTGCCTTCACTAGGAGGGAGAAAAAGGATTCTAAGGGACGCTGTCGTCACCATCAGGGTGGCATAGCTTTGAGGTTCTTTGCCTTCACCAGGAGGGTGAAAAACGATTTCGGTTCTCTGACGCACTGGGTTTAGTGGAAGTTATTTGTAAGGGCTTCTCCACCTTGCAGTGGGTGCTAAAGGAGTTAGTGCAATACCTGAAGAGAAAAACTCCGAGGAGTGGACGTATGTCAAGTTTTAACCGAACCACTATAAAATTTCTGGTGTGCTCATTCTATTACTTGTATTTTTATTTCTCGCATTTTATTTCCTACATATTATTCTTGTAAAATCTATGAAAAATATTATATGAAAAAAAATTGATCAAATATTTTGATAAAAAATTGACCATAATAAACCTCAAAATTATTATTTTTACTTTAAAATAAATACATTATATGAATTGATACATCACCAAAAATAGTCTTGATCGGATGAGAATCTCGATGCATAATTGAATTAAAAACTTTCAACATCAAATTTTGGACCATACGAACTCCAATGTTAATAACTTTATAGTCAAACAAAACGTCTTGGCAAGACGAATCCAACGACACCAAAATCGATCTAATCCGTGCCCAAATGGGCTCAAATCAAGGGCTTAAAAGTATATTTAGATATTTTAGAACATTAATTTGATGATCAAATGATCTCCAAATTTGACATGCTTATAGTCGAATCGAGCAGCTCGACGAGACTAATCCAACGAGCCAAGATCACTCAATTCTGACATCATTAAGATACTTAATTACTTGACAAATGTTCTATAATCGAGAGAATTAATATGGATGTCTGATGGAGTACTATGAATTTTCTCTATATCTTCTCTATATATACAGAGCATATCACTCCCAAAAATATATAAATAAGCTCTCATTCTTCATATGAAGGGGGAAAAAGAGAGAAAACTAGAGAGAGTTCTCTTGTATTCTCTAGCCATTGCCGCTGACGATTGCCATTAGCTATTGCCACAAACAGCCATCATCGCCACCAACAATCGGCATTAGAAATAATCATCTCTAGAATACTGACAAGATTTAATATTTGGTATATTTATCCACCTGTGGATATCTGCTTTCTATAATCTCTACTAGGAAAATCAAGTCCTATTGTTGCATGTTAATTGTCCCTCTATAGACATTTGATTTATGTAATCTCTCTCAAGGAACATTAAGGATTTGTTTAAACCTCCTCTTCTTCAATAGTGAAAAAAAGAAGATTTTTGTATCACTTACTATATAGTGGATTTTTCAACTGGGTCAGGCTCCGTCTTTTTTTCTCTTTTCGGATTTTCACATAAAATTTTTTTAGTTTTATTACTTTTACTTGTGCGTGCTGAATTTTTATACAATATTGAGACATAAAATATACACTTTACTGACTCATAAAATTTAATCTAATCAAAATAAATTTAAAGAATTTAAATTCATCCTCAAAATTAATCAAAATTTCTTAATTATTTTTATATTTATTTGTTGGGAGGTTAGAGTGTAAGGTGGTGGACCGACGGTTGATAGGAGGTTAGACCAATATTCTTCTTTTCTAATTCTGAACAAATTTTCAAACATGTAAAATCTAATTGACAAATTTAAAAAATCTTAATTTAAATCATAAAATATAATATTGTAATACTCACATATATTAGATAGAAACATAGTTTTTCTTCAAAATGAAATATTTGATTAAATAATTGTTATGCTATTTAATTTTGATGAATGTTAAGTATCAAAATGTAAATTTAATAGAATGATATATTAATTTAAAAAATTAATAAAATTTATATTTTTTATTAATTAAGTTACTTAACACCTAATATAATTTTAAACCCTGCTTCAAATTTTGCCACGTGGCATTGTGAGCAAAGATAATGGTTTATCCGGGCTTTAAATATCACGGAGAAATGCCCCTCGTTTGGATAAAAATTCGTTTATGGCATCCCTATTATCAACCAATTCACTTGTTACCAGTGTGCCTCGCTCACCTGCGTCTCCTTCTCCTTCTTCCTTTCTCTCCCGATTGCCTGTACGTCGACTTCCCGACGGCCGTCGCCGGTCCTTGGTCGGGATACCAAGGCGTATCTCCGCTCGAGATCGTCGGAGAGGACGAAAAGGGAGACTGGACGGCGGAGAGGTGATGGCGTCTTCAAGCCGCGCCTCTCCTCCGCCGCTCTGGCGGAGCGAGAAAGGCGGTTCCGTCTCTGTCGTTGGATACGACGAGGAGGAAGCGTTGCGTACGACTGATCGGAATTTGGGTGGTGTTGAAACGTCCAACTCCGGTTACAGGAGCGGTACGTTCAAGCCGAGTCTCGTCATTTTTGTTTTGTACCGTGCTCGTTTTTTTGTTTGTTTACGAGTTTGTTTGGTTCGGCCTTTGATTGCTTAAAAGGAGGATTACGGATGATAGAAGGTTTAGTTGATACTTGGAACTTTGTGGTTATTCTGCCAAATTCTGTCTGATATATAAAGGGTTTGATCTTGGTTTAACCTGAACTTCAGCTTATTATAAAGTAATTCGGGATTTAAAATGAATCTATTTATAGAATTACGGAATTATTACTATTGTTTAGTTGATTATAGGTTCTTAGAGTTGAGAACGAAAAACGGAAGAATGAACGAAAATTCGCAAGAAGATTACGAAATGCAGAGAAATAGGGTTTGAAGATTAGTCTTCTGACTTCCACGGTAGCGCATATTTCGCTATATTTTTTAAGATTATGATTGAAGAAGATGACACCTTTAAACATAAGGCTCAGGTGATCAGGAAAAATAATAAAATTGCCTTCAAAATATTTCGCAGAATATACTTTTAATATTTTTTTCGAAAATTGAAAAGGAAAGAGACCCACTCCATCAATCTTCAGCAGTTAGTTTGAGTTGCTGGTGAATTTTCCTTTATGTTTATATCTTTTTAAACATGCCAAGAGGTATCCTCAGTGTAAGTTGCTTTCCATGATTTCTATGTACAACCACATATCATAGCTTCTAAATTGGTTAGTGTTCTAAAATGTTGTTCAAATTGAACTTGTGACAACTTTCAAAAACAAAAAGAACTTGTGACATGTGATGCTGTTACACTTTTGAAATTGATGATTCAAAAAAATTGTCCTTACCTAAGTTTTTGGTGGAGGTTGCCTCACAAACCTACCTTAAGTTGAAGGAAATTTTACTAGGTAGAAGATGCACCAATATGAAGGATTGATAAATATGGGAAGATTATAAGGATAAGTAGTGAACCAAAAGTAATGTGGATTGGCCACATTGTAACATTAACATCTCAACACTCAATAATAGCAAATCAAGAATGAGGATTCATAAAGCCAACCTATAGTTGTTGGGATAGGGCTAATGATGATGATAATGATGGAGAGGCAAATTTTCATAATTTATGGCATCACTTCATTAGCTCATTGCCCAAAGAGAAGATGATGCATAAAATGCAAAGTTTTAAACAACTAGGTTTTTAAATAAATTGAACGAAAATGGTAGAAGATCATTTAATTTGAGCGGAAGAAAGTCCAAATCAAAGATTTATTTTTACTAGATTAAGGCAACAAAAACCTCCTTAGGCTTAGTGAGTTGGCTCATCCATTTTGGGGATGGAAAATGGAGGTTTACATAGGGGTGTCTATTTGGGTTGGCAGATCGAGCTCGAGTTTAACCCGAAGTTGACCTGACCTAAACAGGCTTAACCCGAATTCGATCCATTTATTGTGTTGGTTAAAATGTTTAATCTGAACTTGACTCAACTGAAACCCGCCTAATTTGAACTCGACCCATTTGACTCATTTATTATATGGATCGTGCATTTTTTTAGATCAACCCAACTTATTTAACTCGAACATGAATGACAATTTGGTCAATTTTGAGTCAATCTTGAATTTTCACGTCAACCTTTTATTTTGACCCAAAAATTAGTCGAGTTATGTTTTCTAACTTGAGTATCAATAATGTCAAATTGAACTGAAATTTTTTAAGTCAAGTTAAGATTTTCAATTAGCAGTTTGAGATAAAAAATAGAATGGGACGACTCTAAGCATGCTAATAAATGATCTATCATTAGTGTTTTAAAAATAGCATGCCCTCAAACTAGGTCAACCCAAAAGTTTCTTAGAAATCTCAACTTAAAAAGAAGTTCAAACAAATTTAGCAAATGAAAAAGTTAAAAGAATCCAACTCAATCATTGAATACTTCATGGTAGATTATTAAAAAAATTGGGCTATAATTGTAATTAACTGGAGAACTAGTTTGAAAATTTGCTTAAGAAAGCAGAGCACATGCTCGATCTACAAAGTTTTTTTGTTTGCATTTAGTAGACTTCATTGTTGTTCCTTTTGTTTTACTTGACACTTTTGATTCTAAGGCTTCATTTAGTTATTCTTTTCTCCTGCTCAATTTTTAGAAAAACTAGTTTATCATTATTTGAGAAGCATGCTTAAAAAATCAAAAGTTTGTACGGACACCTTCTCTGCAACTTTATGAACATATGAGCTAACTTGTGGATCAACTCATATTTTTTATTTGAAAGTATGGGGGATTAATTTAGTATAACATAATAAGAGCATAGTATTAGTATAGTGGTACTAAATGAATCCTAAATCAATTTATCACTATTAGGAGTATGCCTTTTCATTTTGATAAGGCTTAACTCATTTTTGAACAAGATCCAAATGGGCATACGAATATGCATGAATGTGCTGTATCATCTAATACTCCAACCTAATGTGATGCATTTCATCAGTTGACTTGAGACTTAATTATCAGCACATCGAGCAAACCTACATGGATTAAAATAGGAGTCACTTTGAAGACTGCCATATAGTGAAAGACGAGTGCAATAATGCACAAACTAGGAGAAAGCTTGATCACCCTTGAATCAAGCGTGATGTTTTAAGTTTATGGATCTGGAATCTAGGATTAGTTGGCCCCATGAATTACTAGCTAAATGCTACAAACTATTAAAAAAAAGGTACGCGAGGCTTACTTTCGATTGACTAGGTTTATCCCTTTATGGCCAATCATCAAGTGGCATTATCTCATTTCTAAACCTTGCCAAGGGGCCTAAAGACAGGAACATTTAAGAAAATTATTGTCATTGATGATTACTCAAATATTCTTGTATCCTTAAAAGAGAATCTTTTGATCACTCACCAGGTATTTATAACTTTTATGAAGTTTGTGCCTTCAAGGTAAGTGCTTTTTCCTCTTCATATAATTCATTCATTCTAAAAAGTTATATATCAATATTCTTCTACTTGAAACATTGCTCTTCAATGAATATTCTAAGATATGATTGATCTTTAGTCATGGATAATTGTGTCTAAGTGAAATTGTAGTAATGGGACTAGTAGGTACCAACTTGATGGGTTAGATTGTTGAAGAACACATGAGCAACATCATATTCTCTTGTTAGCAAGGAACCAAAGGACATTTTGCTCAACTTGAAGTGACTCCTTGAAATTCATTTAACATTGGTTATTGATCTAGCTAGGCAAAGGGGATAGGCATTGAGTTTTGAGTACCAATCATGGTCTCAATCGAGTGAATTCAGGAGAAGAACAAGCATGGAAGAAGCCCTGTTGCAAAGATCAAAGTTTTTTACCTATTCGAAATATGACACGTGATAACATGAATAAACTAACTTTTATTTTTTTTTCAAGGGTTTGATATTTTTAGTAAAAATTTTAATTTCCACATTGTCTTTGTGTTTTCTTTTAAATAAGACATGCTTGTGTTGTTACCTGTGTGAGTGTAGTTTGCACTTTGAATTTTTTTTTGAGAATCACCTTACTTAATAAGCTGCGACTAGCTTTTGATTAGCTGGGTTTTTTCTTAGTCGCTGGAAGGTGGAAGCTGGCCTGTGATGTATCTTGTTTCATTTTTTATTTCTATTGGTTGACTATGTGGTTGCTTTTTGGAATTTGATTCTTACCGTGCTTGTTTGATGGTTGCTTGCTTGTATGCTTATAGTATATTACTCAATTGGTAGTCTTAGCATGAATTGTGATTGGTTTGCATGGATTTTGGCTTTAGAAGTTGAGGTGGTTGGCGATTTTGGGGATCTTGATTGGTTAGGCCTTGATAAAGTTCAGTGGTTGAGACTTACGCTTCTCTTATTGTTATTGACAATCTCTTTAGTTTATGAATTTTTTATTTGTTAAAAAAGAAGGAATTTGTGTTTATAAATGGGGTTTAGGGCATGTAAAAATTAATTAACTAATTCTAAATAAAAATTAGTGTATTTTATTCCTTCTAATCGTGAGACTATACTTATTTAGCAATTGGGAGATTTAATGATCTAAGTGAGAGGTTATCTCCTTGTACATACTGTAAGTTTGATTCTGCTATATTAGGCGATTTCTTTTCTCATACATTCATTCATTTTGAAAGCATGATTGATTTAATTTATGCATTGTATAGTTTTCTATTAGTGTATTATTTCCATTTAATTGTATTTTTTTTGTAGTTCCTGATTTTTATGCATTATTTTTACTATAAAGCTATTTATTATTTGCATTGTATTTTCATGTGTATTTTGGGTTTCATCTGAAGCAACAAATAATTGCCTAAATTAAGAAATTGTGATATGTTAATTTTTGTGTGTTTGCATGATTTCATGCTCATCATACTAGATTGACATTAGGGTGATATTAGTAAATTCTAAACCCTATGATGTCCTACACTGAGCCTCCTCTCATCTCCTCCCCTCCACCCCCTACCCCACCCCTGTGATGATGACTTCCACTGATTGTTCAAATGTTGATGATACTATAATGTGTTTATTTTTTTTGCTCGTCTAATTCATTTATTGACAACTAATGTTTATGACTATTCTTGGTGCCTCTTGCAAGGCACCGAAGGATTCTTTAACTACCAAGAGCCCTTCTGCGAGAATCCTAAAAAAGAATTAATTGCTAGTCAAGAAAAAGAGCTAATGGATTTGAACAACGGCCCTTTAGTGAGTCATGATATTTCACAGTTAAAAAATACCCTCAAGGTGGGTTAGACTCTCCTATTTGTGGATTAGAAAACGCGCAAATTTGAATGCCACAAGCAACTCATGCAATGAACTTCAATCCTCACTTGCCATGCCATAAATGTGAGCAAAACCTTGGGATGGTCCCTCTATCTTCATGATAAACTTTTAGTGATTATTATTTACCATTGATGACAAATTGTGATGTTCCAATCAGAGATCTACCAGGCATGAGCTGTTGAATGGAATGTGGATTGTTTCTCTTAGTGTATAAAAAGTTGCAGAGTACATATCCCTCCCTCTCACAAAAAATGTATTGAATGAGGAAATTTGCATCACAAGGTGAACAACTATGAAATCTTAAAGCCCAAGTTTTATTGGCTCAAGCTAAAATGGAGGTGGAGGAAAAAGGTAGGGGAGGTTGGCAATTGTCTCGAGTTCTATTTTTTTTTTTCATCAATGTCTTCTTGCACATTCCTTATGTTACTTACCCAAAATCGCCCCTAGGCAAGGTTCAATTTAGATTGTTGGAATTCAAATGAAAGTAATTGGTTGGATTTGTGTGTAGTAAGATGCAATAAACTCCGATAAATCTCCCTTAACCAATATTAAGTATAAAAAATACAAGGGGGTTAATATTAGGAGATATAGATTTGAAACAAGAATTTATAAATAGAATTTGAACTATTTCTATTAGGTTTCTCTGTTTCTCTCCACTTGTCAATTTTATGAATATAAATTCCTTTTATATCTTAATTCAGATTTAATACTTAATCTAGAGTTGCCTATTGATTTAATGATTTAAGAAAAGTTCAGCAAATTAGATTTATCTCATTTTGGAGTTTCTTTCCTCAAAATGGTATTATTTGCATTGCTTAATCTACCTTTCATTTTAATTGATGTAACATCTACAGGTAGCTCAGCATCATTGAATACTCTCTCCGTTAAGGAAGCACCTGGGGAAAATTTTCAGCAGAAATACTCTAGTTCAAATCTTTTCAAGAAGACAAGTTCTAGTATGAGTGCCATAAAATGTTTTGGAGTTGATTTGTCACCAGATAATATCGCTGTTGCGGTTGTATATTTTGTGCAGGGAGTACTGGGCCTTGCAAGGCTTGCAGTAAGCTTTTACTTGAAAGATGATCTCCATCTTGATCCTGCAGAAGTATGCCATCTTTTTGATTAAAAAATCTCTACAATTGATTTACTTGTCTCTCATATCTCTTTACCTGATTTGATTCTTTGCATTTTCCTCTTAGTCTTGCGTTTTGGATTGCTAGGTAACCTTTTTCAGAGAACTTGTTTGATGCAAACCTTATTTGGCAATACGTAATCTTTCACTGCGGATAGAAAACTACTGAAAAATGCTGTTATAGCCTCAAATATTGTTTTGCATTTATTGATATGATTTTATCAATACTTGAAGATGTTGTAAACACATTATCCAGGTTCACCCATCATAACTCTTCTATATATATATATATATATATATATATATATATATATATATATATATATATATAAAATAATATATAATAATAATAATATATAATAATAATAATAATAATAATAATAATAATAATTATTATTATTATTATTATTATTATTATTATTTCGTTGGTTCCCCTCTAAATAGATTATTCTTAATGTTTCCACTTAGAAGACTGTTTTGGCACTTACCTACGATCCTTTCCATTGTAAGCATCATTCACAATATAGCAAATTCAAATGGTGTTGATGTAGGATGATTTAAGGTCAAGGGTGTTCAATGTAGATTCAGATGCAATCGAAGTAATACAATAAACATACAATTTTTGCAGGAAATATAGTAATCAGTCTTAAAAGAATTAATTGTTACTTTTGATAAAAATTGAAAATTGTAAAATCCAATCCAAATGAAAAAGTTTTGGTTTATATTATAAATTAATTAAAAGAATGCTAATTATCTTGAAAGACACCCATGCGATTGAAATTTCACTCAAAAAATGAAAAATCATATTGTAGCAAAATTGACCAAATTCAGCATCACTTTCATCCAATATTGAGAAACAATTAGAAAATGTAAAAGTAAAGAATATGAGTGGGAAAGAGGTCGCTAAGAACAAGTATCATGTTTATATAAGAAGATAATCTCTGCCGAAATTTCAAGTCACACTTGATCGAGTAGGTACTTTGGAGGATAAGGATTTGCATGTCCAGAGCAAAATTGGATGTAACCAAGATTATTTTCTTTAAATTCCTCATATCTTTATTTATTGCTACATAATATAATCAAATTAAACATTCTAGGAGGCAACTACCAAAAGGAAGAGCCATAAGAACCAATGAAAAATCACAACCATAGGGGACCGATTGTAGCTATGTCCCAAAGAAGTAAAAAATTTGGAATTGTTACAATCCTGCATGGGAATTGTAAGCAAATGATGAACCAAGATAAGCCACTAGTGTAAGAACTGTATGAGGAGCTTCCAACATAAATAGGGAGGCCACCAATATGAGAACCATAGAAGGAGCTGTAGATGTTTTGTCAATTATACCCATCTAAAAAATTCGACTTCGAAGAGTTGCTTAATTGATATTCTTTCAACCCTTACGGGCAAGAAAACTTCATATATACTTACTAGATTCTGAAGTCTTCCTTAGATAATTGGCAAATCATGCATAGAGATTTGATATGATTGGCAAATCATGCATAGAGATTTGATATAAAATATGTTTGTCATATGGACGAACAACTTTAAAAAAAAGTACAACAACAACATCAAGCCTTTATCCCACTATGTGGGGTTGGCTACCTGAATCCTTTTTCTCCATTGTACCATGTTAAAAGTTAAATTCTCATTTAAATCTAATTAAGAAAGGTCATTTTTAATATCTTTTAACCAAGTTTTTTTAGGTATACCTCTACCCTTCTTAACATAAGTCAAATTTAATACATCTACTTTCCTAACCAGGTCATTGGAAGGCCATCATTTTATGTGACCAAACCATCTAAGGAGACTCTCTCTAATCTTATCTTCCACTGGAGCTACTCCAACCTTTTCACGTATATGCTCATTTCGTTTCCTGTCTCTAAGAGTAAAGCCACTCATCCACTTGAGCATCCTCATCTCTACAACACTTAGCTTAATATTATGCTTTGTGGGCTCCGAAAATTCGGCCCCGACCTCCGCCCGACTTTTTGCTTTCTTTGGGGGGAGTTTTAACGGATTAAGTTCCAGGGTAAATTTTGGAAGGCAGATGAGTATTGTAGATTAGACACTACCCAGAGATTTCGCCCTCATTTTTGCGAGGACTTTATGATCTGAGTTCTGGTTTCCTATAGGCGCAAGCCCCTATAGTTAATTACCCCTCCTAGTACCGAGAGAGAACTTTCGATTAAGGCTAGTCGTCGATCAGATACGTAAAGATACGTGAGTCTGGCATATAGTAGCAGCATGGGTTTGGGATGTTGGAGGGTTGATATTAAAAAGGGTTAATATTTAAAATTAGAAATTTCACCATCTGGCACTTAAAGCGGATGGTGGGGGAATGGATGATGGACCCGATCAAGATCCCATGGTTCCGTCGTCCCGGGCCATCGTGGTCCCTGGTCTACTTAGTCAGAGGAGGTAGTCGACCCAACCTGACAGAAGGATCCTTGTCGGCAGCCATGGGTTGCTTCGTCCAAGGGTACTTTGTAGACCTGGGTTGAGTATTTGTCTAAGGGGATAAATTTGGATCCACCTTAGCTAACAGAGGGCTTTGTGCCTTATCGATCATATCCTATTGATTCATATCTCAAGGATTTGATGCCATTGGGGAGCATACGGGCTCTGGCCATAACCATAATATAATGGTGCTATTTGGCGGCAACCACCTGGTTCAGAGGGCCCCGAGTCATAACCGTTTATCCTGCAGTGCCATTTAGCGGCGAAACTGCCGGTTAGAGGACTCGTACCACGTCCTTGCTGGCAGGAGATTATTTGAGAATGGATCCTAGTGATATTTTCGACCATGCATCAGCTCTATATGAGCTAAAGTAGTTTTCATATTTATCCACCTCGGCAAACTGTTGCGGAGGGTGGATGGATTTGCTTTAAGTGTTTTGATAGTTAGATTTCAATTTTTAAATATTTTTAGATTTTGGGATTGTCTGGGAGTTTTTGTGGAGTTTTGGAGTATTTGGGTGGTGTTTGAAATGATCTGTGTGGACCCCTCCGGTTGAGATTTGCATTCAACACGGCCATCATCGGGGTGACTTTAGAGTTCTTTGTATTTATGGGTTGAACCTTGTCGACTCTATCGGGCTGTCGATAGAGAATTGGGTTTCGTAGGCTTTATGCCTTTATAAGTGAATTCTCTTGATTGTAGGCCTAATATGAACTATAAAATAAATATCTCGATCGATCTCGCGACCGCATATTTATTTAATGGTTCGAGTCGTGTCGACTCCTATCTACCCGATAGGAGGATCGGGCTCGAACTGGAATTCACTTATTGACCCGCGCAGCATCCCTAGACGTCACGTGTGTACCAATAACACGCTCGCCGGGGCCCATGCGGGTGTATGCCGGTGTATGCATTTCACATGATACATTCATATGCATGCATGATTTTTGAAATATAATCATACTGTCAAATGATATACTAGAGTAAAACCCTCTGCTTATACAGCAGGATGATTTGGAATACAATAGCAATGTCAAATGGCATACTAGAGTGAAACCCTCTGCTTATACAGCAGGAGGATTTGAAATGCAATATTAATGTCAAATGACATACTAGAGTGAAACCCTCTGCTTATACAGCAGGAGGATTTGAAATGCAATATTAATGCCAAATGACATACTAGAGTGAAACCCTCTGCTTATACAGCAGGAGGATTTGAAATGTAATAACAGTGTCAGATGACACACTAGAGTGAAACCCTCTGCATCTTATGGAAGGAGGATTTGAAATGTAATAACAGTGTCAGATGACACACTAGAGTGAAACCCTCTGCTTATGTAAATGCATGTGGGCATACTCTTAAAAATGCACATATATAAGTTTTTAGACATACACATACGATACGCTTATACACATTCATAACCCATCATGCTTATCATAATACATGCAAAAAGGGTATTTTATAATATTTGCATGTAGTATGGAGGGGTGTCCGGATGGTGGTTATTAGCGTCAGATGCACAAGATTTTGTTTTGGGTTCTGTTGACGCCTTCCTCCTGCTTGTACGAGGGTTAAAAATCTGACGCTGTGGCGTTGCGTTTCAATAGCCCGTGGGTCTTACTACCAATCCCCTGCTTTTGTTTATAGGTGGATCATAGTGTTGTCACCTAATTGTCACGAGGCACCTCCTTGTTCTAATGTAGACTCTCTTTTCCCATTCACCAGGAGTCGGATCTATGACTCACATAGGAACCAATAAGCAGCTCTTTCATTCTGGCATCATCATTTTTTGTTGTTGGTTTAAACAAAGAATCAATCATTCCAATCTTTTAGATGATTGCATTCCATAATCTAATCATCATGGGGATGTTGAATGAATTTGCATCTCTTGAAGGAACTTTGGAACATTAGAAAGTTTAGTTCGAATTTGTTCAAACATCTCTTCCATTAAAGAAGAAACTTTGGAACACCAGGAAGTTTAGTTCGAATTTGCTCAAACATCTCTTCCATTCTTATAGGAGGCATCCCTCTTACAGAAGGATTCTGTCCTTCTGTCCAAGAAATCAGTAGGTATTCGTGCTCGCCATGTGCCTTTGTATACCTTTGTGTCCACAGGGGTTCTCTTTGATCACAACGTGCCCGCTGTTGCTATCCAAAAATGGATTGTACTTATCTGCAGGGGCCGGTCATATCCAATATGATCTCCTTGAAGTGTTTGTAGGAGAATAATTGTATCATATCCACCTTTCACCAATCTCAGGTGGGTATTGATCGTACTTGTTTGCAGCTACGGGTCTTCCACTATCGGTTGCCAGTGTTGCCTTTTTCAATCAACCGGTGAACTGTTATTTGCATGATCGATTTTGTACTGCTGTAGGTGGGTAGCACTTGTACTTTTGCAGTTGACTGATGTTGCTTGCAAGTACAGTGTCTATAACCTCGTAGGAATTGTTGTAGGAATCCAGTACATCTATCTCTTATTGTTTGTGCATACCGGGATAGCGTTGCCACTTCACTCCACAGGAGGACTGTTGCTTACATGAGTACATGTGGGAAGTACTTGTACATCTTATAGCTGACTGATGTCTAAGTCAACCGCATTTGAATGTCCACCACGAGTCCCCTGCTGTTAACTTGGTGTTTGTTTAAATAATCAAATTTATCACTTATCTTTTACATTTTGATTATTATCGTGCATTTTAGTATTTAGGGCTCGGTTCCCCTGCAGTTTAGCTCAAGTCCCTTATTTATTCAGTTCGGATTCAGTTCCCTGATTGTCCGAGTTCTATGAACTTCTGTTCGAGTACCGGTCCTCTGTATTGTTGCTCAAGTTAGATATTCTTTATTGTCCAGGTCTTGTGTACTTCAGTGTAAATTTCGGCAGCATCCCGGCATATCCTCCGTTTGGGGGAAATGTAGGGAGCTGGGCCTTCCCACCACGCTACAAGAGCGTGTATGGTAGGTGTCTTTAGACACCGCGGCCGTACATCTTTCATCCCACCACGCTACAAGAGCATGTATGGGGTAGTTCAACAGTAACCGTACGAGAGCACCAGTGGTTTTCCCCACCATGCTACAAGAGCGTGTATGGGGCTTACCCACCTCGTCGTATGCCTCGCACCGGGCTCCCTCCTACCGTGCTACAAGAGCGCGTATAGGTGGTTCTCCGGTCCGGCGCAAACACCGAAAATGGGATTTTGGGTGATTCCCCGCCTCGTCGTAGGCGCTGCACCGGGTTTCCTCCTACCGTGCTACAAGAGCGCGTATAGGTGGTCTGCCGGTCCGCTGCAAGCGACGAGAACAGGGATTTGAGTTCAGAGATTATACCTGTGCGGGGCTGACGGTGCTGATGTCGAGGTCGAGGACTGTCCCTACCACGCTACAAGAGCGTGTATAGGGCTTACCTACCTCGTCGTACCTGTTGCATTGGATTCCCCCCCACCGTGCTACAAGAGCGCGTATAGGGGGTCCACCAGCGCATCAAGCGCGTCGAGGACTGTCCCTACCATGCTACAAGAGCGTGTATAGGGCTTACCTGCCTCGTCGTACCTGTTGCACTGGATTCCCCCCCACCGTGCTACAAGAGCGCGTATAGGAGGTCCACCAGCGCATCAAGCGCGTCGAGGGCAGGATTTAGGGTTTAGAAAGTTATACCTTGCGTAGTCGTCGGCGAGGTTGGCCCGTGGGGGCAAGAGAAGAGCACACCTCTTTATCATTTATTATAACTAATTATAATTAAAAAAAATTTATAATTATTAAGATAATTAATTATTATTAACGAAGTAATCATAATTAATTATTATTAATAAAAATTAATTATTATTAATTAAATAATTAATTATAATTAATAGATATTAATTATAATTAATTTAAAAAATTAAAAAAAATTAATTAATTATTAATATAAATTAATTAAGGTTAATTAAACATAATTAATTAACATTATTAATAATTAATTATATTAATATTAAATATTTATAATAAACTAGAATTAATTCATAATTAATATAAATAATGATAATTAAGTAAAATTTAGATTTGATTTGAGTAGGATTAGGGGACTGAAATTTCACAGAGGAATAAATCCCTATTCCTCCCTCTAAGGGGCTGCTTGGCAACTGGATTTGTATAGGATTTGTGCGGGATTATAATAGGATTAGTGAATTTAAAAGCTCACAGAGGAATAAATCCTCAGTTTCCTCTCTTTGCTTGCCTTAAGAGGTTGTTTGGCAATCGGATTTACGGGATTTGGCCAAATAAGCACGCGGAAGGGAGGAAATTACCTTCGCGGAGGGCAAGATCCCGTCAGCTTCCGATCAAAGTGTCGTAACTTTCGTCCCGATCCGAAGGGAACGTCGTCGGTGTGAAGTCGAGTGGCAACAGAGAAGCCGGAGAAGCTCACAGGAAGGGAGGAAGTTGCCGCCACAGCAAGCGATCTCCGGTTGTTATTTCCGATCCAATGGGGAGGGAACGTTGTCGAGTGGAGTGAAGTCGAACAGCAACAGAGGAGCCGGAGAGGTGGCGAGGAGAAGGAATGTCGCCTTCAATGCGAGCGAGCTCCCATCGTCGTCGCTTCCGATCCTAATGTCGTAACTTCCGTTCTACACAGGAAGGCGAGCTCTCTTGCTGCTTCCGATCCTCTCAGGAAGGGAATGTTGTCGGGAGAGGCGACGTCGAGCAATAGCAGAGGCGAAGCAGAACAGCAACGAGAGGAGATTTGGTCGTGGGTCCAGTAAACCGAAGAGCAGAGGCTTCGGTCTCATTTTAACGCCAAGGGAGATCGTGGGGGCGAGGCGACGTCGACGTGCGAGTTGCGAGATCCACGGGATCTGGACAGCGACGACGTGCGTAGGATTTGAGCGAGATTTTCGCTGTCGTGTGAAGTTCGGCGCTACAGGTAAAAACGAAATTTTTTTTTTGTTCTGTTGTCTACAGTATGTGGGTCAACATGCTTCTCTTTCATTGGCCAACATTCTGCACCATAAAGCATTGCAGGTCTAACCACCATCTTATAGAATTTTCCCTTAAGTTTGAGGGGGACTTTTCTATCACACAACAAGCCCGATGCATTCCTCCACTTCATCCATCCAACTTGAATTCTACTACTAATATCCCCATCTATTTCACCATCACTCTGAACAATAGACTCAAGATAACTAAAACGTGTACTCTTATTAATGACTTGATCACCTAAAGTTATAATCCCCCACTAGAACTATTATTACTAAAATTACATTCCATATATTCAGTTTTAACTCTACTCAAACGAAAGCCTTTATACTCTGAGGTTGACCTCCATAATTCAAGTTTACCTTCAACTCCCTCTCTAGCCTTATCAACAAGAAGAATATCATCAGCAAAAAGCATACACCAGGGTACAACCTCTTGCAAATGTCTAGTGAGAACATCCATGACTAAAGCAAAAGATATGGGCTTAAGGCTGAACCTTGATGTAATCCAACTGAAATAGAAAAATACTTGGTCAAATTGTGTCTGGACACAAGTAACAGCTCTTGCATACATATCCTTAATGACTTGAATATAAGCATTATTAACCCATTTCTTTTCTAGAACTCTCCATAGCATTTCTCTTAGAACTTCATCATATGCTTTCTCTAAATTAATAAATATCATATGTAGATCCTCCTTATTTTCTCTATACTTCTCTATCAAACTTCTCAATAGATGTATAGCTTCCATAGTAGACCTACCTGGCATGAATCCAAGTTGTAAGTTATCTTTAGTATTTGAAGTTGAAGGTAGTAATGTGTAAGGTGTTGTGTATGTTGTAAGGGTTTGCTTGTTTAAGATATATTGAAGGAAGACGTTTTTGTTTGCAAAAAAAAAAAAAGAAACTTTTGCCTACATCAATTCTCCCCATGTGGAGAATTCTTATCTCCTAATGAGAAAGATTCAGGACTTCCAAGGTGCGCAGATTGAGCCAAATCCAACTTTTGTGCAAGAGCCGCATACCTTGAATAATTTCTTTTTCTTGAAAAAATTGTGCTTGAAGTTGACTCTTTTTCTTTTCATATCTTTCAACGCACATAATCAATTTTTCTTGAATTTTGTAGAGGCCATACTGGATTGGATTGGTAAAATTTCCTTGCGGCGGGACCCATTTGCTTGTTGGAATTTGGACTTCAAGATCACTTGGCTGGTTTTCGTCAACGATAGATTCTATTACAGCATGACTATCCATTTTTTTTAATGAAAAAAAAATTTTCTAAAGAAAAGAAAGACTCTCAATAACCTAAAGCTCTGATACCAAATTGATGCAAATGAAAATTTACAAAATATAGACTTGTCTTCTTTTCTTATAACATAGATAAACAAAGACAACTTCAAAGAAAAACACAATACTACTTTCAACTTAAAACAACACAAACATCTTACTATTAATAAAGCTTAGAGAAGAAGGATACAAATGGAAGGGTACTTGTGGAGAGAAGAAGTAGATTAGAAGTCCAAGATGAAGTTTTAGAAGAGAGGGGGTAGAAGAGGATAGCTCGCAAGCATGTGAGCATGTTATTAATTAATCTGTTATTTAATGGTCCTCCCATTAGCATGTGATTGTTTTTGAAAATTTGGTTGCCCCCTTGCATGCTGAAGTCATTGCTTAAGTTCATTGTGAGTTAATAAATTATTAAGCTCTGTTCAAGCACGAGTAATTTCTAAATCAACATCACTTGCATATATAGTTCTACATCATAATAGCAGTGCATCTTTTCTACACAACCTGAATTGTTGCTATTAAAGCAAAGTATGATGAAGCTTCTATATTAGCCTTAATTTAAAGTTTTCTCTCATGATTGAGATAAGTAATTAATCAGAGGAGATTGCACCTATGAAAACCTCGTACCAAATCATAATGTTCTTGTAAGAGGACAAAATATATGGGTGGTATCTTATCTAATATCAAATTTGTCTTTTAAAAAGGCAAAGTGGAATCACTCAAATGTGAACAGGGCCAAGTTGGGATTAATAGAGCCTGCATAATGTAATGGTAGTAGGGCATGACAATTTACACCATTATATTGCCTTAAGCTCCATGATAAACATGCACTCAAATCAACACTAATCTTAAGACTTAAAGTGAGATGTCATCATCTAAGACTAATAATCTCTAATATTATTCTCAAAACCCAAAGCTTTTATCCAGCCATCCATGAACCTCAGGGTGTTATGGTGTTGTATCAATCTTGACATGAAGTGTCCTGATCCATAGCCCTTTGATCAAATGAAGGAAAACATCCACAATCAAAGGACGTTTTCATCCAACACAAATGTCAAATATAAAGTGTCTCTTATATACCATATATCTCGTAAAAAATAATAAATTACCCTCTATTCAAACAACTATATAGCCCCAGGAGAAGCTAAAGATATTATGAAAACATTTCATTATCTTGACAAGGCCTGCTTGAATCATTTCCATCCTTTCCTTTGCCTTTGAACACACTTATTAACTTAAGCTTTGGTGTGTCTTCCAAGTAAACATCTATTGGGGCAGCCTCACTTATTTACGTGGTTGTGTGTGCATGCAAGAAGCAAGAACACTGTGAATGCTATATTCTAAAGACTTGATCAGCTTTAATCTATTTCCTGCGTACAACAAAATTATTAATCATGGGTGCGTTAGTCTTAATAGTAGGATAAGTGTAATATTTTTTGAACTCTAAGCCTCTGTTTAGTCTAAACTATTTTTTTTGTAGAATTTAGCTTATTCATGGTTAATTTCTTGCTTAAGCTTTGAATGAAAAAAACAAAAAAAAGGTATATTAACCTCTAGAAAAATGATTTTATTGAAAGTCCAAAAAAAGGAACTATTCAAACTTTTAGAAGGAGATACACGTTTCTAGAATTCAAGTCTTACGCTTAGATCAATGAGTAGAAATTCTAAAAGAGAAGAATTTGTGTATCTAAGCAAAAAATTTTCAACAAAGATTTTTTTTTTTACTTGTCTCAGATTTTTATTTATAATCACTTAAAATATAATTAGAACTCTCAGGAAGCCACCACCTAAAGCAAAAAAACCACAGGAACCTCTGAATCATTGCAACTGAAAGGTACTGACACTTGGTGCAGTCCCGAAGAAGCCACAAGAGACATGGAATTGATAGTCCTTCCTGCTAGCCACAACTACAAGAACAGATGAGCCTCAAGTGTAGGAATGGAAGGCGAAGATGTCAGCATAAACTGGGAGCTATCAGTATAGGAACCATAGAAGGAGCTGTATTAGGATAATAAAGCAATTTTACCTTTTTGTTGCTACTCTTCTATTTGGCAGCTCCAACTTCATTTTCTACTGGTTATCATCTCTTCTTTAAATTACTCATAGTCCTTCATTGATATGACCTAGTGCTCCATTCATTTTGTACTTTGATCCTAGATATCTAAAAACATCACTTCGGTATCTCACTTACTCTTTAATTCGGAAGGAAGGTTACTATCCTGTCGAACTTTATGTTCCCTATTTTCTTTAACTGTTAACAACTAAGCACTCTGTCCTCCAGTCCAGGTCTTCTCGATTGGGCTGAAGCAAATTTAACTCACTGCTTGCTTCTTCTATCATTTACTGTTAGTTATTAGTATTTGATTGATCATCTGTTTTGTTTATTCAGACAGCAGTTATATCTGGTTTTGCTTCATTGCCATGGTTGGTCAAGCCTCTTTATGGATTTATCAGGTTTAGCTTTCTCTTCTAGGCGGGCATTTCTGTGCTTGGATCAAATATTGGCATGCTACTGTCTAACTTGTTCATTATGACAGCGACTCCTTCCCACTTTTTGGCTATCGGAGAAGGTCATATCTTATTCTATCTGGGCTTCTTGGAGCATTTTCGTGGAGCTTGATGGCCACCTTTGTTGACAGCAAGTATGGTGCTGCGGCATGCATTCTTCTTGGATCTCTTTCCGTTGCTTTTTCAGATGTTGTAAGTATCTTTGAGAGCGTTAAAGTAGAACAGGAATTATCATGGTTATTCATCCAAATTGATTCTCCTTCATTCGTGTTTTGATTTATGAGAATTAAATTGTAGGTTGTCTATTTGTTTTCTGTGATAAATGATACTTGTCCACTTAGCTTTCTCGATCTTGGTAAACCCTGTTATCAAAATGGGCTGTTGGACCTTTTTTATTTGCTAAAAGGTGATAGCTAATTTTTTCCTTTGGGTAGTCTTGATCCGAATGAGTTTCTTTTTTAGCTGAATTTTCGTTTGATCTCCCGGGTATAAAGAATATTCTGAAAATTTCTTAAGATTTTCCTTTTTTTGGATCATCAAGCATACAAACATGCATTTATGACTTACTGCCTGCATTTTATCAAATCTTAAGGTTCAATCGAATAGCTATAAGTGTCCTTGTTTGGATAAGATTGCATTTTTAGTTATTTTGCTTCATTAATGAATATTACATACACAATGCAGGTTGTAGACTCTATGGTTGTTGAAAGAGCTCGTGGTGAGTCACAGAGCACATCTGGGTCTCTTCAATCTTTATGCTGGGGATCTTCTGCCTTTGGAGGGATTGTGAGCTCATACTTTAGCGGTTCTTTGATTGATGCTTATGGTGTCAGGTGAGCATGCAGATTGAACTTGACATGACTTTGCTTGTAGATAGATTAAACCATGACCAACAACACCTAAAAATATATGAATTGCAGATTTGTTTTTGGTGTTACAGCCATTCTTCCTTTGATGACCTCAGCTGTCGCAGTTTTGGTAAACGAACAAGCTGCGGCATCTGTGAGAGGGTATAATATGTCAACATCTGGCTTAAGTTTACTGGAAAGTTCCAAGCAAAGTATTAGTCAGTTGTGGAATGCTGTCAGACAACGTGATATATTTTTACCGACATTGTTCATATTCCTTTGGCAAGCTACACCGCATTCAGATTCTGCCATGTTCTACTTCACGTACGCGTTTGAACAGTCCTCTTTATTTTGGCCTTTCTGTTTCATATTCACATATCGTCCAATAATTGAATACCGTGAGCGCTGGAACTTGTGGTTTACTTCAATGCTCCCGTAATCGTTTATAAATTTGGCATCTGAAGCTTATAAATTTGGCATCAAATGGTAATGGATTTTAACTGGATTACTAATAATCATTGGATATAATTAATTCTTTTCATCGTAGCTTGATTATTTGGTTGATTAATATGCTAATATGGAGTTAAAACATAAATAATAATATTTAGTTATTGTTGACATCAATATGATAATGTTAACTGATTTTGAGCATCAGCTATTAATGAATTTTTAAAAGTGGGTTAATTTAAATTGAAATCCTTAGTGGTGGTAAAATGAAAAAATCCCTTTTACGCCACACTTTTGAATGGCTTAATCTAACTAAGCTTGGAATCTAGTCTCAAAATTTAAGAATGATATGTTTTGATGGACCTCTAAATGACCTCCTGGTTATGTTCTTTCTTTCACACAAGTTCATCACAAGCATCCCTACTAAATCATGGCAACGAAGACACCTACTTTTAGTTATTAGGTTGTCTTTGTTCATCTTAGGTTAGTCATGTTTGGTCTTCTATTTAATTTCTTATGCCATCATGGAGTTTTAAGTATTATTTATTTATGCCAAGTGTTTTGATAAAATTTATCTTTATTTGTCAATCTTCAGGGATCAAACGATCATTTGTCAATTTGGACATATTTGTTTTTATCTTATTTTTACCATCAGATATAACTTCTTGAGCTAAGATTGAATGGTGTCATGAGAGTTTTCAGCGTTAAGAGGATATCACGAGGGTTAAAGGTAAATTTCATAAGATCACAATTAAGCTGACGATGTTATATGGATCCAAATGTTTGGTTGTAGAATGCTTAGGTTTTATAAAACTAAAAATGATAAGCTAAAGATTGATTATATTAGATGAGAGATTAGAGTGAGATATATTGAAGGTAAGGTGGCTGCAAAATAAACTTGTTAGTTTGCACATGTAAAATAAATGATAGAAATGTGCTCATCTGATGAGTCATGAAAGTTAGTGCCTTACTATTAGAAAGAAAAATGGGACTTAAGATTATATACATAAAAGTTGTTCAAAGTGATTTGCAAAGATTTGTTTAATGCCTCAAAAAATACTCAATATAAAAGAATGAAAAAGGAGGATTCCTGACATTTCAATCCTAAATAATTGAGGTAAGGCTAATAATGATGATAATGAAGTTGGCAATGAGATTATAGCTATTATTATATGTGGTAGGCTAAAGTTTATAATTAGGATGATTGATTATGAAGTAAATAAACGGCTTTTATGTGGTGTTCTTGTTGGGGACCCTCGGTTTTCCTATTTGTAAGGTGTTGACCTATACATGAATGCCAAAAAAAAAAATCTCACTAAGATCCCTTGTACTTGTCTAAAATCGTACTTTGCACGAATGTCGCATGTTGACGATGAGTCTTCCATGTCGAGCCACACGAACTTTGCACGTCGCTTGTCCTCTTCGCGTGACCCGCCTCGATTGCCTGCCTCTGCTCACGATTAATACAATGAGAACGAACGAATCATTCGTTCTTCTTCTCCTTCCCATGCACGAGAATCCCCAACCCCTCTTCCGTCTGTTTCCTCACGCTCAACCTCTGATCCACCTCCAAGCCCCGAACTCCGACTCTCTAGCCTCCCGTGTAGATCTGACGCCAGCCCCTGTCCCGATTTTATAGCCTTTGTCCCACCCAACCACCCAACTTCGATCTGCATCCAGTTGTTCGCACGCAACAACTCTTCGCCGAACCGACCCTTCCGCTTCTGTTGTGCCGATCGACATAGCCTAATACCTCCTATTCCACCCGAACTTAAACTTTTTTCGATCCACGAGCTCTTGCCCTCCCCTTCGACCTACACAGCCCGATCTCGTCGCTACAGTCGCTCGCAGAGACCTCCGACCCTGTCGACCTGCCATAGCCCTGAACTAGCTCAAGCCCACTCAGCTGCAAGCAGAACCTCCACTCCCGAGCCCAAATCCTGCACTCAACCAAATTTCAACCTCTTCTATAAAACCCGACTCCTATGTTCCATCTGCTAAAGCTGCCCGAACTCCTCTGATCCGATCCTGCAAGCCAACAGAGATAAAGGTAATGTATTATTATTATTATTATAAGTATATATATAAAGAAAAAATGAAATGAAGAAAATGAAAATGAATAAAAAAAAGGAAAAAAAAAGAAAAAAGGGAAAAAATATTAGAAAAAAGAAAAAAAAAGGAAAAGACATTTTTATGATTTTTGTCGTCGCCTGTGGGCTCCGAAAATTCGGCCCCGGCCTCCGCCCGCTTTGTGCTTTCTTCGGGGGGAGTTTTAACAAACTAAGTTCCGGGGTAAATTTTGGAAGGCAGATGGGTTTGTAGATAAGACACTACCCAGAGATTTCGCCCTCATTTTGTGAGGACTTTATGATCTGAGTTCTGGTTTCCTATAGGCGCAAGCCCCTATAGTTAATTACCCCTCCCGATCACAAGAGAGAACTTTTGATTAAGGCTAGTCGTCAATCAGATACGTAAAGATACGTGCATCTGGCATATAGTAGCAGCATGGGTATGAAGGTTTGAAAGTTTGAAGATTTGGTATTTAAAATAGAAATTTCACCATCTTGCGCTTAAAGCGGATGGTGGGGGAATGGATGATAGACCCAATCAAGATCCCATGGTTCCGTCATCCCGGGCCATCGTGGTCCCTGGTCTACTTAGTCAGAGGAGATAGTCGACCCAACCTGACAGAAGGATTCTTGTCGGCAGCCATGGGTTGCTTCGTCCAAGGGTACCTTGTAGACCTGGGGTGGGTATTTGTCTAAGGGGACAAATTTGAATCCACCTTAGCTAACAGAGGGCTTTGTGCCCTATCGATCATATCCTATTGATTCATATCTCAAGGATTTGATGCCATTGGGGAGCATACGGGCTCTGGCCATAACCATAATATAATGGTGCCATTTGGCGGCGACCACCTGGTTCAGAGGGTCCCGAGTCATAACCGTTTATCCTGCAGTGCCATTTAGCGACGAAACTGCCGGTTAGAGGACTCGTACCACGTCCTTGCTGGCAGGAGATTCTTTGAGAATGGATCCTAGTGATATTTTCGACTAGGCATTAGCTCAATGTGAGCTGAAGTAAATTTCAATTTATCCACCTCGGCAAACTGTTGCGGAGGATGGATGGGTTTTGCTTTAAGTGTTTGATGGATTAAATTTTTAACTTTAAACATTTTGGAATATGGGATTTTTGGAATTTTTTGGAGATTTTGGATTTTACGAGAAATTTGGGAAGTTGGGAGGCATTTTAAAATATTTGGAATGGACCCCTCCGGTTGAGATTCACATTCAACACGGCCATCATCGGGGTAAAATGGGATCACTTAAAAATATCTAAGGTTTGAGGGCATTTTGAAATATTTGAAGTTAACCCCTCCGGTTGAAATCTGCAATCAACGCGGCCATCATCGGGGTGTGGGGTTATTCATATTTTTTTATGTTTTGAACCTTGTCGACGCTGTCTAGTAATTGACAGAGGATCGGGTTTCGTAGGCTTTGTGCCCTTTGTAAGTGAATTCACTTGATTATAGGCCTTGAAGGTCTAATATGAACATATAAAATAAATATCTCGGTCGATCTCGCGACCGTATATTTATTTAATGGTTCGAGCAGTGTCAACTCCTATCTACCCGAATAGAAGGATCGGGTTCGAACTTGAATTCACTTATTGACCCGCGCAGCATCCCTAGACGTCACGTGTATACCAATAACACGCTCGCCGGGGCCCATGCGGGTATTCAGTATATCCCCTTATGTGTACCTATGTGTATACATATTATGGTGCATGTGCGGGGGACTATCATTTGAATGCAGCATTCTGTTTTAGAAGCTCGTAGACGCCTTCTGTCTGCTTGTACGAGTGTTGCAGATCCGGTGGCGTGGGGTTATACGATCTCCCCTACTGCTGCTTGTAGGCAGATAGATGTTTTCATTCATGGATTAGAATTGACTTCAGGATACTGCATTTACTGAAGTCTTTCTGCATCTACCCACAAGTGACATATTTTACATACATCTGTATTCGTAGAGAGATTGTATGTATTGCAGATCTTCCTTTTACTTGTAGAGGTCTGATGTATTCGCTTGATGCTGAATGGTGATTGACTATAAGAGCATTACATTATTCACCACTCTCGCTGCATAGCATTGTAGGTGTTTGCATTCATCACTGGCCTTCTTACGCCTGACAATTAGTGAATGGTTGTATTTGCTTATGTGTCTCTTTCTTTGTTATCGTGAATCGGAGCATTGTATGCGATGCAAAACTTCCATCACCACCTTTCTAATTCATAGATCAATTGTTGTATGCATGAGGAGATCATTACAACAATTTGTGGGAGCTCACAAGTAGGTTATAACATGGTCTCTACTCGTGTTAGTAAGAAGTCTATTGTGCTCATTATGCTTTTCTCCATGTAAGCTTGTAGGAAGTCTTATTGCTTTCATTAGGGGTTGTTTCATAAAGGTTAGTATATCATTTGAGGAGCTCTTCTTTGTTGGTGCCTTCGAACTCTCTTCACAAATTTATAAGTTAACCAATATGAACATCGGAGGCTTCATGCTACTTGTGATCAGGTATTTGGATATCTTCAATATTTGTGCATTGTAATCATCTCAAGTGGAGATCAATTAGTGGAACTTTCATTATCATCCATGAATGAGCAGTGTTTATAGGATCTTTATAGGTATTATCCTTAAGTTCTTCGCATAGCATATTGCATGCTTTCGCCATTCGTTATGACTACATCCATTTGCTTTTGAGCATGATTGAAATGATCATCACAATTTAATTATCATTATTAATGAATCTCATGTCAAAGCTTGTAATCAATTTATGCGTGAGGCCCTTTTTCATTCCAGTTCGAGTCCACTTTGTTTGATCTTTGTATTCAATTCGGTCCAGGTCCTTGCAATTCAAGTCTTACTCATTTGATGTTCAAATCAAATCCGAGTCATCTTGGTCCAAATTAAGTTTTGGTTTGAGTATAAATGTTCAAGTTCAAGTTCATTTCAAGTCCTTGTTCATCTTCGACTAACTTTCAAATCAAGTTCAAATTCTTGCTCAGAGTCTTCTGTATTCGTTCGAGTCTCCTGTAGTCGAATTTGCAAGCTCTTTTGTTTGTGCTAAAATTGTTCGAGTCATGACTCACTACACTTAGTTCATTCAATCAAATTTGATTTAAGTTTATGTTCATATTATGTTCATTCGAGTCCAAATTAGGTCCAAGTATAGTCATATGATCACCCGAAATTTCGGCAGCATTCCGGCATCTCCCCCGTTTAGGGGAAATTACGGAAAACTGGGCCTTTCCCACCACGCTACTAGAGCGTGTATGGTAGGTGTCCTTGGACACCGGGCCGTACATCTTTTCATCCCACCACGCTACAAGAGCGTGTATGGGGTCTTCCAAAAGTAACCGTTCAAGAACACAAGTGACTCCCCACCACGCTACAAAAGCGTGTATAGGGCTTACCCACCTCGCCGTATGCGTCGCACCGGGTTCCCTCCTACCGTGTTACGAGAGCGCGTATAGGTGGTTCTCCGGTCCGCCGCGAACGTCGAAGATGGGATTTTGGGTGATTACCCGTCTCGTCGTAGGCACCGCACCGGGTTTCCTCCTACCGTGCTACGAGAGCGCGTATAGGGGGTTCTCCGGTCCGCCGCGAACGACGAGAACAAGTTTTCGGAGTTTTAGGGTTGAGGGGTTATACCTTTGCGGTGTCGGCGATTCTTGAGGCTCGTGGATTGAGGGAAGAGGATGGATGGAAGAGCACCCTCTCTCTTCTTTGTTGTGTTAATTAATTATAGTTAATTTTAATCAATAATAATTAGTTATAATTAATAATAATTAATTAATATCAATGCACTAATTATAAATGATTATATTTAATTATAACTAATTTATGATTAATTAAGATTAATTATAATTAAAAATAAGTAATCATAATTAAATTCAATTAATTATGATTAATTTATAATTAATTAAGAACTAATTATAATTAAAAAAATCAATCATAATTAAATTTAATTAATTATAATTAATTTACAATAATAATAATTAATTACAATTAAAAGTAACTAATTATAATTCAATTCAATTAATTATAATTAATTTAAACAGAGAAAATAAATATATAAAAAAAAAATCAACAAAATTTATACAAGATTTGAGCCGGATTATCATAGGATTTGAGCTAAATCTTAATAAACAAGCATTAGGTAAATCCTCCCTTTTCCTCTTCTAAGCTCGGTGGGTTAACGGGATCAAGCCGAGGAAGCACGAATGGAAGAAAAATGACTACCTTCGCATAAAATAAACTCCAATCGTTATTTCCGATCCAACTGGGAGGAAAGTCTTCGAAGGAGGCGGAGTCGGCGACACAGAGGAGTCGGGATCACGTCGTGGCTTCCGATCCGACGCCAAGGGAAGGGAATGTCGTCGGAGGAGCGGGAGGAGGCGTCGGGTAGAGGTAGGGATAAAGCCCTATTTCTCTCTCTCTCTCTCTCTCTCTCTCTCTCTCTCTCTAGGCCGAGGGATCGGGCAAGGATCAGAAGGTGGAGAGGGTTTCCGGCTGAGGTGTGGAGGTTTTGGCTTGAAGAAATGGAGAGGTAGAGGGATCGGGGTCGGTCGAGCTTGGGTTCGTGAGATCCAGGCGTCGGGGTGCTTCCGATCGGACAGGGCTTGGAGTTGGCGGGAGCTAGGAGGAGGAAATGGCGAATGGGAATAGTAGCGAGAGGGGGAGTGCGAATGTGAGAGTCGAGAGCTTCGCAAGTTCTCATTTTAAAGGCGACGAGGGCTGTTTGACCGAGGCGAGCGCGGGATTTTTGCGTGCCCTGCTCTGAAACGGCGCCGTTTGCAGGGGATGGGGACTGTAGCAGGCGGCTGATTTCGACAGGATTTCGGCAGGATCTCGGTATGGGTCCGACAGAGCAGGTATGCAAGATATTTTTTTATTCGATTTTTTTTTGTATGTTGTGGAGGTCAACATCGCCACCGTCCCTACATCATCGACATCGCCTTCGTCGCTTCACAAAGATATAAAAAGCCCAAACCCTATCCTCAGCACTTACAGCGCGGCTAGCAACCACCTATGTGTGTTTTTCTTAGCGCGGTGAGAGTGAACTTGTCGCGGTGCTTGTGATGAGGCAGTTAAGCCTTGTGCGTGTTTTTTTTAGCATGGCAGGGCAAAACTTAAGTATCTGTGTACATGCCTCAGTGTTTGTGGGGAAAGAAGTGTGCATTTTATATAAGTACCCCTGAAGACCCATGCACGTCTTTCTTGGCATTGTGGGATTGAAGACTACGGTCGTGCATGGTGTCATCTGACACCGACTATGCACGTCTTTTTTGACATGGCGGGAATGCTAAGACTCCACAAATTTCCCCTAAGCAGGGGAGATGTCGGAGTGCTTCCGAAATTTATACTAAGGATGCATAAAACTTAAATGAACAACAGAGGACCTAATTCAAGCTAAGTGATAGGGAACAGAACATGCATAATGAATAACGGGGAACTGGACCCTAAAATTAAAAATGCATAATAAAAATTGAAAATGCAAATGATAATTCAGGTCATTCAAGTGGTGGGAAGTCTTCAAACATGTACAAATTGCAAACAACACCAGTTGATTACAAGAAGCACAAGTACCTCCTATATGCAACGATAAAAGACTTATCATGAAAGTAACAGTTGGTTTGTAGATTGTAGCGGTGACATTTACAAACAATGATAGAAGACCTATCATGCATGCAACTGCTCACATAAGAGCCATAGGCAATGAATGTAGCGATGCCTTGCAGTCAACATCAATGTCTTGCATGTAACTAATGTTATTGCAAATATGCACACTAAGCCCTTTATAGATGATGATAGTGAACATAACGCTGGTGCGATGAATTCCCTATAAACATATCTAAGGAGATTGCAGTGGATGTACAAGTAGGGGATTTAAGATGTGACGGTTCATATGCATACAAGAACCAAGAGCCCTCTATAAATATGAACACCTACGTTAGATCCTTCCTACAGTCAACATTTACTTGATGGCAAATAGCTGCATTGATCCCTCGCAAGCAAAGATTAAGTGAGCAATGTACAATGCTCGTATTAATAGTACCTGCAAGTAGGAGATACAGAGGTGTATTGAATGGGAATTTGCCAGCCAACATACACAAGGAAATCAATGATGAATGTAGCTCAATTGGTAGCCTACATCAGCACGATAGCGAATATACAAAACCTACCTGCAAATCATAATGTTGTATTTAGAGTTGTACATGTAGCATGTAGCAGATGTCAGGGTATTCATACAGTCAACAGTAACCAAGCTTTCAGCAAATATACCAATGTTCTGCAAGCAAAAATGATCGATTTGCAGTAGATACGAGCACCTACGAGCCACTATAAGAATCTCACCATATGTGCTACGTGCTATTCATAGGCAAATGTATTGATCCCTCGCATGTAGAAGCAATTAATATACAGCAAATATAAACACCTACAAGTCCTTGTAGACAACCCTTATGGATAGGAGTCAACATTGCTCGAATCGTTAAACAAATATATGGTCGCGGCATCGATCGGGATATTTTTTTTTATAGTTCATATTAGATTTTCAAGGTTTATAAAAGGAAAGGTTCACTGCTAAAGGCATAAAACCTACATTAAAGCCGATCTTTTGTTAGCAGGCGAACAGAATTGACACAGTTCAAATGACAAACATGCAAATCATTTTAATCTCCGATATGGTCGTATTGAACGTAGATCTCAACCGGAGGGCTTAATTTCAAATATTCAAAATGACACACAAATTCCCATGAAAGCTTAAATTCCAAAAGCTACCATAGTTCAAAAATATTTAAAATTAAAATCAATCACCAAAACACTTGAAACAAAACTCATCCATCCTCCGCAACATTTTGTCGAGGTGAACAAATTTGAAAATATACTTCAGCTCACAAAGAGCTAGTGTTTGGTCGAGAATATCACTAGGATTCATTCTCAAACCATCTCCTACCAATAAGGATGTGGCATGTGTCATTTAACCGACGGTTTTGTCGCTAAATGGCACCGCAGGTAAACGATTATGACCGGGGGCCCTCGGAACCAGGTGGGTTGCCGCCAAATGACACTACTAAACTACGATCATGGCCAGAGCCCGTATGCTCCCCAATCGCAATAAATCCTTGAGATATAAATCAATAGGATATAATCGATAGGGCACAAAGCCCTCTGTCAGCTAAGGTGGATTCAAATTTGCCACCTTAGACAAATATTGACCCCAGGTCTACAAGGTACCATTAGATGAAGCAACCCATGGCTGCTGACAAGGATTCTTCTGTCAGGTTGGGTCGACTACCTCCTCTAACTAAGTAGACCAGGGACCACGATGGCCCGGGACGATGGAATCATGGGATCTTGATTGAGTCCATCATCCACTCCCCCACCATCCACTTTAAGTGCAAGGTGATGAAATTTTTCAATTTTAAATATCAAATTTTCAACACCTAAACCCATGATGCTACTATACACCAGATACTACGTATCTTATTGATGACTAACCTTAATTGAAAGTTCTCTCTCATTACCGGGAGTGTTAATTAACTATAGAGGCTTGCGCCAATAGGAAACCATAACTCAAATCATAAAGTCTTCGCAAAATGAGGGCGAAATCTCTGGGTAGTGTCTTATCTACAAACCTAATCTGCCTTCTAAAAAATTTCCCCGAAACTTAATCCGTTAAAACTCTTCCAAAAGCCGGGGAGGCTGGGGCGCGAATTTTCAGAGCCCACAACTGTCTAGACTTCCTCCTTTCCATTCCACAAGTTCTCTCCTCATAGGTCCTTTCTAGCAGCTGTCTGAAGATCTAGTAGCCATTTACACCTCTCCAAGAAGCTCATCATGACCTCCTAGTCCTCTCCTTGCTTTTTCTAGCACTAGGAATTGATTAAGCAAACAATTAGAGCTAAGGGTGATTTTATTTCTCTGTTAGCTAGCATATTGCTTGAGGGAAAGTAAATTAGGTTTCAAAATCCAGGATCTCTCTCATAGGAGTTTTAGTAGCTTGAAACTGTTGAGATTGAGATTTGTTAAATTATGGTGCATTACTTAGGGGAGATATTCTAGCAAAACCTTGCCTATTTCTCACAACAATCAAGTCAGGTAACAGTGTGTTACTTATTGGAAACACCCTAACATGAGTTCAATGCAAAGTTTAATTCTTCTTGGTGGATGACATTCACTTTAGATTATGGAGGAATTACTTTTAAATTTTAATTAAGTTATATTTTTATTTTTGTTCAACAGATGTATATAGCTTCACCTGTTTGAAGATGTACTCTGCCCCCTTATATGTTTAATTATGCATCTCTTTTTGATGTTTGTGCTTATATATCTCATGTGCTTAGCTTCAAATTCAATTTTCTAGACACCTTAGATTTTATTTTGGGCATCTTTCTTATTGGTTAGATTTTTCAGATGGCTGTCATACTTCAATTTGGCTACTGCTTTCATGCTTTTTTTAAATTTTTAGAGTAAAAGCCCCCAAAATAGTCCCCTGACTATTAGTAAATATCCAATTTAGTCCTAGACTTTCATGATGATCCAATTTAGTCCTCTGATAAATTGAAAATGTCTTAATTTGGTCCTAATGCCTAAAGTAGTAGTTAAAATTAATCTCAATAGTTAAATGTGAGGGCATTTTGATTATTATGATGTATGTGAGATTATATTATTTTTATATTTTTATTATTTATCATATTAAAATAAATACAAAAATTATAAAGAAAGTTAACCAACTAAATAACAAGAGTGAATAATTAATAAACATGGTTAACTTCCATTATGATTTTTGTATTTATTTTAATATGATAAATGACAAAGTATATAAAAATAATAATATAATCTAACATACATCCTAATACCCAAAATATCCTCATATTTAATTATTGGGGTTAATTTTAACTATTATTTTTTATTTTAGGACTAAATTGAGATATTTTCTAATAGTCAGGGGACTAAATTGGGGCATTATGAAAGTCTGGGACTAAATTGGGCATTTATTAATAGTTGGAGGACTATTTTAAAGTTTTACTCTTTAATTTTAAGTGATATGAAGCTGCTTTTTATAACTAGATCTACTAGTGTAAGATAGTCGTAAGAAAGTTGTTATCTGATTTTTTCAAAAAAGAAATATTTATAGTACCTACAACAATTAAAAAAAAAGTTAATTTTCCCATAATAATTTTACAACCAACTTTTTAAAATATTGAAGCTGCCCTAAACGAAACCTTAGTTGAGAGCCACATTCTTTTGAAATTCAATCGACAGCTCCTAAAAACTTATGAAGACTTACAAATTTGGTTTTTTAAAAGTAATTTTTGCGGTGAGGTAAAATAAGTTTAATTGGACCCCTCATGTGGGTGCTGGGTATGTTTAAGATAGATAAAAGTATCTTAAGAATTGTGTAACGCTTTTAGGTCGGCATTAGGTGCAGAGGGATGGAGAAAATGTTTGTTTAAGCATGGTATCTGTTCATTATATAATGAAGGATGCCTCTCTTCTCAAATAAATCCACAGAAATTGGAGTTTCTTGATTTATTTTCCCAAAGTTGATAGGGAGATTAAGTACAGTTTCTTTAAATGGGTCACATATATTGTGGACGTGAAAATAAAAGAGATTTTATTTTATTTTATTTGTGTTTATTTGGGGAGTGGAGCATTACTCTGATGTAATCAAAGTCCAATGAATTTTTAAATCAATATTCAAACTTTCACACTATAGAGAAAATGAGATAAACTACAAGGACTTAAAAGTGATGGAGTAAATCAATTATTTTGACCAATTTCATTTTGCTTCCAATCATCCTTATTTGACACTGCAAAACAAATTTTCTTGATAAATATTTTTTCTAACTTCACTACCATTTTCGCACAGCACAAACAAGCTTAGTTTCACTCCAGAATTCCTAGGGCGCGTCAAACTTGTTACTTCTGTGGCATCCTTGGTGGGTGTTGGTACGTACAATGCATTTCTAAAGAAAGTTCCTTTAAGGAAAATCTTTCTCGGGACAACCATTATGGGTTCAGCTCTTGGGATGACTCAGGTGCTTGTCTTGCAATCTCTAAGGGGGCACTTTAGCTACATCTCTGCTGGCTAATCAGATTGCACATCTTTTAATTGTTTACTCAGGTACTTCTTGTCACTGGATTAAATCGAGAGTTTGGGATAAGTGATGAGTGGTTTGCCATCGGTGACTCCTTGATCATAACCGTCCTCAGTCAGGTGATTATTATTTGCATACTTTACTGAATTCGGTTAGTCGCGGTGTTATCTTACTAATCATTAATGTTGAAAACATAGTTTGAACACCTGTATTCATTGAATCTTTTTTTCCCTGTCCTTTTGGCATGTCTATATTTCTTGCTTGCCCCAAAACAGCCCAGCTCGCTCACAAATACTCTGGACACTATTCAAAGCAAGCAATTAAAATTATTCATGTCCAACTTGTTGGTATAAGAATCATGTTCTTTTCTAATTTTTTACCAAAAATTGAATTTTATTATGTGATGTATAATTTTAGGATGTAGGAAGTCTATGGCATGTTTAAAAATGTAATTTATTCTTGTTATTTTGAAAAGTGTTCTCATGTTCCTTCCATAGTTTTTCAAAGTGAATGAACATGTTATTATTGAGTGTTTATGATCATTTAAATCCCTCGTAAGTTGGGATAGTCTTATGGGGATAATAATGGCTAAGATGAGAATATATATATATATATATATATAGAGAGAGAGAGAGAGAGAGAGAGAGAGAGAGAGAGAGAGAGGCTTTTTGAATCCTAGTTCTCCATTCATTCATGTTTAGCGTTGTGGGAGGTATTAAATGTTTTTTTGTGTGTAAATCTTTTTACTTAAGTTCTATCCATCTTACCTTCAATCCACGCCTTTTTCTTCTTATTTCCTCAAATTTAAATTTATCGGCCCATCTCTTTTTTCTTCGTTTTACTTTCCTAAACCTCTTTAATTTATTTTTTACTGTCTTAACTTCAATAGTTGTTACTCTTATCATTCCTCTAATATCATAAGATCTCATTCTTTCTTTCCCGACTTTGCCACACATTCATCTTAACATTCATATTTTTATTATACTAAACTTATCTATCAAGGACCCGTTATTATTCAACACTGACAACTATGCAATATATGTATTAATTATTACTGTTTGTTAAATTTGATTCTTTAAAATTGATATAATTTTTCTAAACTTATGTTCTATTATCCTCTCACAAGTTAATTGTAAAATTTAATTCTCCTATAATTTCTACCATTCTTAGTATCTTCTTTGGCTTTGAATAGTGATGCTAGAATAATACTTCTACACTCACTTGACATTATCTTTGTTTCAGAATTTTATTGAAAAGATTTGTTAACCAAATTACTCCAAGGTCACCCATGAACTGCACCATTGCAGCTATCACTCAGTTAATTGAAGAGGATCTGAATCTGAGGCTTAATCTGCCTCCAAATTTTGGCTTTATTAAATGCCATTTAATGAGTGGGTGATATCTGTTTAAACAGGGAGATAGAAGATATAAAACTTATATATTTTTGAAGTGTAAAGTATAAACAGTCATGAATAGATAAGAATACTAAGGCGGTATTTTGAAAAATACTGTTCGTTTCAAAGTTCATTGAGAAAAACCATAGTAATTATACACGAACTTACGAATTTTCATTTTATTTCGACCTCTGTCCAAAGCTACCATCATCAGCTGCTCACATGTTGAAAACTGTGTTTTATTAGGCCTCATTCATGCCTGTACTGGTTCTAGCGGCAAGGCTGTGCCCTTCTGGGATGGAAGCAACTCTTTTTGCAACTTTAATGTCTATCTCAAATGGTGGAAGCGTAGCTGGTGGTCTCATGGGTGCTGGCCTTACTCAAGTTCTTGGCATCACCAAGGACAGCTTCGACAATTTGTCTCTCTTAATTATTCTTTGTAATCTCAGCTCACTACTGCCTTTGCCACTCCTTGGCTTACTTCCAGTTGATATTCCGGAAGAAAAGAGCTCTGAGATGGAGCAAACTAAGTTAAGCTGATGATTATGATCTCCGATTTATGCTGCGGCTTGGTTGGTTCATTTGCTCGGTTTGACGCTCTGCTTTCTCTCAATCAAACTTTGGGAGGGCCGGCTTCTCAGAATAAAATCTTTGAGGCCATTTTCTCGCCTTAATGCAACTGATTTACATAATGTGTTTGAATTGGGCTTGAATTTGATTCAGAGGCAAATAGAATCGTGAAGGAAGTTTCTCCACTGCAAATTAATTTCCTCACACTGTCAAAGAAAAGCAAGCTCTGCTACAGAACATTTTGTTTGCTGCTATTTTTGTTCTACTTAAGCATCTGTAAGTACATCCGGGACCTGTTGTTCATTACCTGTTTTATGTCAAGATGTTTTGCTGCTACGTTTGTACATGAAATTGTAGTACTAAATGCCTTTTTGTTTGTATTTGCTGCTCATCTGCCAACTCACACGACTGTAAATTAACTTTAATCTATGCAAGCCTTCATTCATGATTTCCAACCATGTATTTGGGTTCTTCTTTCCCTATTTCTTGATATTATTTATAACAGTCTCATGAAATAAGGTCAAATTAAACATAGTATAAATTAAATTTATTCCATAATTTTCTTGGAATATCTAATTTCTAGAAATTAATTTTAATGTGTTGCATAATATTAAATAGTTGTGTGGGACTTGCGGTTTGGATGAGTCATGAAAAACTAATGGGCATGACTGAAGATTAGGCTAACTCGTCTCAAAGGAACTCAACCAAGAGAGGTACTCATCTTAGAGGGGCACTACCAAGAGAGACACTTGCCCCAGAAGTATTTTATTTAGATTGGTCACTCACCCTACGGTGGGTGAATCTAGAAAGAACTTATCCCCATGAGTGTGCTCATCTATGTCAAAAGGCCACTCACCTAATCAACAAGAGATGCTCGCCTATTTTTACTTAGCCATGGCGACTATACTTGCATAGTTGACACATCAACCTAAGGGACTACTTGCCAAAGCCATTCGCTAGAGGCACTCAATAGAAGAACTTATAGCAGACATTTGCCACAACCACTCATTGGAGGCACTCATCGAAGGTGCTTGCCACAAGCTTTGCTATAGGCACTCAATCAAAGGCTTCGTACAGTTACCTCATATATGGTAGTCCATACATGTCATTAAGATTTCCCATGTGTCTATAACAGGAAGAACATATATTATTTTATTATTTTCTTAGGTGTATTATCTCTTATAGTCTTCCCAATCTTATAAATACAAGGTTGATAAGTAAATTTTGAGCACGATGCTAAGTCCTATTATTCACAGGAAGTAATAAAATTCTATAGCTCTTCTTCCTACTCGTCCATCTCTCTTCTCTCTTGAACTAATTCTGTTAGTAGGATCATGGTGTCACCCACAAACAAAATTAGATTCAATAGTTTCCATCTTTTTTCATATTAAATTTTTTTTTCTATTTCAATTTGAGCTTTCTTGAATTTAAATGCACCATGATTTTATCATCAGGTTTATCATTATTTTTAACCATAAAGTCCATGACTCTGTAATAGTAAGATCATGTATTATTTTATTATTTTCTTAAGTGTATCCTCCCATATAGCCTTCACAAGCTTATAAATACAAGGTTTATAGGTAAATTTTGAGTCCGAAAATTTTATAGCTCTTCTTCTTGCTTTTCAATCTCTCTTCTCTCTTGTTTTACTTCAACTAATTTTACTAGTAGGTCAGGGTGTCACTCACAAATAAAATTAGATTCAATAGATTCCATCTTTTTTCATATTTATTTTTTTTTCATGTTTGAATTGATATTTTATTGGATATAAATGCACCATGATTTTATCATCAGATTTAAATTTTTTATACCTCTTACTTATATCGTTATAAACCTTATAATTATCGTTAGCAATATCCTAATGTGGATCATGCATATATTGTACAAATGATTGTATAATAAATAAGTCAACAAGATCTATATAGGCTTTATAGGTTAATACCATATTGATAGATGAAGGCAAAATCAGTTATGGATAATATCAAATTACACCCAAATGTATGGCCTTTTATCAAATAGTGTAATAAATCTCTTAATTTTGATTAACCACTTAAGTTTATTCATTAGTTTGTGGGTGATAAGTAGTTAAAATTTTAAATTTTTATACTCATTTTCTTTCAAAGTATTTTTCAAAAATAACTCTTGAATTTGACATGTAGATTAGAAATAATATTATTATTTGATCCAACAAAATGTTTAGAGATAAAAAGAATTTTCTTATAGAAATTTAATCCTTTTGGCATGTCTATATCCTAACTTTCTTTTTTTGAGAATTCATATATTTTCATAATATGTTATAAACTCTTTAAGCAATAGATAATACCATCAACATAGAAAAGTTTGCACGACCTAAAATTCTCTATAATAAGATGAATATTTCTATCTAACCTCATTTAATTTCTCACTAAAGAATGCAATATATCCTTTTTGGCTCAACACTCTTACTATTTCTACTCCAAACTTCAGCAATGGCATCTAGCGATAAACCGTCGCCAGTTGTAAGCTGTGGTTGGCGACAGTGACAATGGTGATAATGGCCGAGAATTTATAGTATATTTAAAAAGCGGTCAAATCTAATGATTTCTAAAGGCACCAAAATTGAAATAGAAAATGAACTCCAAATAATTCAAAATTTTGCTCTACATTTCTTTTACTTAAAACTAAACACCAATATTTTTAAAATCCTTGCATTTGAAATACTTGTAGGAATTTTTCTATTAAAAAACTGCTTCATAAAAAAAAATAAGAAAGTTATCCCAAACGAAACTTTAACCACGCACCACTTGAATGTTTGACTTTGTATTTATTATATAAATAATAAAAAGCAAAGGTTTACTAGCTAACCAGCTCGTTGAGCGTCTGAGCTTGTAATTTTGAGTCTTGTAGGGAGATTTTATTATTATCTTAAAAAAGGTTTAATAGGCTTTAAAAATCTTAAACAAGATCCTAATCACTTATATAAATATAATTAAATATTTAAAAATGTTAATTAGTTATTGATATGTCATCGAAAAATTATCTTGATCGGGCACGAATCTCAAGGAAAAACTCAAAGTTGGAAACTTCAAAAATTAATTCGGAGACCATTTAAACTCCGATTTCAGCAAGCTTATAGTCGAACTGAGCGTCTCGAAAATACGAATCCAACAACACCAAATTCGACTCAATCCGAGCCCAAACGAGTCCAAATCAAGTACCCGAAGTGCTGTTGGAAGCATCGAACAGCAATTTGAGTTACCAAACGGTCTCCGATTTTAACGAGCTTATAGTCGAATCGAGCGGCTCGACGAGACGAATCCAACGAGCCCAAGATCGCAGAATTCTGATACCATTAAGACCTTAAGATGCTCAATAAACGGCTCATGATCAAGGGATTCAATATGAGCCGTTCATTCGGATCACTCCCTATTTGCCCCTGATCCCTCACATATTTACGGGCTATGTCACTCCAGAAAAACTATAAATAGCCCCTCATTTCTCTTAAGAGGGGACCCAAGCCAAAAAGAGAAGAAGAGAAGGAAGAGAAGAAGAAGAGAAGAGAAGTCTAGGAGGGAACAGCTCCTCCTCGACCACCGCCGGAACACCGCCGGAACTCCGCCGGAACACCACCGAAGCACCACCGGGCGCCCGAGGGACGCCGGAGGTCTGCCCGACACGAGAGCAACATCGGAATTCTGCCCGACGCCAGAATTCTACCCGACGCCCGAGTGACACCGGACTTCTTTCCAAGTGACGCCGGAATTCTGCTCGACACCCGAGTGACGCCGGAACTCTGCTTGGCCTTGTAACTGATACTCATTGTAATCTGACCGTCCTGAATTTAAAGGACGAATCAGCCTCGTGTATTTCAAACAACACTAATGGAATTCTTTCAACTGGGCGTGACCCCGTGGTTTTTTCCCTTTCCAGGGTTTTCCACGTAAAAACTCTGGTGTTACTCTTTCAATTCTGTTTGTGTGCTGGATATACATATAACGCTGAGACGGAAAATTAAAATCTATCGCCGCGTATATTTGAGTCCGCAACAGTTATAGTTAAATACGAGCTAAACAAGCTACAGAGCCAAACAAGACATTCGTGAATTATTAGACTTTGTTCAAATGTCAAATACCCTGTCGCCTACCCAAACTTCTACATCATATCATTTACTCTCTCTCTCTTTTCAAAGCGAGAAATTATTCTGTGCGGTCATCGGACGGTATCCAAAGGCGAATCAGAATGCGTTACGTCATTTTTTTTATTGTGTATCGGGTGACATGGCACATCCTGATTCGCCATTGAACCGTCTGGTGACCGCAAAGAATAATTTCTCCTTCAAAGCAAAGGTTGAATAAATTAAAAAAAATGGATGTTCAATAATTCAATGACTATTAGATGAGTGCCATAATTTATGCCATGATTATTCGACAAATATTATGCTAACAGCTATTAAACGAATATAAGAAATCAAAATCATAAAATAATCAAAGTTAAATAAATCTTGTGATCCTAAAAATAAAATAGTCCCCGACTATTTTGATAGTTGAAGGAACAAGTTGGAACAATATGAATTTCTGGGACTAATTTAAGCATTTATCAGTTGTTGGAGGACTATTTTGAACTTTTACTTTATATATGTGAATAGAAATATAAAACCTATATATGTGTATAGAGATATAAAGTTCGATGAATAATAGTGTACATATATCCAAAAAATTGGATTCAAGTTAATACAATCTTGTTCAAGCTAAATTGACTTTGTTCAAATCAACTCAATCTTATACTCGCTAGCCAACAAAAGAACTCATCTTAAACAAATGATCATTAAAGAACCAATCCCAACTAACTAATAAAGACATCAATACGCAACTCAAATTGATTTGTTGATTGAGAGTTTTAACTATCAAGTAAAAGATCTTAAGTTGAAATCTTACATATGTAATATTTACGTTAATTTATCTTAATTGGCCTAAATGTCCCATCAATTATTATCTACAAAATTAGCCCGGACAATTACTTTTCTCAAGGCAACTATTGTTGCGTCCTGGAGTATTCGCGGCGGTAGAGAAATATAAAGCTTAGCGTCTTAGTATTGTACGAAAATCCAGCACACAATCAGATAAAAGAGAGAGAGGGTGTAATATTCATATGAGACACCAGAGTTTTTACGTGGAAACCCCTGAAAGGGGGAAAAACCACAGGGCCTGGCCCAGTTTGAATGAATCCACTAGTATTTGCAGTTGTTTACAAACGAGGTCCTCCGTTTTGGTGAAGGACTTGGCTTGATATAGCGAATATACATCATATAGAGTGCATTAAATGGTGAGAATTAATATATACACATTTGCTAGGTCGGCTGGCCATAGTTGGCAGACGACGGAGGTCAGAAGGACCGTACTTGGCGGGAGACAGGGGTCAGAAAGACCGTTGTTTGGTGATGGAAGTCGGAAAGACCGTAGTTGACAGACGTTGTAGGTCAGGGAGACCGTAGTCTGAGGATAGAGGTCGGGAGGACCTTTGTTGGTCAGGCGACGGAGGTCGGAAGGACCATAGTTGACTGATGTTGCTGGTCATAAAGACCGTAATCATATGACAGAGGTCGGAAGGACCTTATTTGGTGGGGCGACGGAGGTCAGAAGGACCGTAGTCGGCTGGCATTGGAGGTCAGAATGACCTTAATCTGATGTCAAAGGTCAGGAGGACCTGAATTGGTAGGGCAACGGAGGTCGGAAGGACCGTAGTCGGCTGGCGTTGGAGGTCAGAAGGACCTTAATCTGATGTCAGAGGTCAGGAGGACCTGAATTGGTAGGGCGACGGTGGTCAGAAGGATCGTGGTCGGCTGGCGTTGGAGGTCGGAAGGACCTTAATCTGATGTCAGAGGTCAGGAGGACCTTAGTTGGTGTTCCGATATAACTTTGAACATCAGGTGATGCTTCGGCGGAAGTTCGGACCTCAGGTTGAGGTCCGACAGAACTCAGGATGTCAGGTGGTGGTCCGGAGAAGAGCAAGGCCTCAGGTGGTGGTCCGGCAAAGTGCAGGGCCTCAAGTGGTGGTCCAGCGAAGTGCAGGGCCTCAGGTGGTGGTCCGGCGGAGCAACGGCGTCAAGCGGTGGTCCGGCGGAGCAACAGCGTCAAGTGGTGGTCCGGCGAAGCAACGGCGGAACTCCGGCGGTGGTCGAGGAGGAGCGAGGGGGCAAGAGCTCTCTCTTTTTCTCCTTAGGAATAGGTGTCCCTTTTCATGAGAAATGGGGTCTCTATTTATAGATTTTCGTGAGTGGCATGGTCCATAAATAGGTGGAAGATCAGGGGTAGTTAGGGAGTGGTTTGAATGGATGGCCGATCTTGAATCCCTTGATCATAGACCGGTCGCTGGACATTTGAAGGTCTTAATGATGTCGGAATTTGGCGATCTTGGGCTCGTTGGATTCGTCTCGTCGAAACGCTCGATTCGATTATAAGCATGTCACATTTGGAGACCGTTTGGTAATCCAAATTATGGTTTGAACCTTCCAACAGCGCTTCAGAATCTTGATTTGGACCCATTTGGGCTCGGATTGGGTCGAACTTGGTGTCGTTGGGTTCGTATTTCCGAGACGCTCAGTTCGACTATAAGTTTGCTGAAATCGGAGTTCGGATGATCCCAAAATTAATTTCGGAAGTTTCCAACTTGGTTTTGCCTTGAGATTCGTGCCCGATCAAGATAATTTTTTGAGGATGTATCAACTATAATTCAACATATTTTACTCCATTGATCTTTAAGATGCATCTTTCTATAACTGAGCAAAATTTTTATATAATTGTTAGAGCTTCTTACTTAAGCATATTTTATCTATTTTCAAGATATCTTTTGCTGGATATTCGCAGTATAATTATGCTTAATTTCCAACAGTTCCAGATTAAACATATAGGCTATTAAAATATAAAAAACATTATATATATATATATATATATATATATATATATATATATATATATATATATACACACACACACACGAATCTTGAAACAAATTTGAGTTAGAAACTTCCGTAATTAAATTCAAGATCATGTGAACTCTAATTTCAACAAATTTATAGTTCAACTGAACGTTTCAAAAAAAAAAAACAAAGCCAATGACACCAAAATCGACTCAATCTAAGCCCAAATGAGTCCACATTGAAGACCTGAAACGCATTTGGAAGATTCAAACTATAAATTGGATGACCAAATAATCACCCAATATGATATGCTTATAGTCGAATTGAGCGGCTAAACGAGATGAATCCAACGAGCCCAAGATCGTCGAATTCTGACATCACTAAGGCACTCAAATACTCAATAAATGATTCATGATCAAGGAAATTGATATCGGTCGTCCATTAAAACCACTCCCAATGTGCTCTTGATATTCTCTCTATTTACTGTTCACGTCACTCACAAAAAATTATAAATAGACCTTTCATTATTCATGAAAGGAGGACCAAGGAGGGGAGGGAAAGAAGAATAGGAAGAAGGAAGAGTAATCTGAAATCTTTCTTTCCACCAAGCTCCTCATTGATCATTGCCCGGCCACCGACCGTCGTCGAACTTTCGTCGGGCAACCAACTGTCGCCGAACTTACACCTGGCCACTGATTGTCACCGGATTCCTCCCGGCCACCGGCTGTCACCCGACTACGATCCTTTCGACCACCATCGCCGACTACGGTCTTTCCAACCTCTCTCGCCTGACAACTACAATCCTCTCGACCATCGTCACCCAACTACAATCATTCTGACCATTGTCACCCACCTATTACAGTCTCTCCGGCCACCATCTCCAAACTACAATCTCTCTAATCATCGTTGCCCAACTATGATCCTTCCAACCACAATTACTAAACAATAGTCATTCTAACCTCCGTCGCTCGCCAACTATAATCTCTCTAACCGCTGTCACCCTACTACAATCTTTTCGACCTTCATCGCCCACCAATTATTATTCCTCTGACCAAAATCGTCTATCAACTATAATCTTTGCTACATCCAGCCAAAATCTTTTCCTCAAGGAAAGACCTCATTTATAATCAATTGCAAACACTAGTAAATTCATTAAAGCAAGACAAGACCCTATAATTTTTTCCCCTTCTCAAAAGTTTCCACATAAAAACTCATCTCTCTAATGAATACTATATGCGTATCTCTCATCTCTTTATATATTAGAATTTTATACAAAATTAAGACGTTAAACTTCATCTCTCTACTGCCACAGATGTTTCAAAGACACATCAATATCCATTCCAAAAAAAAGCTATTTATATCCTTTATTTGAAAAAAGAACATTTAAGAGGTGATTAAAAATAAAGTATATTTTCCAATTTATTTTTTGAGCAGTCATTTTCATGTCAAAAATTAACGTGAAAATAATAATAATAATAACAAATAGACGATGTAAAACGTAATTCTATCCGAAAGACTTCTTCCATGCTAAAAAAATTAAATAGCGCTACATTTGTAGAAAATATGGAAAAAAAAAATTAATCTACAGTACCTACACCGCCTGACACGATCACGTAAATCAATCTTGCCCATCTTTGTTGGAATTAGTTCAAAATTTTCCATTACAGTTTAAAAATGCGAAGAATTAGAATTTACCAAAGTAAAATAAAAACATTCATGATAATTCTTTTCACCGCCGTGTAGCCAATGCATTAGGAAAAATTATTAGGTGCGGACACCGGACGTAGCTCTACGTCCGGACTCCACTAGAACGGCGCCACGTATTTAGCACGTGTTATGGCCCGACGACCAGACCCGGATTGGACGCGAAAAATTAAAAAAACCTGCCCTTTTTTGACTAATTCCTAGGTAATACTGAGTATTTTTTCGGTAATACCAAGTAATACTGAGTAATTTTTTGTAATACCGAGTAATTTTTGGTAATACTAAGTAATTCCAAGGTAATACCGAGTAATACCTAGGTAATACCGAGTAATACCTAGGTAATACCGAGTAATACCTAGGTAATACCGAGTAATACCTAGGTACTGAGTAATTCCTAGGTAATACCGAGTAATACCTAGGTAATACCGAGTAATACCTAGGTAATACCGAGTAATACCTAGGTAATACCGAGTAATTCTTCGGTAATACCTAGTAATTCCTAGGTAATACCGAGTAATACCTAGGTAATTCATATGTAATACCGAGTAATTCTTTGGTAATACCGAGTAATACCGGAGTAATTCTTCAGTAATACCGCACGTGCATCATTTGAACTTCTCGGCGAAACGGGTCGCCGGGTCTTCGGGTCGCTACGTGGCGCTATTCTAGTGGAGTCCGGACATAGAGCTACGTCCGGTGTCCGCACCTAATAATTTTTCATGCATTAGACGGCGATGTACTTACGAGCCTATATTCACGCCGTAATTATCTTAAATTAAGCACCGTTTGAAGTGGTCGCAGCTTAAAAAAAAAAATCGTAAATCAAATTAAGCTCAAATATATTTTTTAAAATCATATTTCTAATCACTGCTAACTAAACTCAAACAAATCCAATTATAACAAAAATGTCATCTAATTTTTCTTTTTAAATAACAAAACAAATAGTGGTCAAATGAAAGTGTGGCTATGTTATCAAAAGCAAAGCAGTTACAACGCAACCCCAAACAAATCTTTAATCTCGTTATTATCAACAGTATATACAAATCATAAAAACCAATCTTATAATTCTAATTCTACAGACAATGAAAGCACATAATCAAAGCATAAGTAGATATTTTGCTATTAAAGAGTGGTTATTGATCGATTTTAATATTCATTAACATTATTGAATGAAGCATCAATACTATTCACCAGCACCAAATCCATAAGCCAGCTTTCTAAATTACAATTATGATACTGTTAGAGAAGTAATCCAGTGCATGTGATCAGCTAGCAGATGTCATAATCAGTAGAAGATATGCAAAAATTAAAAGATTAATTGGGTGGAAATAACTCAATTTAAGCTAGTATCTCAGTAAAAAATGAAGCATACAACATAGATGGAAACATATACTGAAATTCCAGTCTGAGAGCATCCAAGGATAGCAATTTTACAGATGAACTCATCATCTTCCTTGTAAAATACAGGGAGCAACAGATAGCAGTTATTCATGAAGGGTAAAATGACAACGGATTACATTACCGCCTGAAATACTTAGATCCGTCTTATGGAAGAACCAGCACCGCGTTGCATTCTTCGGAAGAGATCTAGTAAAAAAATTGGCAGCAAGAAAAAAAAGATGAAATTTTAGATGCTGATTACCATAATAAAGAATATTTTGTGCTGGTAAGAAATGAAAGTGGAATAAATCTATGTACCTTGATATTAAGAGTTTTTTTAAGCCGAACTCCATGAAGAAAATACTTGGAACCACAGAACTACGAACTGGGGGACTCTGAAACTTTGAAATAGAAGAGGAAGCTTCTGCTACCAAATAGCAGAAGGTAAAGATGGACATGGAACTGAAAGTTCTAAGGTGAATGATGAAGATAGAATTCTGTGGAGTTGGGAAAAAAAGGACACAAGCATTAAGAACAACAGCTATGGCCTATATGCAAGGATTTAAAAAAAAAAACAAAGAAAATAGAAGTGGAGTCATTCTTTCACCCTCCCAACTTTTTCTTTACAAAAAACCAGAAAAAGTGGCCAGGGACAAGGGAAGCCTTAGGAAGGCAAAAAGACTGAGGTGAGAAATAAAAAGAAACAAGCAGAGAAGAACAAGGGAAGAGGAATGATACATGATTAAGGAAAGCAACCTAGACAATAAACTAGAGACTCGACTTTTACTCCTGATATGCAAAGAATCCTACTTGGTACTACTGAGACAGAGACATGTACAGAGATCATGTGTCATAGACTCATATCAAACTACTAGGAATTTATAATAAAATTGAAAAACAAGTGATTTAAATCAAGGATAGATATACTTAAGGCTAGAACTCTCAGCAGGCAAAGAAACACCCATTACCAGACAGAGCCACAGCCTAATTTATGATTAAACATTGAGCTAGACATCAACCTCACTGCTACCTTAAATAACCTTTTAAAGTTCTTTCCACGAGGACCATCCTGATAGGTAAGAAGCCACACCACCCAACAAGTTCTTCACAATTTGTATATACAAGTTATCAGAAACACTACAACCGCACCAGCGCCTTGCAAAACTAAAGAAACCCAAATCCTCGATGGACCTCAGTTCCCAAGATCTAGATTGAGAATCCGTCGTAGGTTTTGTGTCGCAGAAGTAGTGCAATTAAAGAAATCATTAGCATGTGATAGGGGGGAATCCCTTCCAGGGGAAGCCGGAGCAGACTTAGCCTCCGGCTTAAGCTCAGTGTCAGAGCCCAGATCAGGAAGGTCAAGTGAAACACTTCTTTTCGGGCGGAGAGAGAACTTAGGGATGGGAAGAGAACTCGGAGGAGGGGAGTTCGAGTATGTTGGACCAGCCCAGAGCTCAGAGCAAGAGAGATCATCACAGAAGACGGGAAATTTTGGGGATGGTTTAGGGCTAATTGTAATAGGGTTGCTTTTCCCGGTTGGTTTTGGAGTTTCTGATCGGATTCCCGAGCTTTTGAGCTCCAGGGCACTGCCATAGGAAGGTAAAACCGGTGCAGGAGATGGAAGAATTCCGCTACCGGACTGGAAGGTCCGGCAGTTGATCCCTTTGAATCCACTTGAAGGAGAAATTTCGAACCGATCAGAGATATGTGCCTTGCTTCTTCTGCATGCCTGGTTGCGATGCTCAGCGAGAACAACAAGCGTCTCCATATCAAGCAAATCTACCAAAGAAAATCAATTGAAAGAAATCCAACTTTAGATCGAGCACAAAGAAATCCAGCATAGCGTACATACAACTTAGCACTGAAAACAGAGTAAAGTACTGCCGATCTAGACGACAGTCGCCCCACATAAGAGTTATAGAGCGCCGAACCTTGCGATCGCACTTCCTCAGCTCCGATCTACAAGCGAAGTTCTACTAAGTTTTCTACAACACGTGTCAAAAAGGTCCAACAGTAATACTTCAACTGTCTATACATGCAACTTGAACTTTCTTCAATTTCACTATTTCCACATCCAAAATCCCCTAAAACCACAGATCGGCAACGAAAAACTTCAGATAAAGAACAAAAGCTCTTCTAAACCTACAATATTTAAAAAAAAAAACCTCACCAATTCATCCAAAGAAGCATTAGTTCGTCGCTGGTACGTGCACTCATCCACTTCATCTGATTCCTCTATAACTGACCTCCATTTCTGAAAAACAACAGCAGCATCACCAAAAATCGCCAGCTAGGAAGACACAAAAACGATCAGCCCAACTATTGAGAAGCAATCGACACAGAGATCTGTAAATGATTTTGCTGAGGAAGAAGACGCCCCAAGGAAACTGGTTTTGCTGCCCTAAAATAATTCTTTTTCTTTCTCTCTCTCTCTCTCTCCCTACTTTCCACGAGACACTCCACCCTTGAACCGGCTGCGGATCTGAAATCACTCCTAGCCGGATTTAAATATCGCGGTAGTGGACTTCTAATCTCTCGATAATTAAATAATGATTAATTAATACTAATGATTTAGTGGTGCTAATTAATTAAATTAATAACAATTTTAAATTTTAGTTTTACATTAAATTTATGCAATACTTAATTTTATTTAAAAAATTTGTTATTTACACTCGAGATAAAATTTTAGATATTAGATATATAAATAGCATGAAATAAATTGGTATAGCATGAAATAAATTGGTATTTATGTAAACCCTCTTAAAATAATTACCAAAAAAACACAAAACGTTCTAAAGATGAAAAAAATTGAAATAAATTGAAAGAATTTAATCAACCAAAATTTCAATTTGTAGCTTTTTTAATAAAAAAATAATTTTGAGAAATGAAATAAAAATTAAATGAAAATTATTAATTTAAATCCATTGAGTAAAATTAGATTACTAATTTTATTTTTCTAACTTATGTTATATATTTTCAATTTCTTTATCAAACTAAAAACATTAACTTATTATCCATTCAAATCATAATTTTCAATATTTAAGTCCTATAATATTATTTTTTTTATTTTTAAATACTTTATCATCAAATAGGTAAGAATATCAATTTATTTAAACTTTTTATTTGCAACAATTGGTTTTATTTGACTTTGTCCTATTTTTAATGCCAAATGGCATGCTAGAATAATATTTGCCATTTTTAAAAATTATAAATCCCCCCTCGCTCAATAAAATAATTATATGATTGTATAGGATAAGCATCAAAATTAAAAAAATAAAAAGTTGATGTGGTAATTCACTATGACCATCCAATTTAACAATTTTTTCTTAGGCTAGATTTGGGACAATTTTCTTACTTTATTATTTTTTATATCATAATCGTAATTTCTATATAGCCCCATCTTTTTAGTTAATTAAAAGAAAATTTATGCTTGGAAGTTGCTTGCTTTAAAAAAATTTATTTATTCCACAGTAGTTATAATCATCTTTATAAAGAGTTGCAATCTTCCCAAATGAATCTTTAATTTAAAATTTAGATTTAATTTGGTACGACATTCTGACTACTTCTTAAAGCAGCTTTCTAGTACAAAAATTTATTTTAAAGCTGTCTTAAAGGATGTTTGAATTCATTTGGGACGAGTTTGTCCTATTTTTAATGCCAAATGACATACTTTCTTACTGTTTCTTAAAGCAACTTTCTAGTAACAATTTTCTCTTAGGCTAGTTCCTAAAGCCTTAGATTTCATTTGGGATAACTTGATTCTTTCTAAAGCTACTTTTTAGTTAAATATTTTTTTGAACTAGAAATTTTTGTTCTAAAAATTGCTTTAAAAAGTGGTATAAAAGTTATCCCAAACGACGCCTTAAACTTTATTATTGATTGATGGATTTCTTCATAGGCATCCACTTGTCAATTAGCAATATTAATTTCATTTAATATAGTTGGATTTAGTTGGAGGGTTCATCGGGAAATCGACAGAGTAATTGTGGAAGAAGAAAAAAAACTACAAATGGCAAAAGAAGTCATAAATGTTGGCATTTGTTTCGTTGATAGTGACATTTTTGTGTTTGTGGAATAATTGCAGGTCAAATTCTTGCATCAGAAAATTGAAATTGGTGACTCCGCAATTGATTGTCATTTGTTGAAAATTGGCAAAGGATGTCACATAGGTTTATATTCGGCCATACGTCGCTTGCAAAATTAGAGTCTCATTTGCACAGATCAAATGGGTGATCAAACTTGTTAAAATTATGTTTACCAAAGCTGGTAGGACTATTCTTCTAAAGACTTTGTTGGTAAATCCGCTTGACTAACTCAATATATGACCTTTTGGGTCCAAAATTGATTAAATATGTCTAATATGATAATCTCATGACATTGTTAGTTGTGATAAAATTTCTTTAGATAAAGCAAAAATATTATAACGATCAACCATTGCGATTGGACTATTGTTAGTTGTCTATGTTTGGGTGAGTAATGTGGGTTATCTTGGTGATCAAGTTTAACCATATGTGATTTTGATCTCCACCGTCTCTTATGGATGCATTCAATAAATAATCTTATTAAACATCAAGATAGTTCCTGAAAAATCTATAAATACATGTCACTCTCTTGTTAGATCATTTGGATTTTAGATTAGCACAGGTGACCCATCTCTCTTGATTTTTCAAAAAGGTGCCACCAATCTTTATATTCTAATATATGTTGATGATATTTTGTTAATCGGTAATGATGAGCAACTTATTCAAAAATTACTTATGGATCTTTATAAGAGTTTTCAGTTAAAAATTTTGGTAGCTATTTATAATTTTTTTTGGCATTCATGTTCTCCGAACTTCAACCGGTTTATATTTAACCCAAGCAACATATGCTTCAAACATACTTCAACGTGCTGGTATGCAGGAATGCAAGTCTCTTGCTACTCCAATGGCAACCAAAATTGCATCATCTGCTGACAACAATATTCCATATGCCAATCTGGATCTCTGTAAACATCTAGTAGGCTCATTATAATATTTAACTATCATCAGGCCTAATATTTCGTTTACAGTGAACAAGCTTTGTCAATTTATGCAGCAACGATTAAATGCTCATTTTTACCTACTCAATGGGTTCTTTATTACATCAAAGGAACACAGTCATTGGGCATGCTAATTCGGCCAATTTCACTTCAACTTTTTGCATTTTTATATTCTGATTGGGCAGGAGATCCTGCAGATCGTAAATCTACAACCGGATTTTGTGCTTTTCTTAGGCATAATCTGATTTCATGGCAAGTTAAGAAGTAAATGACTGTAGCTCATTCTTCCACAGAGGTTGAATATCACTCTCTAGCAACTATTGTTGCTGATCTACTTTGGCTACGATGACTCGTGCTTGAGTTTGGCATTTCCCTTCTCAGTTCTTCAAAATTATTTTTTGATAATATCTTAGTGATTGCACTTATAAACAATCCAATTTTTCATTCCCGTACAAAGCACATTGAGATTGACTGTCACTTAATTCGTGATTGTATTAAGAATGAAACAATTTCTATACGTCATGTTAACTCAGTAAATTAGATCGTTGATATATTTACCAAATCTTTATCCATCAAAACCTTTCAACAGCTTTGACACAAGCTAACACTCATTGATAAGAGTGTTATCTTGAGGGAGGGACGATAAGCTGACATGCTAAGCAGTTGCATTTGTTCTGCTACAACTGTCCACTACAAATGATCTAAGCAGTTGCATTTGTTCTGCTACAACTGCTCACTACTTTTGATTTACAGCAGAACCATTGAGCTTTAACTGATTTAAAATCCTACCATTCATTGTATTCTTAGTCTCTTTATATATATGTTGTAAACAGAACCAGACTAAAGGAATGAAACAAAGTTAATTCTTGTTGCTATATATTTCTTGCTTTGTTTTCTCCTAGAAATCTTTGATTACAGGTTGCTGTAGTTTCACTTTCACATGCAATTGTTTATAAATTATGGATTTATTTAAGATAGTTTTCTTACTACTTTTTAAAGCAACTTTTTAATACCTAATTTTTTAATTTAAAAATTTTTATACTAAAAAGTTGCTTAAAAAGTAGTAAAAAAAAGTCACAAACAAAGCTTAAGTGCATATAAGCTCACTCTTGGACCCTCTATTTATAGATTAAGGTTGGAGCTTCAGTGTTACAGTATTGACTACACACATGATTATATAAAATATAAGAAAAAATATAATATTTATGTAACCTAGTTGGAAGGTCAGCTTATAGTAAGTGGTCTACCAATCTTTAAAGAATTCATTAATTACATAGTGATATGGTTCATATTAAGAAGTCATTATTTCTCGGGTTGTTGCCATTGTTGACCTCATAGATAATAGTTAATAAGCTTATGTACTAAGCTTTACTTGTCAAGTGGGACGAGTTCTTCGATCATTATCGCTTGTTTGAGGTGAGCTCTCTAATGAACCAACAAGTATGAAACTGAGTAGATCAAGTTAAGTTAATTTGAACTACTTGAATGTTTAATTAAGTTTGAGGTAATTGTTTTAAATTGAATTACATTTTTTTGAATATTTGGATGTACATAAAGGAACTTTCACTCTTAATATTTGATAAAAAAAAGTTATATAACAATAAAATTTCATATATATATATATATATATATATATATATATATATATATATATATATATATATATATATATATATATATATATATATATATATATATATATATATATATGATCGGGCACGAATCTCAAAGCAAAATCAAGTTGGAAATTTTAAAAATTAAATCCGAGATCATCTAAACTTTGATTTCAGCAAACTTACAGTCGAACTGAACGTCTCGAAAATATAAACCCATCGACACCAAATTCAACCCAATCCGAGCTCAATAGATCCAAATCAAAGACCCGAAGCTCATTTGGAAGGTTAAAACCATAATTTGGATTACCAAATAGTTTTCAAACGTAACATGCTTATAGTCAAATCGAGCGGCTTGACGAGAAAAATTCAACGAGCCCAAGATCGTTGAATTTTGATATCATTAAGATATTCAAATGCCCAATAAGTGGTCTAGGATTAAGGGATTCAACATCTGTCATCCATTCAAACCACTCCCAATTTATCCTTGATCTTCCTCATATTTACTGGTCATGCCACTCTTAAAAAATTATAAATATACCCCTCATTCTGATGCCCCAGAATCTAAATTAGAAGAATTATTCTTTTAATATTTTAATAAATAATAATCAAAGCTATTTAATATCATCTATCAGTAATAAATATAAAAAAAATCTATAATTCATAACATTATTGTACACATTTATATTCATTCCCAAAAATTATATATACTACTCATGATCTACACAATCATATCACTACTATGTCTTGAGTAAAAAAAAAGAAACAGAACTTGAAGAATCCTAACTATCCTCACACTCCTGCTCCTCTGCCCTAGCCTGAAATCATTTAACCACATATAATAAGCTCATAAGCCCAACAAGCAACCAAAACCTACAATTAAATTCAAAGCATGGTAAATGAGCAATATACATATTAACAGTCAAATCATAACAATTACATACATATGATCATTGAATCAATACAAGAATAGTAAAACTTAATGAAGTAACAGTAAAACACTACGGTAGAGTAGCTAGTAAAGTAGTAATCTAATTTGAGTGTCAAATCTATAAATCAATCATATCTCCATAACTGAATAAAATATTAAATCAAAATATTGGTAAAGACTGTCAAAATCAAATCAATGAAGTAAAATCATATAAGAATGTACATATGATATCTAAACCTCCTATATCATGTGATCAGTATATCACATACTTAGTATTAAGTACATTGAATCATATTATCAAATAGTATCAGTATCCATATCAGTAATAATAATAATCTAGTGGCAAAAGCAGTAGAATAATGTAATAACAATAAATCTGTATAGTACTAATAAATCCGTATAATAATAAGAATAATGCATAAAAATGTGCATTTAAGTAGTCACACCAAACTAGATGAAGTCCTGGCTATCATGGTGTTTTTTAGTGTTAGTAAACCGTTGGCTCAATAAATAGAGTCGTCACTCTTTGCCCGTCGGCACAGTAATAATATCCTTATAAATACCAACCAGTGCATCACATGAATTAGCATAGATTTTCTTTTCTCTCTCTTATATTTTTTTCTCTAAAATCCCTCACGATTTCTCTGTTGCCGAAATAAAGAGGAGAAAAGGGATTTTATAAAGTTATTATAATGCTATGAGATATTTTAATATAATATAATTTAATAATTTAATATAATAATATAATTTAATCAATTTTTAATAGAAAATTATATAAATCTATTTGGGACATTGAAAAGTATAAAAAATATTCATAAAATAAATCATTTTACTTAAAAAATATTGGTGAAATTGGTTTTCAAAAAGGACACCTAACAGTCCAAAAATCTCGAGATGTCAATTTCTTAAAGAATTTCATCGGTGTTTAAAAATTATAAAAAAATTCGTGCAAGTAAAATACTACAATAACAACACTATACCGAATACAATTTATAATTTGGAGTTACAATAACCCTAGAAAAAATTATTTACTTGGATCAAAATATGGGTTATTACACATTCCTCATGAAAAGGGGCCCTAAGAAAGGAGGGAAAGAAGAGAGGAGAGGAAGAGAAATTAGAGATTTCTCTTGCCACAAGCTCCTCCTCGACCATCTCCCGGGCACCGATCAATGTCTGACTTCTGCCCGTCGCTGGACTTTCGTCAGACTTCTACCCGACGTCGGACTTCCACCCATCGCCGGACTTCCGTCGGACTTCTACCCTACACCGAACTTCCGTCCGTCGCCGGATTTCTACCCAACGTCGGACTTTCACCCATCGTCGGATTTCTACCTGATGCCGGACTTCTGTCCATCGGCCCCCGACTACAATCCCTCTGACCACCATAGCCAGATTGATGCCCTTCCGACCTCTATTGCCAGATAATGGTCTTTTTTTATCACAGTCGCCCGCCGACTACGGTCTCTCCGACCACCATCACCAAATTATATATATATATATATATATATATATATATATATATATATATATATATATATCCCGTCTCTAGTTTTAATTAAGGCTTTATTTGAGATAGCTTTTTACTGCTTTGTTTTTCAAATTTGAACCACAAAATTTTTTTTTGCCATTGTTTACTCATTCCTATTAAAATTATTTGTATTAGAAAACTGTTTTACAAAATAATAAAAAAGCTATCCAAATGAAGTCTAAATGTTTCATATCTTATTTAAAATCTCAATTGAATATTTATAGACTCCTTGGCTAAGCATTTTGACGAAATGCTATAGTAGATGAGTAAACATAGCTTAGTTCCAAGTCCTCGAGGGAGCCTAAATTATAATGGGCTAGGGGTGCAACCGAGTCAAGCCGGCTCGCGAGCCAGCTCGGACTCGACTCGATAATAGGCACAAAGAGTCGAGCTTATCGAGCTCACGAGTCGAGCTCGAACGCTATTTTGAGCTCGACGGCTTATCGAGCTCGAGCAGGCCTCGGACTCCACTCATCGATTTGACGAGCAGCTCGCAGAGGTGGCAAGGCTGGAAATCCAAAATGACAAACAAGCTCGGGACGACGATAGCCGAGCTTGGAGCGATTTCGAGCTCGACGGCGGACGCGATGACAAGCTCAGGACAGCGGATCTCGACGGCGGAGCCTCGGGATGATGATGGACGAGCACGAGATGACGGATCTCGACGGTGGACACGATGAAGAGCTCAGGATAGTGGATCTCGACGGCGGTGCCTCGGGATGACAATGAACGAGCTTAGGACGACCGATCTCGACGACGTACACGATGACAAGCTCGGGACTGAGCTCTATAGCTGATCTCGACGAATGACCTCGGGACAACAGTGGATGCGACGACTGAGCTCTACAGCGGAGCTCGAGATTGATCTCGACGAGTTGCTTGACATGAGATGATTCGAGCTCGAGCTCAGATTTTGAGCTCAACTCGAGTTCGAGCTCGAGCTCGAGCTTGGTGTTTGGCAATCGGGCTCGACTCGAGTTCGAGCTCGAGCTTGGTGTTTGGTAGTCGGGCTCGACTCGAACATCTCCTGGCTCGAGCTCGACTCGACTTGTTTGCACCCCTACAATGGGCTAACAAGAAGTAGCTATTTGAGCTCGAATTTTTCTAGTTTTGGCCGGGTTGATTACATTGCATCGCTTATAATGCTTTGCGCAATAACTCAAAGTTGTGATGATTGCCTCTAAGCTCAAGATGAAAAAAATATACGGGTTGATCATAGAAAATATTCTGCAGCTCACTTTGATCTAATGGTTGGGAGCTTTAATTATCAGCCAAAAAATTTTGAATTCGAAACTTGTGTAAAATAAAGAATATTTATGAGAATTTAGCATAAAGATCATTAGAAGATCAATTCAAATATTCATTACGATTAAATTTGAATATAATCAAATGTGTTGAGCCATCAACTTTTTGGCTTGATTCTTTCTTCAAATTCGCTTTGAATTATACTTGAAATTGGCTTGAAATATAATTATTATATAGAAATTTTTATTTAATATATATATAAATATGCATATACATGTATAAATATCATAAATATATTTTTATGCACATAGAATATTTTTTTAAAGAAAAAATATTGATTTCTAACTCGTTTAATAAATGGGACTGGATAGGGTTGAGTTTTTTTGACCCATTTATTAAACAGTCAGGTTCGGGTTGATCAGCGAACCTATTTTGATTCGAAATAACCCATTTAATATTTTTTTTACTTGTTGATATAATCTTCTTATTTTTTATTAAACATAACTTTATAGTTAATATGTTATAAAATTTTTTAACCAAAATGAATTAATGAGTCAGATTTGGGTCATTTTGGTCGCTCAAGGGTCCGATTCGGATTAGGATTTTTGACCTATTGATTAAGCAAATCGGATTCAATTTAATTGAATTCTAATCTGTTCAATTTTGAATCAGACCTGAACCCAGCCCATTAACACCCCTATCCCAAGTATAATGCCCCACAAATAAACTGCCTATCCTTAAATATGTTCTCCTTAAATAAAGCAACAAATATATAGCCAAAGAAATAATTTATTCTTCATAAAATTATTAAAAAAATCATTTCCTTCAACAAGCACCTATTTTTTTTCCGCTATAACTCACCAAAGAAAACAACAAATATCTTCCTTTCCTATTGAATTATTTTTTCAAATAAAATACAAATAATAAAAGTATTAAATAAAGTATATAATTCCAAAAAACAAAAATAAAAGGTCGATTATTGAACAAATTATACAGTCAAAGTGCAGCATCCACATTCTATTGTCATAATTGGACGGTGATTGGTCCAAAAAGAGCTCTCGCTGTTTGAACCCAACAGCCAAAATTCTACCTTGTTCAATCGTGACGTTCACGGGTTAACACGTTAACCTTACGCTGCAGCAGGCTTACGGTCGTCCGATCAAATTCGAGCACGGCTTAATATGTCCAAGATGTCATTGGATGCCATCGGACGGCTCTGCTTCAATCCCCGTGCCAATAGGAAATAATTGAATGGCATTTTCGATATATTCCGGATAGTGTTGGGTTACTTTTGAAACTGTTGTCCTTTAAATGGGGAGCTCACTGAAGCTCGGCAATCAACCCAGACCCAGAGTGTAGATTCTCTCTTCGCAAAGCACTAGCTGCTGTGCTGCCGGTCTGCAATTTACCTAGGGTTTCGATTCTTCTGCATTTCTCTCAATCGGTCTTTTGATCCTTTGCGAGAAATAATCATTCATGAGGGTTTACCCGGTGAATGCTGTGGCCGGCGGGTGCAAGAAGCTCCGGCGACTTCCTCATGTGTTCAGCAAGATGATTGAGCTCCCATTTGGGGCCGACGCAGACGTCTACATTGAGGAGGACACCACCATGTTCCGGTTCTTTGCGGCGGCTGAAGGAGTGAGCGGCGGGGTTCGGGCTCATGCGGTGGTAGTTCATCCCGGAGTGATGAAGGTTGTGGTACTTGACGGAGCCGGCGCCGGCGAAGGGGACTTTGGGGAGGATGAGCTTGAGTTCGATCGTTGGAGGTTTCGGTTGCCACCGTCGACTTTGCCAAGGCTTGCGACGGCTGAGTATGTAGATGGAGAGTTGATCGTGACGGTGCCGAAGGGGGATGGGCCGGAGGAGCTTGAGGAGTATTTTGAAGAAGGGAATGGGGGTTTCAATGGATCCGCGGCGGGTCAGCTTGTTGTAGTACAGTAATTTCTTTCATTTTCTGTTATTTTCGTCGCTTTTAAGCTGAAAGGTCCATTTCCCCGTGCTTTATGATTATAATAATAAGGGCCCTGAATAAAAAGAAGGGTAGATTTTTTTTTTTTTTTTCGAAATATTTTATTCAGTTCCTATCTCCGGGGGAAATGCTGCGATTAGGAAAAACTGAAAGGTGTGTTCTGGCTTCTATTTCCTCTGGAATGAACTGAACTCATCAACTGTCAAATGAGATATCATCGCTTCACTTGGTAGCTGAAACTCCTGAGAGAGTTTTGTTACTATTAGGCTCTGTTTGGTTTGAAGAAACTGAAAGGGATGACATGAAAAAGGTAAAAAGGAACTCGAAGTGATGTGAGGAAATTGAAAAAAGTTTTCACTTAAAACTTTTGTTGAGCAGAAAGTGTTCACCCTTTTTGTTGGTTAAGAAGAATAAGTGGAAAAGCAATTTCTATGTTTGGTGATATAATTAATAAATTGAAGAGTGAATGCAATTTAATGTTATTTAAATTTTAAATTTGTTGGATCCAAATGTGTTTGTGAGTAACACCTGACTTTACTACTAGATGAGCTCTAGGGGTACACCTAAGAATCTATGTAAGAATGGAGAAAAAGAGAGGGAGAATTTTGTAGTAATTAACAAGCTTAAGTATTTATACTATATGTGTCAAAAGATTGAAAAAGCCCCTTGTTGCATGCCATGGCGAACGCCATTGATATGTTTGGGCGACTCCCCTCTGTGTACCCTATTGAGTTGAGTCTTAGCAGTCCTTAGGTGAGTTTCCTTGTGGGTTCATGAGGTATGAGTTCACACGCTATGACTCGCTAAGTACTTGTTGAATACTTGAGAAGGCATTTGCAATTATATAAAAGTTTATTCAATTTTCCATTGAGTAGAGAATCATAAAAAGGAACATGAATATACTCTAAATTATTGGGAAAAATCAATTTAACATTAATTACAGCCAAATCATATAGTCAATATGTAATTACAAGTTAAATAAAAATTTGTCTATCTTCATAATTCTTCTAAGATTGACATAATCTTAAGTTATAATAGCAAAACACAGAAGGGATGTTGGGGAGTAAAACCACACAATGAGCACAAATAATAAATAGAAAATGGATCAAAAAAGAAAGGACACTAAGATTTAATGTAGCAAAAATCCGAAAAAAATCACGGAGCCACACCACACCTAGAAATCTACTATGAAAATTGAGAGAAATTATACCGATCTCTTTTCTCTTCACAAACACGTTCTTGTATAAAACTGACAAAGAGACGCACATTAATCACCCAAAGAGGCGTAACCCTTCAAGTTAAACATGAGAAAAGAGAAAAAAAAATGCTACCCAACTTGTCTCGCAGTGTTAGATTTAGAGCGCCGCAACGCTCCACCCTTTGTCTCCAGCCTGATTGACAGCGCTGAGGTCTGGCGCGCCTCAGCGCTTTACTCTTTGTCTCCAGATGTAGCATGTGAACAACGTCGCATCGTTGTACGATTGTATTGAAGAAATTTTTTCCGTGGGCAAAGCCGCTGAACCCAAGCAGTGGGACTACACCTGTAACCCCCAACGAGCTTGACCAACATAATTGATGTCCGAAGCAATAGTACAACTAGATTGATCGACACAATCATATTCTACACATAAATAACAAGGGATTCATCTCCAGCTAAACTTACTAGGCTATTTCGGGTATGTTTGGTTTGAAGAAACTGTAAGAAATAAAAATGTATTTTACATCACAATTATATTTGGTTTCAGTGTACAACGACAACATCAAACTTTTATCCGACTATGTGAGGTCAGCTATATGAATCATTTTTCTCTATTGTATCCTATTAAGAGTCAAATTCCTATTTAAATCTAATAAAAAATATCATTTCTAATATTTTCTAATCAAGTATTTTTAAGTATACATCTACCTTTCTTAATATAAGTTAAATTTAATATATCTACTCTCATAACTAGGCCATTAGAAGATCGACGTTTTATGTGTTCAAATCATCTAAGATGACTCTCTCTAATCTTATCTGTCATTAGAGCTACTCCAACCTTTTCATGTATAAACTTGTTTCGCATTCTGTCTCTTAGAGTAAAATCACTCATCCACCTAAGCATTCTCATCTCTACAACACTTTTAATTTTATGCTTCTCTTTTAATGGCCAACATTCTGCGCTATAAAGCATTGCATGTCTGACCACCATCTTATAAAGTTTTCCCCTAAGTTTATGGGGTACTTTTTGTCACACGACAGACCTGATGCATTCTTTCACTTCAATCATCCAACTTGCGTTCTACAAATAATTATAATAACTCAAATATGTGAAATAAATTTATTTGAAAAACATGAAAATTCTGAAGTAGAGCACTTCGGCATTGATCTGGTAAGCGCACAGCGCTAGGCCATAAATAGTGTATATATATATATATATATATATATATATATTCCTGTCTCATTCCACCGACTCCCTCACTTGGTTGCGTGGCAAAGAAGAAAATGAAAGAGGGAAGAAGAGAGAGGGGAGAGAAAGGTCTTTTGATCATATTTGTCAGTTATTGTTATTATAGATTTTATTCTATTCATTGTAAGTGACTAATCTCTTATTTATATTTTTAATTATTTTAATTTCTATGAATTTTATCTCTTCTAAATTTGTCAAAAATGCATTATCTCCTGATTTGATAAGCTTTCATTGTGTAAGTTTGGATATATTATAGATTTGATCATTCTAAATGATTTGATATAATTTTATTACATTTTATATGAAGTACTAAATGATATCAGATGCATGATATGATAACTTCACGTTATATTCTACTGATCTACGTGATTCATTGATTGGAAATTATAAGGAGCTGGAGATTAATTGAGAGTTATAAAGAGTCGGGGTGATCGATTCAGGTGATTCAAGGGGAGTTATAAGGAGTATATTAATTGAGAATTATAAGGGGCGACTGAGTGGGAGTCATAACTGCAGGAACAAGATACACTCATTGAATATCTGTATACTAATATCGACACTGCTACGAATACTGTACTAATATTGTGACTAACATTAATACTGTTTACTGTCATTAATACTATTTAATGTTATTGATCATGATACTAATATTATTACTAGTATTAGTACTATTGGTTGTTACTGATATTGTGACTGATGATGTGATAGGTTGAGATGTAATAAACTATAGAATGATAAATTGATACAGATAATCAATATAGACATTGATGCATATATTTCTTTATATGATTTATAACATGTTATTCTCTTTTTTCTTGTATTGATTTCAGTTATAAGATTTTAGTTACATGTTGGGCTATGTGCTCATTACATGGTTTTACATGTTTTCTGGAAAGGGTAAGGATCATATGATATAAAGCTCTAGACAATATGCATAATTTTTCTATCTGTAGTTCTAGGCAAAATGCAATCATGTTTCTTTTCGCTTTTCATTTGTAAGTTCTAGTTAAATAGTTAAAAATGAAAGATAGATGCAATTCTTTCAATATAGATCATAGAGTGTGACAATAATATCCTCATCTATTCCACCCTCATTTTGAATAATAGACCTGAGATATCTAAATTGTGTACTCTTATTAGTGACTTGACCACCCAAAGTCACAATCCCCAACTAGATCTATTAGTACTAAAATTATGCTCCATGGATTCAATTTTAGATCTACTCAAACAAAACCCTTTAGACTCTAAGGTTGACCTCCATAATTCAAGTTTTCCTTCAACTCCCTCTCAACTCTTATCAACGTGAAGAGTATCATCTGCAATAAGCATACATCAGGTACATCAGTAAAAACATCCAAGACTCAAGTAAAAAAGATAAAGGCTTAAAGCCGATCCTTGATGTAATTCAACATAAATAAGAAAATACTTGATCAAACCACTGTGTTTGAACACAAGTAGCAGCTCCTGCATACATATCCTTAATGATTTGAATATAAGCATTATTAACTCCCTTCTATTCTAGAACTCTCAAGAGCATTTCTCTTGGAACTTTATCATATGTTTTCTTTAAATCAATATATATGATATGTAGTTTCTCCTTATACTCTCTATACTTTTCCATCAAATCTCTCAATAAATGTATAGCTTCCATAGTAGGCCCACCTAGCATTAATCTAAATTGATTTTGAGTAACATTAGTATCACATCGTAACCCATGCGGAATGACTCTCTCCCATAGTTTTAATGCATGAAATATTAACTTAATTCCTCTATAATTCACACACTCTTGTACAACACTGCCATTGCTAGATGCAATTCTTCCTTGAAATTTTTTTCTTACTAATATATGTTAGCTTCATTGAAGGAGTAATGCAAGATAAATTTTATATTAAGCGGGGGCTTCTAAATGATAGTTGTGCATTGTAATACAAACTAATTTTCAAACTAATGGGGAGCTCCGTATCAAAGGTACAAAGCAAGGGTATAAATGAATATGACATGTTTACTATTGATAGACTGCATTATAAAACTTCGAAGCCTTGGCTATAGATGATTGAGATGTTGTGGTGAGATAACTCTCTCACGATAATATGTCAAATCTAATCTTTAAGTGGGAGATTATTGATATGTGGAGAATAATTTCTGAAAGTTTCTTTAATATTAGTTTTTAGGATAATTGTTTGTAGAAAATTCCTCCCAAATTTTCTTTGGATTTTTCATCAAAATCAGGTTTAATCCTTTTTTTTAATTTTAATTTTCCATTTTAAGGCAAATTTTGTTTGGATTGTAGCTGAAGTCCTCAACAAATTTGCTATGATCAATTGTTGCTTAAGCATTATTTGAGCATATGAGTTAAGGTGTTGAAGAATTGTAGTCTTAAGGGGACTACATTGAGAAAATAAATGAGTTTTCATTATTTTTTATAAATTATTAATATAAAATATATTACATTTTACTATTTTCTATTAGAGACATTATATGATAAAATATATATATCATAAAAGAAACCTTATAATAATAATAATAGAAAAACAAACACCATTAGTAATTAAAGAAATGTTTTATCAAATGAACGTTCCTAAATCCTTTTCAATTGTAGCATGTTTTGCTAACATTATTATTACCTTCAAAATGTCGAAAAACATACATTGAAAATAAAGAGCAATAGTTAAACCCTAAATTTAGTCAATGTGCGATTTAACAAATCTTATAGAAGAAGTTGAAGTCAAGCCATCGCTTAGAAGTTGAAGTCAAAGTCGAAGCCAAAGTCAACCTTTTTGTGCGGCTGTAGATGTCGTTACAATATGTTGATCATGTACATATTTGTATCCCTTGTTTTCTAGAATTATTTATGGAGTGTTCGTCCTCATCCTCGCCCTCTTTATTGCTCATGCTAGTTTGCTTTTCTCCCAACAAATTCCCTATCCAATCCTAGTAAAAAACAGGAAGAAAAAGTTAACCTATCATCACTATATATCGGCATGTTTCCTCATTATAAATACCAAAATTCATTATTTTATCATCTAAATAACTATGCGAAACTAATTTAATTCCTTATTATTTTCATTATTTCTATTTATTCTTTTTCATTTTCTCTGTCATTTCCTTTAAACTAATAAGAACATAGGTGAACCATCTGGTGCTTGTTTAGAAGTGGGATGTTATAGCTTTTCGTTTTGTTATTATTTCTAAATTATCATATAGCCCAAAATATTTATAGTTGAAACTTATACTATTTATTATTGATACGTCATCAAAAAATTATCTTGATCAGGCATGAATCTCGAGGCAAAATCAAGTTGGAAGCTTCCGAAATTAATTTTGGTACCATCCGAACTCTGATTCTAGCAAACTTATAGTCGAACTGAGCGTCTCGGAAATACGAACCCAACGACACCAAATTCAACCCAATCCGAGCCCAAATGGGTCCAAATCAAGGGTCTAAAGCGCTGTTGGAAAGTTCAAACCATAATTTGGATTACCAAATGGTCTCCAAATGTGACATGCTTATACTCGAATCAAGCGTCTCGACGAGACGAATCCAACGAGCCCAAGATCGCCAAAATCTGACATTTCTAAGGCCTTCAAATGTCCATCAAACAGTTCACGATCAAGGGATTCAAGATCGGTCGTCCATTCAACCACTCCCTAATTACCCTTGATCTTCCACCTATTTACGGGCCATGCCACTCACGAAAATCTATAAATAGGGACCCCATTTCTCATGGAAAGAAGACCTAATCCTAAGGAGAAAAAGAGAGAGCTCTTGCCTCCTTGCTCCTCCTCGACCACCGCCGGAGTTCCGCCGGACCACCGCTTGACGCCGTTGCTCCGCCGGACCACCACCTGAGGCCCTGCACTCTGCCGAATCACCACCGGAGGCCCTGCTCTTCGCCGGACCACCACCTGAGGCCCTGCTCTTCGTCGGACCACCACCTGAGGCCCTGCTCTTCGCCGGACCACCACCTGAGGCCCTCCTCTTCGCCGGACCACCACCTGAGGCCCTACTCTTCGCCGGACCACCACCTGAGGCCCTGCACTCTGCCGGACTACCACCTGAGGCCCTGCTCTCTGTCGGACCACCACCTGAGGCCCTGCTCTTTTCCAGACCACCATCTAACGTCCTCACTTTTGCCCGACAACTACCTAGGGACCGAAATTCTGCCAGACCACCGGGAGACCCCAAAGTTCTGCCAGCGCGACCTTAGGCCTTCAAAAGCCTCTAACTTTCACCCTACGGGTGATACTTGTAATTTGATCGCCCTTGGAGGCAAGTCAGCCCCCTGTAATCTGCTCAAGTTCCAGTGGAATCATTTCAACTGGGCCAGGCCCCGTGGTTTTTCCTCTTTTCAGGGTTTTCCACGTAAAAATCTTGTGTTCTCTGTGTGTGAGCTGGATATTCGTGCAACGCTAAGACGTAGGATTAATACTCTACCGCCGCGTATATTCTAGCCCGCAACAGTTTGGCGCCGTCTGTGGGAAACAAATCCCACTATCCTAAGCACCACTTTGATGGCCAACAGGCGTAGCAATCGAATCTTGGGAGCCTCCCGCTCCAATTCACATCAATCTCAGGATCAGTCTATGAATCATAGACGCCAAGTATCCACCTCCTTTCATGCTGGGGGGCAAGATGCTATTGGAGAAGGAATTTCAGGATCATCCATTGAAGACCGCATCAGGAAGATGGAGGAGTCTCAGGATGAGATCCTTCAACTCTTGCGAGAGACCCGACAGCCGGCACTAGCTCCCCATGAAGAGATCCTTCTCCCTCGAGATCCACCCCGGGTCGGAGAGGTTCCACCAGAACATCTTCATGTTGAGATTCCTTTCCCTCCGCCGATGGTGCATCCTCCGACACACCAAGACAATGAACTTGATGACACATCAAGCTCTACACATCCTTCACACGCAGGGCAGCAACCTCGTATTCCTCCAGACGTCCCCGAGGACTTAGCCCCACCACACGTTGCTAGACTCCCTCGTAATGTCCTACGACATGAACTACGAAGATTGGTTCAGGAAGAGTTCCCCGCGGGAGGTGCAAGACAATCTCTTCATCAGCGGGACTTCCAGGAGTCATCACCTCTGACTGAAGCCATCCTTCAACATCCCATTCCAACAAGATTCAAACTACTGAACATCGATCCCTACGACGGGACAACTGACCCGTACGAGCATATCAATCACTATAGAACCATCATGCATATCCAGCGAGCCTCAGACGCGCTCCTCTGTCAGGTCTTTCCTGCCACCCTCAAAGGGCAAGCTCGAACATGGTTCTATTCACTTCCAGCCGGAACCATTCCAATGTTCGTCAAATTAGCCAAAGTGTTTGTCGAACAATTTGTCGCCAATCGGAGAATTACTAAGGACTCTTCTCACCTCTCGGGGATCCGTCAGAATGAAAGTGAGCCCCTCAAGGAATACTTCCAGAGATTTTCTACTGAAGCTCGTCAAATTCCGGGAATAAATCCCGAGTTACTTAGAGGCGTTTTCTTCGGAGGGCTTCGTCCGGGCCCCTTCTACTCAGTACTTATGCGAGACACAGTCCCTTCGTATGCCGACCTGATCCATCGTGTGGAAGCACAAATATCAGCGGATGAAGCTATTAGTGTCCACAGAAAGCAATTTGAACAAATTCCTGGAAAGCGCAAAGCCCCTACAATGGAGGACTCATCCTCACAACGAAAGAAAAACTTCTCTCCTAGACCCCCAGTACCACGACGTGAGTTTCGACAGGATGAGGAATATACACCACTCAATGCCCCTCGAGCAAATGTGTTGATGGCCATCCGAGATCAAGAAAATATTAAGTGGCCTAATCCTTTGAAGCCGAACGTAGGAAATCAAGATCAATATTGTCATTTTCACCGTAATCGTGGACACACTACTGAAACTTGCAAACAACTCAAGGATGAGATTGAGAGGTTGATCCGACAATGATATCTCCAAAAATTCATCAAGAACCCACCTACTCGAGATGATGATGGAGGGCAAAATCAACAGCAATAAAGACAATCATTGAATAACATTCAAATGATTGGTGAGATCAAATGATCACACAGTGTATGCATTTGTGTTAGTAGTAGTAGTCATCTTGTTTTATTGTGCCTCTTTCAAGCAGTATGTTGCTCTGATGTCTCTAGTATTTTCTTTCGAAGTCAAACAATGTTGTACTTGTACGTATATCTTATGTGTTTAGCATGGTATAACACTTATATCCCTAGGTTGTACTAGGAAGTTGTTATATTATCCTACATAATATAGTGATATGTTGTGCATTCCATTTGATATTATCTACTTCTTTAGAAAGGATTAAAAATGATGACAGTAGAAAACTACTGACAAATATAGTCTCTTAATCCCTGATTCGAGAAATACACGATCTTTATTGTGTCTCGATCATTGGACGATCAATCCCAGGGGGATTCGATCTCGACCTCTTCCACACAGGTTAACATCATCGAGCAGGGCTCTGACATACAACCTCGGATAGGTCATACATCCTTGGTGGATTCTCTCAACCTCTTCCACACAGGTTAACGTCATCGAGCAGGGCTCTGACATACAACCTCGGATAGGTCATACATCATTGATGGATTCTCTCGACCTCTTCCACACAGGTTAACGTCATCGAGCAGGGCTCTGACATACAACCTCGGATAGGTCATACATCCTTGGTGGATTATCTCGACCTCTTCCACACATGTTAACGTCATCGAGCAAGGCTCTGACATACAACATCGGATATGTCATACATCCTTAGTGGATTCCCTCGAACTCTCCCGCACAAGTTAATGTCATCAAAAAGGACTATGACGTACAACCTTAGAAAGGTCACACATCTTTGGCGGATGCTATTGACCTACACTCTTCTACCAGATGTGGAACTTCTACCCGACGCCGGACTTCTACCCATCGCCGGACCCTCGTCGGACTAATACCCGACGCTGAACTTCTACCCGACGCCGGACTTCTGCCCTTCATCGAACCCTCGTCGGACTTCTACCCGACGCCGGACTTCTGCCCGTCACCGGACCCTCGTCGGACTCCTACCCGACGCTGAACTTCTACATGACGCCGGACTTCTGCCCATCGGCGAACCCTCGTCGGACTTCTACCTGACGCTGGACTTCTGCCCATCGGCGGACCCTCATCGGACTTCTACCTGTCGTCAGACTTCTACCCGTCGACGAACCCTCGTCGGATTCCTACCCGACATTGAACTTCTACCCGACGCCGGACTTCTGCCCTTCGTCGGACCCTAGTCAGAGTCCTACCCGACGCTGAACTTTTACCCGACGCCGGATTTCTGCCCTTCGTCGGACCCTAGTTGGAGTCCTACCCGACGCTGAACTACTACCCGGCATCGGACTTTACCCTTCGTCGGACCTTCGTCAGATTCCTACCCGATGCTAAACTCCTACCCGACGCTAAGTTTCAACCCGTCGTCGGACTTCTACCCATCACCAGGCTTCTTCCCAACATCGGACTTCCGTCCGTTTCCAGACTTCCACCGACTAACGTCGGACCTCCGCAAGATTTCTAGAAGAAGGGGAAGACTCCTGCTCAGTGAGGGGCTCTAGACCGGCACAGGGGATACCACCTGAAATGGCCTAGGGGAATGCCTCAGCGTGAGGAAGAGAAGAACAAGGAGGAGAAGACTCCTGCTCAGTGAGGGGCCCTAGACCGGCACAAGGGATACCACCTGAAATGGCCTAGGGGAATGCCTCAGCGTGAGGGAGAGAAGAACAAGGAGGAGAAGACTCCTGCTCAGTGAGGGGCCCTAGACCGGCACAGGGGATACCACCTGAAATGACCTAGGGGAATGCCTCAGCGTGAGGGAAGAAGGACAGAGGGGGAGGAACCTCCTTCTTGCAGAGAGGGGCCCTGGGCCCGGACAGGGGATGCCGCCTGTGCCGGGCGAGGGGAAGGCCTCAATTGAAAGGAAGAAAGGAGAAGAAGAGAGGTGCAAGGAGCCCCTACCCCCTAGGGGTCTATTTATAGTTTGAAAAAGAAGGGAAGTTATGAGAAAAAAAAAAAATTCTGGCGGTTAGCTAAACTGCCAGGCCGGCTAACCGCAGCCGGCAACTGCTGCCGCGTCAGCCACGTGCGTGGAACCGCGCGGGCAAGCCGGGTAGAAGAGCGGGCCAGCAAGCGGCGGCGCGGGACGGCTAGCGAGCCGGGCAGCGCGGGCACACGCGCGGGCAGGCCGGGCAGCACGCAGCGGCGAACTCGAGGCAAAATCGAGTTGGAAGCTTCCGAAATTAATTTTGGTACCATCCGAACTCTGATTCTAGCAAACTTATAGTCGAACTGAGCGTCTCGGAAATACGAACCCAACAACACCAAATTCAACCCAATCCGAGCCCAAATGGGTCCAAATCAAGGGTCTGAAGCGCTGTTGGAAAGTTCAAACCATAATTTGGATTACCAAATGGTCTCCAAATGTGACATGCTTATACTCGAATCGAGCGTCTTGACGAGACGAATCCAACGAGCCCAAGATCGCCAAAGTCTGACATTTCTAAGGCCTTCAAATGTCCATCAAACAGTTCACGATCAAGGGATTCAAGATCGGTCGTCCATTCAACCACTCCCTAACTACCCTTGATCTTCCACCTATTTACGGGCCATGCCACTCACGAAAATCTATAAATAGGGACCCCATTTCTCATGGAAAGAAGACCTAATCCTAAGGAGAAAAAGAGAGAGCTCTTGCCTCCTTGCTCCTCCTCGACCACCGCCGGAGTTCCGCCGGACCACCGCTTGACGCCGTTGCTCCGCCGGACCACCACCTGAGGCCCTGCACTCCGCCGAACCACCACTTGAGGCCCTGCTCTTCGCCGGACCATCACCTGAGGCCCTGCTCTTCGTCGGACCACCACATGAGGCCCTGCACTTCGCCGGACCACCACCTGAGGCCCTTCACTTCACCGGACCACCACTTGAGGCCCTGCACTTCGTCGGACCACCACCTGAGGCCCTGCTCTTCGCCGGACCACCACCTGAGGCCCTGCTCTTCGCCGGACCACCACCTGAGGCCCTACACTTCGTCGGACCACCACCTGAGGCCCTGCTCTTCGCCAGACCACCACCTGAGGCCCTGCTCTTCGCCGGACCACCACCTGAGGCCCTGCTCTTCACTGGACCACCACCTGAGGCCCTGCTCTCTGTCAGACCACCACCTGAGGCCTTGCTCTTCGCTAGACCACCATCTAACGTCCTCACTTCTGCCCGACAACTACCTAGGGACCGAAATTCTGCCAGACCACCGGGAGACCCCGAAGTTCTGCTAGCGCGACCTTAGGCCTTCAAAAGCCTCTAACTTTCACCCTACGGGTGATACTTGTAATCTGATCGCCCTTGGAGGCAAGTCAGTCCCCTGTAATCTGCTCAAGTTCTAGTGGAATCATTTCAACTGGGCCAGGCCCCGTGGTTTTTCCCCTTTTCATGGTTTTCCACATAAAAATCTTGTGTTCTCTGTGTGTGAGCTGGATATTCGTGCAACGCTAAGATGTAGGATTAATACTCTACCCCGCAGCCCGCAACAATTATCATCCAAGATATTCTACTATTTTTTTTCCATATGGTTCTCTTCTCTTGCACGCGCATAGATACAAACAAACATGCACATCCAAACACACAGACACATTAACGCTGCAATCCTTGAACTTTTGATCTCTTTTTGCTTCCTCTCACACTTTTTGCTATGATATATTTATGATCTTTTAGCCTCTCTCTCCATGAGATCCTTGTTTATGTCATGAATCATTGAGGCACTTAAACTTTATTGTCAATCTATACACCTCTATCGTCTACCTTTGTTCTTATGTGGTAATTGCACTGGTGCCTTTTGTCCTCACTACATCGACTACTTTGTCAAACTTTCTTTTGTTTAAGCATCTTATACGCATCGTTTTTAACATAGATCTCGATGTTGAATCTATATGTACAATTCGCATTACATCTTTTTGATAGTCTTGTGATATTCGCACTCTCCGTACAACAAAATCTTTGACTGCTTAATTCTTTGGCCATTCTTGTTACGAAAGTCCTATCCTTCACCCTCTCTGAGTTGTTAACTCTTAATTATTTTATCCTATCAGAGTTTTAAACATTCTTTTCATAGTGTTGTTCTTGCAATAAAAAGGAAATATCTGATTGATGTAGCGCACATTTTAGTATTTGTTGATTTTTTTTTTTAATTTGTTTATTATGCTGTTTGATGATTTTTTTTATTATTATCTTGGGACACAATTGAGCATAAGAATCAGTTTGCCCTCTATTCATTCTTGTAGGAAGTTAGGCATTTTTAATTTGTAATGAATAATGAATTGCATCTTCTCATATTACCTAAATTATTTGTGTTTCTTTTGGCCTACTACGATACAGTCCGATAGTTCACCATAGTTGCTAGTTCCCATTTCCGTTCAAATTGTAAATTTTTTTGTTACTGATTGGCTGACTAGTTCTACTCTAAGACACGCTATTATAGCAGTTAAAAATTTATACCACTGCAAGATGCCAGAGCAATGCAACCTCTTCTGCTGCATTTAATTTCTGCTATCATGACCAACACTCAGGTATGACAAGGTGACCAATCATCAAAACTAAAAGAAGCAGAGATATGTGCTTAAAACCATAGCAAACTGATATCACAACAGCAACAACCCCCATACTTTTTTAAGAATTTGATATCATGTTTCTTTTTTAATATCTACATTATCATTTTTGTTAATTTATAGTATTTATTTTGAAAAATATATATAATTAAGGATATTCTTTTTTAATCGTGTTTTGTCACATATCTGCTTATATTAAAATGACAATTGAGTATAGATGTAATCTTTTACCACTCCTTCTCTTCTAGGAGCATCTGATATGCAATTGAGCTGGGAGTATATCACAAGGTATGTTTACTCTATATTTTTTCCTTCAATAGCTTGAAAATAAAAGGAAATGTAAGGGAAATATAGGCAGATGCAAATTATTTCCTGACTTCATTTGTAGTTTCAATGTGTACATCTGCCCAACCCACCAGGTTGATACTGATCATGACTTGTTAGCGGAGCATATAGCTTTATCTGCTCAAGTGATTTAATTGTTTGTTTGTGAATTAATTATTCTGTGCGGACGCCGAACTTCATCCGGAGGCCAACCAAAATACACCACGTCACCCCTTCGCTCGGTACCGCGGCTCGGTACCGCTAACGTGGAGTATTCTTGTTGATTTTCGGACGGCGTTCTGCGTCCGGTCTACGCACAGAATAATTTCTCCTGTTTGTGGCCGATTTTTTTGAATGTCATTTTATATTGAATATTATTTGAGATGTTAAATTTATTTGTAGTAAATTATTATAAATTATGCTATTTTGAATATACATAAGAAATAAAAAAATGAGATCAAGTTAGTGTCTATTTGGTGACGTTTTTTTCTTTCTTTTTTTTTTTTTTTTTTTTCAGTTTGTTGTTACTTTTTTTTATATGATCTGTGTGATGAGAAGCTGTTTTTTATAATTAGATCTGTTAATTTGTGATAGTTATAAAAAATATACTGAAAAGATGTTTCACAATCACCTTCAGGGAGCCTTGGAGTTGATGGCATGGTGCAGGTGAAGGGTCTTTAGCAAGGAGGGAGGCAGTAAGGCAATGGACAAAGGCGCAACAGCAAGGCAAAAGTGAGATGGAAGAGATAAACTTGGTAAGATAGTAGAGATTAGGAATTATTTTAAGCATTTGTGAGCTGGTGATCCTGATTTATATGCCAATTTAAGTATTTTATATGTAAATAATTGTTTGGCCGTATTTTTTGATCTGTTATGCGGCCTGATTCGACAAATTGATAATTGATTCATGTGATTAGATAAGATGTAATTGAATTTGAAGCTTAGAACATTTTGTGGCTCAATGTTTTTTACATAGCTTAATGTTAAACGGTGTGCATATTATCTGTATATTCATTTTAGGGGGAAGTTTCATGTGTCACCCATGACGGTATGGGTGTTAAAAATTGACTCGACACACCAATTTGATCCAAAAAATTTGGGTTCGGGTTGACCCATTAGTGCGGGTTCGTGTTAGAGTTTTTCGATCTATTTATTAAATGGGTTGGATTTGGGTTGAATTACGTACCCGTTTTTGACCCGTAAATGATTTCTTAATATAATTTTTTCATAATTTTTTTTTACATATGAGTATAATTTTATTATTTTTTATTAAATATCCTAAATTTTATATAGTTAATAAGTTGCATTTTTTTTAACCAAACAGGTTAATGGCTTGGGTTTGAGTTGGTGTTTTTGTCTCATTTATTTAACATGTTAGGTTCATGTTGATTGGATTTGGGTTAGGTCAATTTTAGGTTGGACCCTAATTTGACTTGGCAATCCGTTTTAACACCCCTAACTCATGGACAAGTTTGCACATAACAAATACTATTATTGTTATTATTTTTTAAATTGGATGGTGCATAATAGTTTATTTAAAGTATTATTTCAATCTAAAAATCATTTTTTTGTGAATGAGACTATTTTAAAAAGGATAAAATCGATAATGTATAATGTTATTTTAGATATCATATTAAAGTTGATATATCATTCAAAATTTTCTTGATCGGGCACGAATCTCGAGGTAAAAATCAAGTTGGAAACTTAAAAAATTAATTAAGAGGCCATCTGAACTTCGATTTTGTCAAATTTATAGTAGAATTGAATGTCTCAGAAATACGAACCCAATGACACCGAAATCGACTCAATCCGAGCCCAAAGGAGTCTAAATCAAAGACCCGAAGCGCTATTAGAAGAGTCAAACCACAATTTGAATTACCAAACGGTTTCCAAACGTGACATGTTTATAGTCGAATCGAGCGGCTTGACGAGATGAATCCAACGAGCCCAAGATCGTCGAATTTCGATATCATTAAAACCTTCAGATGCTTGATAAACGGTCAACAATCAAGGGATTCAACATCGACCGTCCATTCAAACCACTCCACATTTGCCCTCGATCCTCCTCCTATTTACGGGACATGCCATCCTCAAAAAACTATAAATAGTCCCTCATTTCTCTTAAGAGGGGACTCCGAAGCAAGAGGAGGAAGAAGGAGCCAAGGAAGAAGAGAAGGAAGAACTTTCTTGCCATGCCACCAGACTCCTCGACCACTGCCGGACTTCCCCCCTGCTGCTGACTGACACCGGACTTCAGCCAGGCCACCAAGTGACGTTGGACTCCTGTCCGGCCATCAACTAACTCCGGACTTCCGCCCGGCCTTCAAGTGACGCCGGATTTCTGCTCGGTTTCTACCCGACGCCAGAATTCCGTTCGTCGCCGGATTTCTACCTGACGTCGGACTTCTGCCCATCACCGGACATTCGTCGAACTTCTACCAGACGTCGGACCTCCGCTCGTTGCCGGATTTCTACTCGACACCGGACTTCTACCCGACGCCGTTCTTTCGACCTCAGTCGCCAGATAACGGTCCTTCCGACCTCCGTCGCCTACCGACTACGGTCCTTCCAACCTTCGTCAGTCTTTCCGACCTCCGTCACCAGATAATGGTCCTTTCGACCTTCGTCATTAGACAACGATCTTTCCGACCTCCGTCGCCCGCCTACTATGGTCCTTCCGATCAGACGAACATGTCATCAGTGATTCTTTGTATTCCCACAATGTAATGTACTCCATATGATGTACATCAAGCTAATGGCCTTCCCCCTAAGGAAAGGGCCTCATTTGTAATCAACTACAAATATTAGTGGATTCATTCAAACTGGGCTAGGCCCCGTGGTTTTTTCCCTTTTCAAGGTTTTCCACTTAAAAATCGCGGTGTCTCTTATAAATGTTACACCTCTCTCTCTTTACCTGATTGCGTGACGGATCTTCGTACAATGCTAAGACGCTAAATTTTATATTTCTCTACCGCCGCGAATATTCCATGATGCAACAGTTTGACGCCATCTATGGGAACATCGTTCCTCGCTGGGGGACAAATATTGCCACAATCTCAAAAGTGGTATATATCAATATATTGATATCAGCCAATTCTCCCTCAAATTTATGGAAATCAGATGTGGACTGGGGGGCAACATTGACTACAGCTATAGTCAAGAAAGATTCCTCCAACTCTTTCAATATCCAAGTCGATACCTTGAGAACATAAAAGCTTCTAGCAAATACAATGATGCTCAATAAATTTCAAGCTTCATACAGTCCCTAGTTGGACTTCTAGTCCTTGGACAAGGTCTTAATATCGACCTCAAACAAGTAGTAACGATCTAAAAATAGACCATTCTTTGATTCGAGATACACGCGGCATTCGCCCCCTTCCAATCAAGACATAATCGATCCCAAGGGGATTCGATTCGACCTCTTATGTATAGGTTAATGTCATTGAGCAATGCTCTGACATACAACCTCGGATAGGTCTTATATCCTTGTTGGATTCTCTCGACCTCTTCCATATAGGTTAATGTCATCGAGCAGGGTTCTGACATACAACCTCGGATAGGTCCTATATCCTTGGTGGATTCCCTTGACCTCTTCCATATAGGTTAACGTCATCGAGCAACGCTCTGACATACAACCTCAGATAGGTCTTATATCCTTGGTGGATTCTCTCGACCTTTTCTATATATGTTAACGTCATCGAGCAAATGCTCTGACATACAATCTCAGAAAGGTTATACATACTTGGTGGATTCCCTCGACCTCTTATATATAGGTTAACGTCATCGAGCAGGGCTCTGACATATAACCTCAGATAGGTCAGACATCCTTGGTGGATTCTCTCGACCTCTTCCATATAGGTTAACGTTATCGAGCAGGGCTCTAACATACAACCTCGAATAGGTCATATCTCCTTAGTGGATTCTCTTGACTTCTTTCATATAGGTTAATGTAATCGAGCAGGGCTTTGACATACAACCTCGGATAGGTCATATATCATTGGTGGATTCTCTCGACCTCTTCCATATAGGTTAACGTCATCGAGCAGCACTCTGAGATACAACCTCGGATATGTCAAACATCATGAGAGGATGTCTAATTTCTTAATCATTGGAAGATCAATTCTAGTGGGATTTGGTCTGACATTTTCTATACAGGTTAACGTCATCAAGCAAAAGTTTTGACTAACAACCTCGAATATGTTAAACATCATAGGAGGATATCTCTCACATTCACTCAGACTAAAAATACCTCAAAAAGCATGGGGGCAATATATCAAAGCCTGTCTCAAAGATGTAATAACAATTCAGCTTTCTCTAGGGGATAAGTTCTCAACTTCATATACAATATTAAAATATTACATAAATTCAGATTCAGGTGTACATTTATTCTCGCTAGAAGTTGAAATTAAAAAGTATATTGGCATCATCTGTACAAACTATTATCATCAAGTAGCAACAAGCAACTTTAAAACAATCAAATATCTTTGGTGGATTTAAGTGACTTCTCCTCTACTGCACACAAGCATCTCCTACAATTTCTTCTTCAAAGAAAGGACATAACCCGATCATCCTCAGGCCTCAACTCAGTTAACAGTATTAGTGTGTTGCTAGAATGCTGGCATAACACACTGCTTTGGCCCCTTGACTCAAGGATATCTGATGTCGGCACACTTTAGTATGTATGCATATTGCCTTAGCAAAATGCCACTGGACACTCACCATCATTGGCCCTTCGTCGAATATCTGTCGGCGATCCTTTACTTCATTTCAGCTATCATCGGCTTCTCGCTCGACTACTGATAGTGGCACACCCTCCAACTCTCTCCTTTAGCTCTCCACTCGACCGTTGACTGCCAACGAATTTTCACTCGATCATTCATCGTCGAAGGACTTCTGCTCAAACGGCGTCGAAATTCTCCCCGTCTACTAATCACTTCTGGTTCTCCTCCCGGATACTATTTTCGCCAGATCTTCTCAAATCACCTTCGCATGCAAGAAGCATTTGATCTTCTTCTATTAAGGACAATTTAGTAGGAGAGTAAGCTCTCATCGTAACTTCTTCTACACAAAAGAGGGGCACTGAAGCTCGATAGGGGATGCCACCTATCTCCGACAGTTGAATGCCTCAAATGTAAGAAGAAGACCATAGGAGAAGAAAAAGGAGAGGAAGACAAAAAATTTTAACTTCTACATAAGGAGAGGGACCCTGATTTTGTGCAGGGAAAGTCACCTATAAAAAATAGGGGAATGCCTCAACTGTAAGAAAGTTAGAAAAATAAGGGATAAGATGAGATCAGAAATTCCAACTTCTACACAAGAAGATGGGCACTAATTTTGTGTAGGGAAAGTCACCTACAAAAAATAGTGGAATGCCTCAACTGTAAGAAAGTTAGAGGGAGAAGAAAGTAAGGAGAAATGTGCAATTTTTTCCCTTGCCTTAAGGGTCTATTTATAGGTTGAAAAGAGGGGGAAATGACTCAAAATTTGGGGGGAAATTTGCCTCCAAATTATTTAAATTCATTCAAAAAGTTTCTAGAAGTTTTTTCAAATTTATTGGGCCCACATTTCAAATTTTAGACATTCCTTTATTTTTATTTCTTATTTAAAAAAAGAAGAAGGTGCGGGGCCCACTTTAAAAAAAAATCCATGGGTACTATAGCAAACCGCGGTACTGTAGCGGGCCGGAACTGTCAACATGGAGGTGAAAAAGAAAAACAAAAAAAATTCATTTTGCAGAAATTACTATAGCAGATTACTATAGCTTTACGGGTTACTATAGCAATCGTGAGAAACGAGGAAAAAGTTATTTGTAGAATTTACTGTAGCAGATGTGCAAGATCCGATTTTTAATCGAACAGTTCAAATCTAATGTTTTTAGGGTCCCCAGAACCGTTTTTTCGACGTTCTGGATTTAATATCAGCACTTTCAGAGCTTAACGAGGCATCTATGATGAAATTTGAGCAAAGTTGCATATTTTGGATTAGAATTTTTTGATATTTTTTGCGTTTTGATCAATTTGAAGTATTGTAGCATATATTTTTGAACTCTATAAGCTTCTTCGTCTGAAAATAGGGGGGCAACTGATATATCATTCAAAAATTTTCTTGATCGGGCACGAATCTCGAGGAAAAAAATCAATTAATTCAGAGACCATCTGAACTCTGATTTCGGCAAACTTATAATCGAACTGAACGTCTTGAAAATACAAACCCAACGACACCAAAATCGACTCAATCCGAGCCCAAAGAAGTCTAAATGAAAGACCTGAAGCGCTATTGGAAGAGTCAAACCACAATTTGAATTACCAAGCGGTTTCAAACGTAACATGCTTATAGTCGAATTGAGTGGCTCGACGAGACGAATCCAACGAGCCCAAGATCGTCAAATTCTGATATCATTAAGACCTTCAGATGCCTGATAAACGGTCCAAAATTAAGGGATTCAACATCGAACATCCATCCAAACCACTCCACATTTGCCATCGATCCTCCTCCTATTTACGGGACATGTCATCCTCAAAAAACTATAAATAGTCCCTCATTTTTCTTAAGAGGGGACTCCGAAGCAAGAGGAGGAAGAAGGAGCCAAGGAAGGAGAGAAGGAAGAACTCTCTTGCCACCAGACTCCTCGACCACCGCTGGACTTCCCCCCTGCTGCTGACTGAAACTGGACTTTCGCCAGGCCGCCAAGTGATATTGGACTCATGTCCGACCATCAACTAACTCCGGACTTCTGCCCGTCCTCCAAGTGACGCCGGATTTTTGCCCGGTTTCTACCCGACGCCAGAATTCTGTTCGTCGCCGAATTTCTACCTGACGCCGGACTTCTGCCCATCACCGGATATTCGTCGGACTTCTACCCGACGCCAGATTTCTACCCGACATCAGACCTCCACTCGTTGCCAGATTTATACCCGACACCAGACTTCTACCTGACGCCGTTCTTTCGACCTCAGTCGCCAGATAACAGTCCTTCCGACCTCCGTCGCCTACCGACAACGGTCCTTCCGACCCTCATCAGGCTTTCCGACCTCCGTCGCCAGATAATGGTCCTTCCGACCTTCGTCGTTAGACAACAATATTTTCGACCTCCATCACCCGCCTACTATGTCCTTCCGACCAGATAAACACGTCATCAGTGATTCTTTGTATTCCCACCATGTAATGTACTCCATATGATGTACATCAAGCTAATGGCCTTCCTCCTAAGGAAGGGCCTCATTTGTAATCAGCTACAAATATTAGTGGATTCATTCAAATTGGGCTAGGCCCCGTGGTTTTTCCCTTTTCAGGTTTTTCACGTAAAAATCGTGGTGTCTCTCATAAATGCTACACCTCTCTCTTTACTTGATTGCATGCCGGATCTTCGTACAATGCTAAGACGCTAAATTTTATAATTCTCTACCGCCGCGAATATTCCAGGATGCAACAAATGTAAATCATTAATATTTATAATTTGTTTCATTAAAATTTTTTTACTGATTTAAATGTTATATTTTGAACTAGATCGGTACTTAAAGTTGTATTTAATTTTAATGCGAAGAATTGTCAAATTTAATTTTAAGATTAATATGAATCCCTTATTAATTACGAGAGGAAAATAATTTTCAATTAGTTATTTTAAAAGATATGGAGCATATTAATTATTTAATTATATTTTAAAAGACATTTAATAGTTTCATTTTAAAACTGATCTTTCATCTTATTTAAGACTTTAACTGTCATATACTATTTATGATGTATTAAGTATCGAAAAATAATTAAACCATTTCAGAAATCAGAGATGAAAAACTGATAAAGAGAGATTGTAATACTTAAATGAGTGCATGATACATAAATTATATTAGATATTAAGTAGGCTTGTGATATTGGAAGTTCTAAAATTTTGAGAGATTTTTACTTTGAAATGGGCTTATGAAATAGTTTTTTAGGGCAATTTTTATAAATGTGCTTAATGATATTTGAATTTAACATTGTTATTGTCAAGTCCCAAATTTTGGATGAGAAATGTGAAGGATTGTATTAGGTTGTCGATAACCAGTATAAAATTTATCGAATAATCATGACAAGAATCTTTTAATACATTATTTTAATGCTAGGGCGTTCCCTAGAAGCGACGCGCTGTATGGCATGAATACAGCAAGAAACGTGTAAGGGTTGCGACATCGGTGCATAGGTACATTGTTAAATAGGCAAGGGCTCCCACATCATGAACGGATGTGGGCAAAGAAGCTAGTCCATAAAATTAGAATTCAGATAGGATATTGGAATATAGGTTCTCTTACAGGCAAATTAATGTAATTAATTGATATTATGATTCATATAAAGATAAATACTTTATATATTCAGGAAGCTAAATTGGTTGGAGAGAAGGTTAAGGAGATTGATTGTTTAGGTTTTAAATTTTGGTATTCTGATAGAAGTTGTACTAGAAATGGTGTAGGTGTGATTATAGATAAATGTTTAAAGGATAACGTTATAAAAATTGATAGAATTAGAGACAAAATTATAGCTTTGAAGATTATTATTGATGCTAAGATTATTGATAATATAAGTGCTTATGCTCCTCGAGTAGATTTAGATATGTGTTTAAATTAAAATTTTGAAATGACTTAGAAGAATTAATTCAAAAGATAACTCTTGAAGAAAGAATTTTTATTGGAGGAGATTTAAATGGACATGTTGGTGGAGAGGTAAAGGATTTTAAAAATATTCATGGTGGTTCTAGGTTTGGAACGACTAATGAAGGTGATAAGACTATATTAGATTTTGCTTTAGTTTATGATTTTGTAATTGCTAATACCTTATTTAAGAAAAGAGATGTGCATGTCATTACTTATAAGAATGGATGTAGTAAAACTCAGATTGATTATTTTCTTATACGAAAAATAGATTGTTTAGATTATAAAGATTGTAAAGTTATTTTGATTGAAAGTTTATGTATACATCATTGCTTATTAGTTTTGACTTTAAGATAAAAAATATAGTAAAATGTTGTTTTAAGATTAGATGGAGACATTTAATGAATACTAACAAATATATTTTTTAGAGTAAAATTTGATATCTTAAAATTTTGTCTATGCATGAGGAAGCGAATATTATGCTTGAAAAGTATTTAGTAATATTAAGAATGTTGCAAAGGATGTGCTTGGAGTTTCAAAAGAAAAAGCTCCTAATAATAAAAATAATTGGTGGTGGAATCAAAATGTGCAAGAAAATATATATAAAAAGAAGTTTTATTATAATAATTGGTTTAGATGTAAAAACACTAAAAATTTGGGAAGTTATGAAGAGGCTTGTAAGGTGTCTAAGAAAGTAATCTGCGATGTAAAGATTTAGCTTTTAATGAATTATATAATAGATTAGATTCTAAGAGGACGAAAGATATATGTACAAGTTAGCCAAACAATGAGATAGAAGTAGTAAGGATTTAGTTCAAGTGAAGTGCATTAATGATTAAGATCAAAAAGTGCTTTTTCTATAAGAGAATATTCAACAAAGGTGGATGAGATATTTTGCTAAGCTTTTCAATGAAGATTGTGAGAATACGACTGACTCTAGTGACCTTAGCACTCTAAATGAAAATAGAGATTTTTATTTTTATATGTGTATTAGTAAAACTGAAGTTAGACAGGCTTTAAAGAAAATGAAGCGTGGAAAAATTATTGGACTTGATGATATTCTAATAGAGTTGTGGAAATGCTTAGGAGATAAAGGAATTTCTTGGCTTAGTAAACTTTTTAATATTATTTTGAAGACTAAGAAGATGCTAGATGAGTGGAAAATGAGTGTGTTGATTTCTATTTTTAAGAATAAAGGTGATGCACAAGATTGTGTGAATTATAGAGGAATTAAGTTGATGTGTCATACATTAACACTTTGAGAGAGAGTTATGAAGCATAGGTTATGATGTGATATTAATGTTTCTCAAAATCAATTTGGATTCATGCCGGGTAGGTCTTCTATAGAAGCTATTCATTTACTGAGAGGGTTGATGGAGAATTTTAGAGAGAATAAGGAGAATCTACATATGATATTTATTGATTTAGAGAAAGCATATGATAAAGTTCTAAGAGACGTGCTATGGAGAGTTCTAGAAAAGAAAGGGGCTAATAATGCTTATATTCAAGTCATTAGGGATATGTATGTAAGAGCTGTTACTCATGTTCAAACACAAGGTGGTTTGACCAAGTATTTTCCTATTTCAGTTGGATTACATCAAGGATCAACCTTAAGCCCTTATCTTTTTGCTTTAGTCATGGATGTTCTTCCTAGACATTTGTAAGATGATGTACCCTGGTGTATGCTTTTTGTTGATGATATTCTTCTTTTTGATAAGATTAGAGACAGAGTTAAAGGTAAACTCGAATTATGAAGGTCAACCTTATAGTCTAAAGGTTTTCATTTGAGTAAATTTAAAATCGAACACATGCAGTGTAATTTTAGTAGTAATAGATCTAGTGGGGGGGTTTGTACCTTTAAGCGATTAAGTCATTAATAAGTGTACTCATTTAGATATTTTGGGTCTAAGGTCAAAGTGATGGTGAAATAGATAGGGATATTATTAGTAGAATTCAAGTTGGATGGTTAAGTGGAGGAATGCTTCATGTTTGTTGTCTGATAGAAAATTACCACTCAAACTTAAGAAAAAAATTTATAAGATAGTGGCAAGACTTGCAATGCTTTATGGCGTAGAATGTTAGCCATTAAAAGAGGAGCATAATATTAAGTTAAGTGTTGCTGAGATGAGAATGCTCAAGTGGATGAGTGGATTTTCTCTTAGAGGCAAGATACGAAACAAGCATATCCGTGAAAAGGTTAGAGTAACTCTAGTAACATATAAGATTAGAGAGTGTTGGCTTAGATTGTTTGGTCATGTAAAACGATAGCCTTTCGATGACCATGTTAGAAGAGTAGATGTATTAGATTTGACCTATGTTAAGAATGATAGAGATAGACCTAAAAAGAATTAGTTAGAAAACATTAGAAATGACATTTCTTAAAAAAAAAATAGAAATGACATTTCTTTATTAGATTTAAATGAGAATCTGACACTTACTTGGACTCAATGGAAAAAAAGGATTCATGTAGTCGACCCCACGTAGTGGGAATAAATGCTTGATGTTATTGTTG